>JAFELO010000653.1:173614-255826 GCA_017140195.1 Eumaeus atala | reverse complement strand
ACTTATGGATCTCATACATTTGTTTCATTATGACATTCTATTGTCTATAAGTAGATTCGTTTAATAGTCCTAGATGTCCTCAAATAGGATCAACTGCTAATAAGAAATGTAAATATAAATAAATCGTGAACTAACCAAGAATTTCATGTTGCTGGTGTGGTTTTGATTGCTTGAGGTGCCGAATGGATAATGCATTAGTTTGACGCGTGCGAGCTTTTATATGCTCACGCGCTTACAAGCCTCTGAAGTAAGCGGCCGCTGTCAAGGATAGGAAAGTGTTAGGCTTAATTTCCTTTAAAGTTACTATAAATTTACAAACTATTATATGAAATATGTCAAATTGAAGGCACTATGGTCTGGTGGGAGTTTTCAAAGATCGCACATTTATTACTGAAACTGAGAAATGTATATAGAACTAAATTGAAATTCATCACAAGCTTTCAATGCACTGCATGCTACACTCGTCCAACATTGTTCTTTTATCATTTATTGTGGTATAATAGTACTATAAATATGTTGTCCCCTGCCATATCTAGAGCCGATGTTACAACTCATCAATGTTTTATCTTCATACCCTTGACTCTTGGAGTAAGGACACGCTCAATAATATTAACCCGATATGTCAATGAAAGAGACAGTAGAAGCAGTCGGAAGTCAGAACCTCTCGACGGTGAAAGAGGCCCATTAACATCTGCACGGTACATGCGTTGCCCTCCTTCACGCTCTTCCCTATGTGCATCTGATGTTATTTCGTCGCTCTACGTGCACTTGTCACTCGTAGCAATACGATGACGCCGTATTTGGCGTCTCTTCGCTTGCACACCGAAAAAAATAATATGTACCAACTTACCACTTTGTTGTTGTAGACTATTCAAATTTAGCAATGTGTTCTTGTCTGATACGAATGAACGTCGTGACCATATCGTCTGTTGCTTAAACATTCAATTTCTGGTCACATCTCACACCATGTGGTCGATTTCCCAATAACACGCTTCGATTTAACATAAAGCCTCACACTGCCATAGATAACAATTTACCATTGACAATTCAAATGTTTCACCGTCATGTTAACTATGGACATTGGATTGGTGGTACTAGTGACTTATGAAAAAAATCAAAATCAAAATATTTTATTAGAAACAGGAGTTTACGAATTCTTTTAATACATCGTTACTTTACTATTGTTGACACTAACCAGGGAAGAACCGGAAAAACAAACTCTGCAGGATTTTTGACTCAAGATAATTATACAACTACATTTGTTATACTTACATAAGTCACATTACAACTACATTTCATTATATTACGTTTTGTTACAACAATACCGAAACTGCCTGCAAGGAGAGTTTTATTCCAACCTTTACCACATAAACGCTCTCCCTTTATCATTATCGGACCAGCTGCACATCATAATAATTTTGCATTGTCGCCTGTTTTACATCTACATGGAAAGTTTCATTTCAATTGGTAAAAGGGAAGGGCGTCAAATTTAACTTGCAATATTTAATTACAGGCACACCAAGACAGGCGAAACTAAATAAAACCCTTTATAAAAATCGTTGTATATCTGTTAAGATATTTACGAGTATATAGTTGGGTAGTGACGACAGCTGTAACAGCTGATGCCTGTGTCATACAATATCTTAAGTACTGCTTCAACAGCCACGAGATGAGGCCGAATGGTGCGTGTACCTCTGTGATGTGCCTGCCATTATACACGTAACACTCAGCCTCCTATGTAATATGTCCTGTCCTCCACTCATCCTGACGTAACACATCAACACACATAAGTATATAATACTTTAGGGACAGATCATAGAAGTCATGATTACCTAGGTACAAGATTAAATCTATTCCTATATCGGTACGTAGTTGGGTTGTATCATTGAAACGCATAATTAATATCGTAGAGCTAAGTGTATTTTCCTGTGTTGATTGTCCTTGTGTCAAGAATTTGGTTCCGTTTAGTATGTTCGAAACCCCGCCTTCGTTTATTGCATACTTTCGTGTAGGACAGTCAGTACATTGTAATAAAACTACTATAACGGATTGTATGGCAGTTCAAGTATTTTACAATCCCGACTTTTGAGAAGTTTTACAGCTGCCATGGTCACGTTAGGACTGTGAAGACCTAATATCATTAATTGTTAAAAGTAGCCCTCGTTTTTTGTAATTATTTAATTGTTTCGATTTATTAAGTTCTAATCCTTGTTGTCTTATATTAATATAAGTTAAAAAAATTATAGAAGTGTCAACATTTATTCATTTGAACCGCTATGTTGGTAGTCTAATAGAAATTAGACACTATTGTTTTTGTATGTACCAACGTTAAATAAAACTTAACATCGAGAAACGAGCAATCTGAGCCATTTGGTGACTACCGACGCCCACTAAATCCGCATATGCAGATGCGTTACTCTCTCTCTATGTCAAATTACGTGGAGTAGCTCTCTATGTCAAATTACGTGCGTGATCGCGTACAAACACTAACGTACAGATAAAAATTAGAAAATACTCAATTTTGTTTTCTATAATCAATTTAAACCTATAAGAATTCTTTATAAATATTTTTAAGGTCATAGTTAGAGCCTTTTTTTTGTTGTCTCGGGGAAACGCATTTACGCTTTTTCTCCGGCCCTGGGTGAGGTCCAATGGTGTGTGAGGCTCGTCGCACATTATAGTAACGAATAGCCACAAAAACCACCGCGAGTGCCGCCATTGTAGAGGTGCCCCGGAGCAACAAATCATCAGGGCACCGCAACGGATATTCAGTCCCGTAAGAGAACGACGCCTCCTCCAAGACAGGGATGTGCACCACAGAAAAATCCCGCCAATTTTAGGACAGTGCAATGGTGAGAGGTTCCCTGCTTCGCCCCATGCACCGTGATCAAAAACACTCCTCCTGTTGCTCTTTAGTCCGCTTTGGAACAAAGAGCACCTTCTCCTCCTGCTCTTCAGCCCCCTCTAATAAGAGGGGTGCAAAGAGCACACACCTCGGTTCAATTGCCTCCGCTTGGGTTCATCCCAGGCTGCTGAGCCCCACAGCCACAACAAGGCCATGAAGGGGTTACTACAATAGCCTAAATTAGCTCATAATAAAAATAATTCATTATACTTAATTCAAGAAATAATTTATTTAGGTTCTATATATCAGAAGGAAAAGAACTGACCATTACTAGGAATATTTATTTGCCTGTCAGTCATGGAAATCGTCCGAAAAAAAAAGGGTACAGTGACCCACATTTTTTGGCAAAAAGCGAGGGTTCCGATTAAAGGATAAAATCTGAAAACTGGTTTTCCGAAAGTAGTAATGTGTATCACACAACGAGAGCTGATACGGCCGCAAATGCACTCTTATAGATTGGAATGCTCGTGCTTAACGTTTCTACAGGTGTGTGAGTACGGATCACATTACACCATATTTTCTTATGAGATCTTCTTTGTACAACCGGAGATAATTTATATAGATTAGAATTCCGTTGCAAAATGACAAAAAAACTGAAATTTTTTGTCACGTCCCTCCGTGTTATACACAACCATATGTCACAGTCACTTTTCTCGGAGACTGTGTGTTTCGTTTACTGTGAAATGAAAAAAAATTACTTTGTCTGAAATCTGGAAGGTGTGTTTCATGAACAGCTCGTACAGAGCAAAATTATGTACGAGCTAAAAAGTAAAATGACTCCGCGTAGCACTCAGTGCCCCCGACCCAAAAAATATAGAATCGAATAAGATATTCCAAAGAAAATCAGTTAAACACAAGAAGATATCAAAATCGATCGACGATTTCTTCGTAGGCAAGTCCTACTCGCAATTGGCGAGTTTTTACACGCATAGATCACAGATGCCTAAAAGTTTTAATCCTTGAGGCATCCATCTTTTTTTTATCTGCAGATACCGTGAGACCCGCTCCACTTCTGACGATATCAATGTCTCAATGACGTGGAATAGTTCAAAATCTTTCATAACCTATTGTTGTAATTACACGAGTAAAGCTCAATTTATTAAGCTAATGTATGAGCTGTCGAAACTGTTGTCTTCAACTCACGGCGGAAATGCTAATGCACAGAATGTGTACAGATTTGGACATTTTTGATGTAGGTTTTTATTGAATTGCTTAGACAGCCATTAGATAGATTAGGGTGGTCATGGCCGGTAACTGTATTAAAAAACCGGCTAAGAGCGAATCGGACTAGCCTATAGAGGGACATGACGAAATTATAACGGTTGTGTTTTTTTGCCATTTGGCTACGGAACCCTAAAAATGCAAGTGATAGTGGGAATTTCGAATGGGACAGTTATTAATCTACTACTTATGCTGTATGAACATCTACATAACTATGCGTTGTCCCCCGTTTCACCTCCCCCCTAATGGGCAATGTGTTATTTCTTGTAAGTGAGAAAATAAAACTATGTTGTTCAATATGCATGCTGTGGCGATTATACCACGTATATCGAACGTGTACATACAACAGGATATGTATGTAACTGTAAAGCCAAAAAGAATTAAAGTATTCTATGTCCAGCTGGGTCATATGTCATGTGCGGTGATAGGTAAGTAGGTCACTCACAAGTAGTACTTAGTACGATATTCAATAGAGCAAAAAAGTTTCACAGCTGTGCCATCTTTTTCTCAAAACCACTCAGGCCATTTTGACCCTCCATAACTTTGTCGTGGTTAAAACAAGAGTCCTGAATATTCAGTAAGCAAGTTTGTATAAACATTTTGTTATTACAAGTAAATTTCAATTTGGTCAACATTCCTTTATTGACTTTTTTTTTGTGTGATTTTATTTGAGTGACAAGGGGCTTTGGTGTGTCAACAAGTAAATGTGCACGTATAATGTTTAACGGCCGAATCACATTAGATCTAACTACTTATGTGATTAGATATACTTATGTATATGAAATACTTATCAATATAAAGACATTGCAATAAGACCTTAGACTTGGCTTGGCTTTACTTAGAGATATCATTACTTTTAAAGATAAACATGCAACTCTGTTAAGACTTGGCTAGTCTTTACAGGATGTCCTGGTAAGATGATGCATGTAATAATTTAGAAAACAAAGTGCCCAAAAACCTGTAAGTCTGTACGTGGTGGATTTTCTCAAAAACTACTAAAAGGTTTATGATGCGGTTTCCACCCATGCATAGAGCGATAACCGAGAAAGGTTTTAGTTATAACTTATTTATGGACAAGCCCAGGGTTGATCGTTAGTTCTCAACAAAGCATCATTAACTATATTGTAAAGTGTTCGACTCGGTCCTCCCTAATTGTACTTCTTCTCTACTCTCCCTATTCTCCATTGTATTTAGGTTTATCATAGACACGGAAGTGCATCACTAGAGCAGCCATTGGATAAAAATAAAATGTTTATAATTTGTCAAATTATATAAACATCACTTGGTATGATCGTTTAATATGTACAGTGATTTGAATCTATTAACACTATAGCTTTTACCATCCATGAGCAAGTCCGTGAGCGCTATGGCTGATGGTGGCGTGGCTGATGGCGGCGCCGTGGCTGGCAATGAGGGGGGAGACATAGGCGGCGCCGTGGTTGGCGATGAGGGGAGAGGCGTAGGTGGCGTGACTGAGAGCCGGCGCGGCGAGCGCGGCGTGGCCGCTGTAGGAGACGGCGCCGAGGCCGGCATAGGCGGGTGCGGCGTAGGCTCCGTGAGTGGCGACGAGTGGCGCGTGAGCCAGGGTAGAGTGGCCGGCTAGCTGGTGAGCGGCGATGGGTGCGATACCAGCGGCGGCGCCGTCGGCGGCAGCGTGGGCAGTCTGGGCGGCGTTCAGAGACTGCCAGGCGTGGTCTTCGGCAGCGTTGATGGCGCGGCCTTGGTACTCAGCGGCCTGGTCGTGTTGGTTGCGGGCTAAGTCCAGAGATGCACGAGCGTGGTCGGAGGCGGTGACGTGAGCGTCGATGGCGGCGGCTTGAATGTCACCGTGGGAGATGGTGGGAGCGACGCCGTGGACGCCATGTCCGATAGCCAGGGAGGTGCCATGAGCCAGCGCGAGAGGGCTGCCGTGGCCGAGGAGTCCGGCTCCGTACAGAGCGCCGGAGGGCGCGGCGGACGCGCAGGCGAGGAGGGCGGCGACTACCTGTGTTAGGACACAAACATTAACTTCTTATCATCTTCTTAATTTTTGTTTTAACAATGATAACGTTGATTTAACACTGATGATGATCAGTTTCCGGACCTACTGTGCCCAATAGATTTTCATAGACATAGACATTAATAAAAATCTGATCCTGATTTTTAACACCTGAGCCTGTCTAATTTTATTTAAAAAAAAACACTTGTGATTTTGAAAAAACATATTGTAGTCTGGCGTGTTTCAAAAAAGCAATGAACTGACCAGGAATCTCATTGTGCTGTTGTTGGGTGATCGCTGGTGAGCTGCTGAATGGATAATGTTCGCCACGGCGCGTACCAAGTTTTATATACGCACGCGCTTACGTGTTGTTGCAAGTAAGCGGCTGATGTCAAGGATAGCCAAGTTTGACTCAATTTCCTTTTCATGTTACATTAAAGGCAAAATAAATTCCAGAGATATTTTGTAGGCTCTTCTTTGCGAATAATACGTTCGTTGTGCAAATAGTCGTATTATTGATTTCATTTATTCTATTTATAGTAAGTGATCACCAACGCCCATAGACATCCCCACACCAGAGGACTCGCAGATGCGTTCCCGGCCCTTTGGAGATAAATAGGCTCTTTTCTTAACAGTTTAAGGTTCGGTTAGGTTGCTTACTACTCCCATCATGGTTCAAGCCTTGTCGTGGCGGTGGGGCTCGCTAGCCTGGGGTGATCCGAGACGCCTTGGGCGAAGCCAATGGATGCGAGGAGGTGGTTGCTCTTAGACCCCTATTATAAGAAGAGGGGACTAAAAAGCAGGAGGAGCAGCTCTTTGCACCCCTCTTATAAGAAGAGGGGACAAAAGAGCTGAAGGAGGCGGCGCTTTTGCGCATGGGGCAAGGGGCGAGGATGGGAACCTCACCCCATTGCACTGTCCCAAGGTGGGTGGGGTTGTCCTGAGGTGCGGTACAACCCCATCTCTGGAGGTAATTTCGGACCCTTCGGGGCTTACTTGCCATCGAGGTGACTGAAGACTTGTATTTCCGGAGCACTGATGGCACTCGCGGTGGTTTTTGTGGGTGTTCGGCACTAATATGTGCCGCGAGCCCCACACACCACTGGACCCCACTAAGACAGTTGAAAGGATTTCCTAAATAAAATTCTTCCTCACTCATTTATCCACAATAACTGTCCCAACATTTCTTAGAAAACTGAAAGTCTGTTGCTCAGAATATACTTCCTAGCATATTATAGATTAGCTAGTCACACAAGCGAGGCCACTTGAGGTATACCGAAATTATTAATGCCACTTGGAGGGATTGTATTCTAAATAATTACACAGACACTCAAGGAAAACATTATTTCGATGCATGTGGTGTATCAGCACCGGCTATTCAGCTGGCGAGTCACTGAAAGAATGGGGTAAAGAAGGACAACGCAACTGATTATGTGGTTGTAAATGGGCGTTGGTAGTATCCAAATACTATTGCTTGTTTGTCTCCTTATGCGATAAAAGCAAATCGACAGTGTAACAAAGGAGTTCGCCGCGATACAATGTGCGAAGGTGACATTTTGCTACTGGCGATATTCTTTACAATTCCTTCCCAAACTTTAAACTTCTTGTTTAGCCCAGTCTAGACGCTCAAAGTGTTCATTGCAGCTTGTTTTATGATTACATTTTAGTTAACAATCACTCAGAAGAAGGTTTTAACATCACACATCATTGATTAATAAATCTAGGATATTTTTATTTTAAATAGTGAAAATGTTGATAAGACATCCTTAAATGAAATTTATTTTTACAAACACAAGTTTATGACATTTTGAGGTTGTTTAAGGTTCCGTATCTCAAGTGAAAACTGTACATTTATACGATCACTTTCTTGTAGGTTTGTCACGATTTTTGCTAAGAACCCAAACCCAGGATCAAGTACGAATGGATATCGAAAAATTTCTGCAATTCTTGAAAAAATCATAGTACCGAGTGATCGTCGAATGATATGCATATTTTGTCTATGGCACGAAGATCTGAACCTGTTGGTTAGGTACTACACGTTGGCTAGAATCTTGATATTTGGCGAAAAGAACTAACAGCAAGAATAAAACATCACATCCGATAATTAGTAAATCATAATTAATGCGTCACTAAAAAAACACAACAAAGTTATTTTTGTAGTTACACAAAGGCGCGTCAAAATAATAACTCAAAAGACGTTTACGTTTTGTGTTTGCGATTGCGTTGACTTTGAAGTTGGACTTTTTCTGAACTCCAAAACTTTGCAGATGGTGACAAAAGGGAATGCCTTTAAGCATGATACCTGGGAGACTGGGTAAATTCAGATGCTATTAATGCACCCTCCAAAGGAAAAAGAAAAGGATCCCTCCAATGGAATTTCATCTTCGTTGGGCGAGTCCAATTCACTCTTGGCAGGCACTTTTTTTTAATAATTGGTTTTTCTGTGGTAATCGTTAATATTCGCCTATAAACCAGGTTTGTAGAGGTTAAAATTTTGGGTAAACGTGGACAGTTAACCACGTTTACATTATGCCATTGTAGTGATAGGGATGACGAGGGCATGAGTTTAGTACTTATTGAAGTATAACAATGAAATAATTTCATTAAGTACAGGGTGTTTGGTTAAAGATCACCAGTTGCATTTAAACAAAATGGCTTCATTAATTATTATGTCAATATCTTTTATAAGAGTATCCGCTTTATATTATTGAACTATTGCTGCAATAATAATAATTGGGTCACCAGAAGTCAAAATCAAATTATAACTAACTCATTGTACGCAATAAACGATCCACCAAGATCGTTTATTGTGTACAATGAGTTAGTTCAATAAAAATAAAATTCGATAATTTTACGTATATTTTTATTACACTGTAAAAATGTCATCACTAAAAATTTAAGATGTGTTAGTCCTGTTTTCACCTACACTTAGCACGTGATCTCCTTAAATTGACTACTTGCAACCAATCAACAGCTTGGCAATACAGTTGCATTTAAAGTTTATATTTTTTTGGCCTTAATCATTTGGCTAAATTGTAGAGGGTATGTAGGTCTATACTCTACACCAGTACCTTCCTTCATGTTAGAGTTGTTCAAAAGATCAAACTGTTAAGATAGATTCTATGTTAGCCAGAAGTAAGAAATGAAATTGTCATATTTGAATTATTATATTTTATGTTCGTTTATTATGTACAATGAGTTTATTTCATAACACTAGAGCTATCATAATTTACCATCCATGTGCGAGTCCGTGAGCGCCATGGCTGATGGTGGCGTGGCTGATGGCGGGGCCGTGGCTGGCGATAAGGGGAGAGGCATAGGCGGCGCCGTGGCTAGCGATGAGGGGAGAGGCGTAGGCGGCGTGAGCAAGAGCCGGCGCGGCGAGCGCGGCGTGGCTGCTGTAGGCGACGAGAGGCGCGTGAGCCAGGGCGGAGTGGCCGGCCAGCTGGCGGGCGGCGATGGGTGCGATATCAGCGGCGGCGCCGTCGGCGGCAGCGTGGGCAGTCTGGGCGGCGTTCAGAGACTGCCAGGCGTGATCTTCGGCGGCGTTGGTGGCGCGGCCTTGGTACTCGGCGGCCTGGTCGTGTTGGTCGCGGGCCAAGTCCAGGGATGCACGAGCGTGGTCGGAGGCGGTGACGTGAGCGTCGATGGCGGCGCCTTGGATGTCACCGTGGGAGATGGCGGGTGCGACGCCGTGGGCGCCATGTCCGATGGCCAGGGAGGCGCCGTGAGCCACGGCCAGTGGGGCCGCATGAGCTAGTCCCAGGGAGGCGCCATGTGCCAGCGCGAGAGGGGCTCCGTGGCCGAGGAGTCCGGCTCCGTACAGAGCGCCGGAGGGCGCGGCGGACGCGCAGGCAAGGACGGCGGCGACTAGCTGTAGTGGAACACAAACATTAACTCCTTATCAATTTGGTTTACCATACACCACGTGTGTATCAGGAAATAGAGGAAACAGCTAGATAGCGGAACTAGTTTAACAAAAAAATCCTCATCTTTAACAAAAAATAATAAAAAATAAACGCCGTGAACTGACCAAGAATCTCATTGTGCTGTTCGTTGGGTGATCGCTGGTGAGCTGCTGAATGGATAATGCTCTCCACGGCGCGTACGAAGTTTTATATACGCACTCGGTACGTTACGCTACTTGCAACCAATACGTGTTGTTGCTAGTAAGTGGCCGAGATCAAGGATAGCCAAGTTTTACTCAACTTCCTTTTCGTATCATACTTTATAACATATATTTTATAAAAAAATAAACCAAATAACATTTTTATATTTCGTATATTTCTATTGTTGACTAAGTTTTGTGTTAGCTAAATAGCAAGTAATTATCCTTGTGCGTCAAAAACACGTAATTTTTTTTTCGATTCTATGCGTAGCAAGTATAATAGTTGCCTTCCTAATTTAATTGATTTTGGTCTATCTATCTCTATATATGAAATATTCTTCACAAATCATTTTTTATTTATGATCACATAAGTGAAAAATCATTTGTGAAATATTCTACATTTATTAAAAGAAATTCGAATAACAATATAATTTGAAAGTATAAAGGAGCTAACACTGGGACTACCGGGCTATACTTTCAAACATAAGTAGTTGGTAGAGTTGTTGCCCGTTCAGAGTAGGTACTCTACTCTAGAACAATTGTAATTTTGTAACACCGTCAATAATAAATATTTCTGTGCATTTTCATCTTTAGAATTGTCAAGTAAACTTTACTTTTTGGTGTACAGATCTTCTAACTTTTATACAGACTACCAAAAACGAGAAGTTTTTACGCGTTTATGACGTCAATTGAGTATTTTTTTAATCCCGATCAAATTGGGGGCAACCATCAAACGTTTGTGCATATTGTAAACGTGATTTTTCATAAAGTTTCTAATCATATCTGGTCATTTGCTTATATGCTAGTCATCTATTCATCACTGAGCCGACCATGGAAGGTACACATCTGGAACAGTAAGCAGTTGTTTCTATGAAATTTAATGTATGTAATAATGATTAATTAAGTGAAAATAACCTGATGAGGCTGCAATGAAGGAATTGCCGCAAATACCCACTATTGAGAGTTTGAAGGGATATAAATCACAGTCCGAATAATAAATATGCAATGATTGAGGGAACCCTCTATCAGAAGCTTGTGAATAAACACATGTTTTTTTAAATTTGGAAGAAAAGTAAAAGCTTTTAATAAAAACATTCAGTCGAATAGATAGGCCCTTCCTTTTTAGAATCCATCGAATAGGTTTCTTTTGAATACGTTTCTATAAAAATGTCACTCTCAACGATAGGGGTGGGGTGGGGGTTACCTAACTTTCAAGCCACCGAGGGGCAAATTGTAATAAAAGTAAAAAAAATGGGATTATTTAATTTAGTAATAATACTTAATGTATAAGCCGTTTGATTAAAGATAATTTTACAGCTATCTCACTCATTAACTATTGCTGTCATCTTCTTATTTACTAACCTATAAGCCGGTAGTTGAAGAAAAAAAATCGGAACGTACACCTTTTAAATAGTTTTTTGTTACTATTTTAAGCTTACTGTTACTTATTGTTTTACAATTTGTTTGGTTCTTAAATTGTTGTTGTCGTTTATTGTCGGATAAGTGGCCTTCAACATTAACTTTAAATAATTAACAATTTTTTTATGTCGTGAAGGGGTCAAATGAGAAGTTGGTGCCTGAGGTGAACATCATTGATATCCCTTCCGCCCTTTTTGTAATAGCATAAGGGGACAAACACGCATTCGGATCGTTTTGATGACTACCGACGCTCATGGACATCCCATCATCTCCCCCCCCCCAATGGGCCACCGGCTACTCAAAAACACACGAAACTTGACAGCGACGCTATCACTTTACGCCAGTACCGAGTGAGTGATGGGTACTTTCCCGGTCGTGCCGGTCATGGGAGAATGTATTGTCATCCACCATGAACATGACTGACAGACCATGAAATACCTCCTCCAATGCAGCATGGCACTACCTCTTTCTATATATGTTTAAGAGGGTAATATTTGGGTTATAGAAACACATATTACAATTACTCGAAAAATTGTGAATGTCAGGTTAATATATGATCTCTTACTATACATATCGTGATGAAAACAAGAGTAATTAGTAAAAAGTCGAATACACCGACTACCACTGCTACAACGAACAAAAAATATATTCAACCTTTTTGTTGACGCTACCGTCCGCTTGTGGCAGCGGGAGTACATCCGCCATTTATAATTCTTTTCTTTATAGAAACGGCTTGTACTCTTAAATTAAAAATTGATTTGATCAACATCGATCTGGTAGTTTAAGAGACATGCGATTTTTTTTATTACCTACGGAACAAGTATTAAGCGAGTCCGACTCACTCTTCGCCGGTATTTTAATTACAAATACGCCAAGTCATCTACTTAATTATCAATTGAATATTAATGTTTCAATATTGTCATAATATGCAATAATTAGCTATATATATTTTTTTTTTCGGAGGGACCTAATACTGGTTGGCGGCGCTAGTCCGCAGCCTCAACAGTTCTACTGACTACGAAGACTTTTTTGTCTTCAGGTTTAGGGAGACGATAGGGGGACAGACCCACCTCTTTTCCCGCAGATGGGAAGAGATGAACCGGGTTGAATTAGCTATATCACTGCTGGTCATCTCCACAGAAATCTGTGGGGGTTACGGGCATCGAGGCGGACCTCATAACCCGGGTAGGGGGACGACTATCCCCTCGGTAACGGGGCCGCAATATTTGCGGGTTCGCCATCATGGCTTAGGGGCTTTATGGTGTGTTGTCGGAGCGCGAAGCTCGACGACTGTTCGGAGCGCGATGCACGACGAAAGTTCGGAGCGCGAAGCTCGACGAAAGTTCGGAGCTCGGAGCTCGACGATAGTTCGAAGCGCGGAGCTCGAAGATTGTTTGGGGCGCTAAGCTCGACTGTTCGGAGCGCGAAGCTCGACGATAGTTCGAAGCTCGACGACTGGTTGGAACGCAGCTCGACGATTGGTCGGAGCGCGAGCTCGACGACTGCTCGGAGCGCGCATCTTGATGGCTGTTTGAAGCGCGAAGCTCGACGAATAATCGGAGGGCGGACCTCGACGACTGTTCGGACCTTGTCTTGAATTAGCTATACAAATGACCAGCAGCTACTTATCACCAGAAATAAGCCATATAGTAGTACTGTTATTTTCAATATGTTATCTATCGGAGCGTTAGAGATGTCAGATATTTTTACCCCACTGCGTCAGAAGGGGGGGGGAGGTAATTTTTATCGAGACTTTACTCACTGTACTGTATAAATCTATGTATGTATATTTCTATGTAGCCTAGACTTTTTTATAGGATAAGAGGTAAACGAGCAGGTGATAGGTAAATACCGCCGCCCATAGACATCCGCATGACGAGGTTATGCAGGCGCGTTGCCGTCTTTTAAGATAGGAGTAAGCTCTTTTCTTGAAGAACCCTATATCGTATCGGTTCGGAAATTGCCACGATGGCAGCCGGTTCCACATCGATGTTGTGCGCGGTAAGAAATTGCTCTTAACGTACAGTTGTAGACTACTACTTTGGGCGCAAATTCGTATAAGTTCTTTTTTCTTACCTAACATATCAAGCGGGGAAGAATACATGGAGCAGTTTAAATTACGAAATCGAACATATATAATTAATAGAAGGTTATAGTCTTAATTTAACAGAAACTAAAAAATACAAAATAAAGAAATACAAGGAACGATAACAAAAGGATTCTACAGTCGCAAGTCTGGACACGTTTATAATATTGACAAAAATCTTCTTGATAAATAATGGGGCCGGACTGTAAATAGACTCTCTTTTCAGTTAGCATTCAGGGTTTTTATTACAATAAAAATATTTTTACGGTATTCATGACGGTTTATTTAAACAGCCATCCGTGACCATGGCTGCTGTAAAGCTTCTGAAACGCTGTGTTAAATAATAGTTAATGAGTAGTCCATAAAAGTATTATAATGAGTATCATTCGAGTAAACCTAAGACACCAGTCAGGTTTTTCTATGACTTAATTATTAATTTTTGAGTTCGCAAATATTTGACATATTCGTGACGTGACTCGTTTATGTGGGATTTTTCTACATTATGTTTTAAGGAACAATTTATGGTGGCAGACGAATGGCTGTTTGATGTGTAAGTGACTGTATCTGTAGATTATAGTCTAGTCTGTAGCCGTCATAAAAATATCATTCGATAATTTTACGTATATTTTTATTACGCTGTGAAAATGTCATCACTGAAAATTTAAGATGTGTGTTAGTGCTGTTCACCTACACTTAGCACGTGATGTCCATAAATTGACTACTCGCAACCAATCAGCAGCTTGGTAATTATTTTTATTTTTTTATATTTTTTGGCCTTAATCATTTGGCTAAATTGTAGAGGGTATGTAGGTCTATACTCTACACCAGTACCTTCCTTCATGTTAGAGTTGTTCAAAAGATCAAACTGTTAAGATAGATTCTATGTTAGCCAGAAGTAAGAAATGAAATTGTCATATTTGAATTATTATATTTTATGTTCGTTTATTATGTACAATGAGTTTATTTCATAACACTAGAGCTATCATAATTTACCATCCATGTGCGAGTCCGTGAGCGCCATGGCTGATGGTGGCGTGGCTGATGGCGGGGCCGTGGCTGGCGATAAGGGGAGAGGCATAGGCGGCGCCGTGGCTAGCGATGAGGGGAGAGGCGTAGGCGGCGTGAGCAAGAGCCGGCGCGGCGAGCGCGGCGGGGCTGCTGTAGGAGACGGCGCCGAGGCCGGCATAGGCGGGCGCGGTGTAGGCTCCGTGAGAGGCGACGAGAGGCGCGTGAGCCAGGGCGGAGTGGCCGGCCAGCTGGCGGGCGGCGATGGGTGCGATACCAGCGGCGGCGCCGTCGGCGGCAGCGTGGGCAGTCTGGGCGGCGTTCAGAGACTGCCAGGCGTGATCTTCGGCGGCGTTGATGGCGCGGCCTTGGTACTCGGCGGCCTGGTCGTGTTGGTCGCGGGCCAAGTCCAGGGATGCACGAGCGTGGTCGGAGGCGGTGACGTGAGCGTCGACGGCGGCGCCTTGGATGTCACCGTGGGAGATGGCGGGTGCGACGCCGTGGGCGCCATGTCCGATGGCCAGGGAGGCGCCGTGAGCCACGGCCAGTGGGGCCGCATGAGCTAGTCCCAGGGAGGCGCCATGTGCCAGCGCGAGAGGGGCTCCGTGGCCGGGGAGTCTGGCTCCGTACAGAGCGCCGGAGGGCGCGGCGGACGCGCAGGCGAGGACGGCGGCGACTAGCTGTGGTGGAACACAAACATTAACTCCTTATCACTTCTGTTTACCATACACCACGTGTCTATCAGGAAATAAAGAAAACAGTCAAATAGCGGAACTAGTTTAACAGAAAAATCCTCGCTACATTGTGATTTTGGTTGTATTGCTTCACATGTCCATATTTAGAAAAGAAGAACTCCGTAGACTAACCAAGAATCTCATCGTGCTGTTGTTGGGTGATCGCTGGTGAGCTGCTGAATGGATAATGTTCCCCACGGCGCATACGAAGTTTTATATACGCACTCGATACGTGTTGTTCCACGTAAGCGGCCGACGTCAAGGATAGCCAAATTTGACTCCATTTCCTTTTCATATTATATTACTACATATAATATTAGAACGAATAACACTTATATAAATCCAACGTTATTTTAAAAATCTTATTATTAGAGCAAGTGTTATTTCTCGATTCCTTTCAGAGCAAACAGTTGCACGTTTTAATCTAATTGATTTTGCTCTATGAGCGTAAGTGAGAAGTTATCATTGTTTTTTTACAAAATAAATCGAGTTTGTAGTTGTATTTTTTATAGCAAAAAGCAGGCACAGGGGAAGTTGGGCCACATAATAGTAAGTGATAAGCAACGCCCAGAGACGGACGTCTGTCAACACCCGAGCTCTCGCAGATTTATTTACTGTCTTGGTAGTGTCAGTTGTAATTTTGTAATAGGAGTTCCGGAATAATTAATGCTATGTTTATTAATCTTCGGAAATGTCCTAAGACTTTACGCTAGTAAGTTAGTGATTCTTTTCAACTACTTTACATTCGAACATTTTTGTTGGTATCAATAAATATACATATATATCTTCGTTAAACTAACTATACACGATCGAAGGCAGTATGTATGAAAGGAATATTACCAATCTTTTTACATCACCGGAGAATTGACATACATCTTACAAGTACGACCTAGTATAACATTTAATCCTCGGATTTAAATTAATTCGTCCGATTTGCGCAAACGCGTCATTGATTTGACTTCGTTATTTTTACTACATACTCGTCGATGTCTTAAGTTTACGCGTATGTTACTCATTACAATAAATCTACTTTTTACGGATTTTATCGCGGTTTACTCAATTATTTAGCATATATTCGTACCAACACATGCGTATTACTCGGAACAATTTTCGGACACTGTAATGCAACGCGGTACCAATCCTTGCCTCTTGCGCCTCCTCTTCCTACTCTTTAATGCTCTCATATAACAGGGCCGAGGTACAAAGCCTATGGACTCGAGGTGTCTAAGTTCATGGCGATGGAGCTCAGTAGTCTTGGATGCACACAGGCGAAGCTAATTGAATCGAGGGGGTTGCTTATTCTACTCATATAAGAAGTAGGGGCAAGAACCCAACAGAAGGAGGCGATTTTGCGCACGGGGCAAGGGGCGACGATGGGAACCTCTTCCGTTTCCACTGTCCCAAAGTTGGTGGAGTTGTGCTGTGGTGCGGGGCAACTCTACTGCGGAGCAGGCGCCAGTCCCTTAAGGGACTGACTGATCGTCGAAGCGCTCTGATCGTTTGTTGTTCCGGGGCGCCTCACCAAAGGCGGCACTGACGGCACTCGCGGCGGTTTTTGTGGGTATTCGGCAATGTAGTGTGCCTTGAGCCCCGTACACCACTGGATCGTGCGATTTACACCAGGACCGGTGAAAGCGCGTTTCCCGCGTCAACAAAAAAAAGGTATCTAAGCTTACACTAGAATTCTGAGCACTATGGCAAGGCTGGAACAATGGTTTAGTCCCTTGTAGGACGTATCATGCAGCCACCCTTTTTTTCAGTTGATCTAAAGCTGGTTTTAACGAGTATTTGTTTTAAATCTCATTTCTTTGAGAAATGAAAGTACAGTCGATTTTTTAAATATATCACCAATGCGAAATAGTCATCGTTTTCGTTTTTGCCTCTTGTAAACTTAACATTATAAGGCTGAAGAGTTTTTTTGTCTGTTTGCTTGAACGCGTTTCAGGAACTACTGGTGCGATTAAAAAAATATTTCAGTGTTAGATAGCTTGTTTAACGAAGAAGGTTTAAGGCTATATACCATCTAGCTACTACCACGGGAATAGATTTCTGGACTGAAACCGTGGGGCGCTGCTAGTTTTGTAACATTTCCGTCTGATACAAATTTTTGACTATTGAAATTAGAAGAACAAATATAATCAATTCATTAAGAATTCTTACGTATATAAAATGATTTTTAAAACATATCCATTTTATTTACGGCTAAATTATACTATATAAGTATTTTTGTTAAAGGTAGGTAGGTAGGTAGTTTGTCTGTGTATCGGCAATTTCTCAGTAGACATGGAGTTTGTTGTATTTCTATAAAAAATACATAAAAAATTCTTACTACAATCTATTACGTAATATAAACTAAGGGAAGTGCCCACTCATTTATTCCGGTTCATAACATACGAGTAAACTGCCTCTCGCTTTTACGGTCAATGTCAGTAATAAAAAACCTATAGCAATACAAGTATTTAATTCAATTATAAATACATTTCATGTTTCTAGACTGCCTTCTTCCAGTAGGTAATTACCATATACAATTTAAGATATGGCATTGAAAAGAACTTTTTTTTTTTAATTTTTGATATTTATATTAAACAAAACGGTGCTTTCCACGCGGTCACGGTCCATGGCTCTCAAAAGTATAAACCTATCGTATTTTAGTTGTAAAAGCAAAGAAAATATTTTATATTTTTATGTCAACATAGTACAGTAGTTTCATTTTGTTGTTATGTTAGTGTTTTAGTCGTCGCATACAATACGGCCCTGTTTCAGAAAATGGTTAGCCGTAATGTAATACGGCGATTTATACAATGCGACATCGACATACGAGTATGTTATGACTATCTCTTTACACTAATACATTTTCTTTCAGTGGTGTTATATACGATATTACTGGAGCCTTTACAAAATCATACTAATTATCTCTAGATATAGCAGATTACTACACTACTACTGGCTCCGTACAAACTTAACTCCTGTTTCACTAAAACACAAAGTTTTCAAAAATTTCCTAGCTATTTGCCAACGCGTTAGTCATAAAGGCTTCACCTTATCAGTCCAGTAGTTACTGCTTTATTTTAGTAGACTAGTCAGTCAGCTAATAAGTGAGGACATACTGTTTTATATCTTTAGGTTTTGAGTTGACGACACCGATGACGTGACTCGTATGTACTAGTAGTCTTGCCATAAATATTGGAACAAGGAAAAAAAGGTTTAATTGAGAATAATATTATTATTTTTTTTAAATTAAACTAACACACTTTAAAAGGACTTATAGTGCGTAGTTTAATATACAGATATAAAACACTTTAAAATATAAAAAGTTTGCTCGAATTCCAGTCTCCATTGGCTGCAATAGAGTCCTTAAAAGTTGAGGCCAGTTATCATTAGAAGCACGCACTGTTTCGCTGGGGAAATTCTTCACTGCCAGTAGTATGGGTCGTTTTATGGAGTGCAAATTATAATGAGCAAGCTGTACTCCCTCAAACTGACCATAAATCATAATCCAACGGATCGCGACTAAGTGGGAGGAAGGTGCATAAATGCGTCTCCCCGCGACAACAAAAAAAAACTGCCTATGGCTTCCCTGATCTATCTATATTATCTCTATGTTATCGACCCCTTCTGCTCGCTCGCTAAACTGTGATGTACAGTACGGGACATGAGTATTAAATGAGGTAGAATCCAATAGCAATACTCGTAAGTTTTGTTTCGTATTTGTCGAGCGTAATGTAAGAAGTTCCTGATGGAAGTTCGAGACATCACTTGGTGTCGGCCGTTAGTCGTAGCAGTCCTAGGAAAATTATACAAAAAAAAAGTGGAATTTGTACAAAAATATTATTTATTCATTAAGTAAGGTTTAGTTTCTTACCTCCTGGATATGAAATCTATAACATCTTTTTACTTACAACGGATTTTCGTGCGGGTTTCAATCTATGAGTATAGTACGATTTCCTAGGAAGGTTTTAGTACATATTTTGTTGCAAAATAAGTCATGAACAGACGAACTTGGGCGGATCGCTAGTAGGCTATAAGATGAATAGTTCTCTAGCGATTTTACGCGAGTGAAACCGCGGAGCGCAGCTAGGAAAATATAATTACATAGAATATTGAAAGTAATTATTTTCATTGAAAGTGTTTATGAATGTTAACACATTTTTAACGATGCGTTAAAGAAAGCTAGAAGGCGAAGATTTTCAAATGCTTTGTTAATATATTTTACGTAACTGCTACTACTATTACTGTTTCTTACTGTTGCTCACTGTTATTCACTAAATAGCCGGCCAAGAGTGGGTCTCGCCTATGAAGGGTTCCGTAGAAGCAAACCAAAAAAATAACATATCTCTTAAACAGATAAACAGATAACAGATTTACAGATTCGGAATTCTTAAATCTGTGTTGTCGAATGTGATACAGAGTTTAAAGTACCTTTATTTATTGATTACACATGCCATTTTTGAGCCGATCATGTAAAAGTAGCTTATATAGTTATCAATCTATACTAATTATAACTGAGGAGTTTGTTGTGTCGGAGTGCTCTAATCGCAGGAATTAGTGGTCCCTCTTGAAAATTTATTTTTGTAGTTCGATTATATATCGAGAAAAGCTATTGGCTACCCTCCTTGACGCTACGACTAATACGACGCGATTCACGCGGGTAAAACCGATGGATTATGATGTAGGTTTTGCACACACAGAAAACCCACAAAAGTAGTAAAAAGTATTTTGCATCGAATAGTGTGTTGAACATGGGTGACCGAGTTCACTGATGGCCTGTTTCTTCGTTAGTATGAATCCTATTGACGCCTTCACGTCTTTAGGTAAGTAACTCTCTCACATGAAAAAGTGAAAGCGTTCCATGTGGTTTGTGAGTTTCCGCTGGCCTATTGGAGGAAAGGAAAGGAACCTCATATCAATTATGACAAGACATGTGATCAAATAAAACTTAACAATCACAAACGGCGATGTGGAAACCTTGAAGGTAAAGTCAGGTACTGATGACTAAAGATGCTGTGACGATGATGTCGGTAGTCATAAAAAGATTCAACTGCTCCTTTTCTCCCTTTTTACATTTATAGACGTCGATACTTCGGTTGCACCTACATTTAGCGGAACGGTTATATATATATATATATATATATATATATATATATAATACAAAGCTTATTCATTATTTTTTAGTTTCTGTTAATTAATATATAAAAGTAGTTTGCATAACATCTACCATTTTGTATTCTTATGTTCATGTACCAAGAGGTACAAAAAGAATACAGAAACATGCGCGTTATCAGGACGAGTTTAAGGACACCCCCATATGTTCAAATCCGGCAAGTTGTTCAGGCTGGAGGTGTGAACATAGAAATCTATATACATACATGCAAATCCAGAAGGAGGCTTCTGGCGTAGTCAGATAAAAAGCGAAAAGCTAAAAACAATGATCATTAACTTCACAATACTTCGTCCACCGGAGACCCTGGACGAGGAATGTGGTAATGTAACAAATTATCAAATGACTTTTCACAATATTTCAAAATGTCTAAAATAATGCAGCTTACATGAGGCCAAGTGTGGCTCATTTTTAATGATGGATAGATAAGACTTGCCGAATTAACATATTTACACATTTAAGCCACTCTAGAAATAAATATTTATAGTTATTTTAATAACTGTGCAGTCATGCAATTAATAGGAGCAACGGGAGGAGGCGGTTTTGCGCACGGGGCAAGGGGCGAGTATGGGAACCTCACCCCATTACACTGTCCCAAAGTTGGCGGGGTTGTCCTGTGGTGCAGGGCTAACCTGCTGTGGAGGAAGCGTCTTTCATTTAGGAGACTGACAGGCCGTCGAGGTGCCCTGATGATTTGTTGTTTGTTCCGGGGCACCTCAACAAAGACAGCACTGATGGCACTCGCGGTGGTTTTTGAGGGTATTCGGTACTATAATGTGCCGTGACACTACTGGATCCCATGCAGGTACGGTGAAGGCGAGCGAAATGCGTTTCCCCGCGTCAACAAACAACTTTACCTTTTTAAGTCACTCAAGATATACATATTTATATGTATTTTACTATCAAACAAAAACAGTCTAAACAAATTTCAAAACGCGTTATCATCATAATTACTGTTGGGCATACATTTCTGACGACAGACAAGAAGATGGCTGATAGGGTCCCCTTTTTATCCTTTGGTAGTTCCTGGTGGAACCTTATAAAGAAAACCATATGCCATTGGCAATAACAAGGGATCTTCACACCGTTTCTATAATGAAGTAGGCGATTCAGGCCAACGATTACCAAACGTCTATGGAAAATGAGCAAGCAGAGCCTTTTGACGACTACGTATATCCACAGACATTCACATTATTGTCATGCAGATGCATTGCTCTCCTTTCCTCCTCCCATTTGATAGACAACCGGCTACTCACAAATCGTACGAAACCCTGTCGCATAGTTGTCACTACGACGGTGTCACGTGAGCGACAGGTACCTTCTGCTGCAATGCAGCATGGCACCTCACACTAAAATTGTACAGATTTCCTTACAGATTTGCCTTTTATCCTCCATATTAATTATCCTATTTACAATCCTGTCGACAATTCCTATTGTCTAATAGCAAAATTATTTAGTCATTAAATAAGGTCTTTAATATATTCGTGGAGCACTGGGCCACATTTGGACCTCACCTGGCTGCCATCTCTTTTCTCGGCTTGTACAAGTCACTGTAATGTTGTGCTGTCTCCGCTTTGACTAGGAAGGGAAATTGGAATTGATTAAATTCAACAACACAGTTTCAACTCTTCCCCTACGATCCCTGCGGTCAAATCACAAGATGATGCCGCTGCCGATCCTGGCGACACAGGAACAGCAGTGGCGGGTGAAACCCGTATAAATTATCGTCCTATTGTTTTATTGTATTGTTTGAGTTTTCTGTCTGGCCACTAAATTAAGTACCTCACCTTGCTTCGCATTTCATTTGCTAACCACTAATAGGCTACACTGTGAGCTATGATAATTGATATACGAATCTAAGGTTCCTTTCACGGAATGCATATTACTGACATATTTACCTTGAGTTTTTATTTCTCTTGTTTACGATTAGTGGCCCTCGTTAACCAAATATTCGTTGCAAGGTCGAAGCTATCACATATATGAAACGAAGAGGAAAATAATTATACTGATTTAAAAATCGATGACGGTCATCAATGATTTTGTAAAAAAAGCTTAAGGTTCAATTTAATGCGTAAGGTGTCCTCTTCTTGTCTCTATCGCTTCAATCAATGTGAGTAGATCACAAACGATAATAGGTATATCGCAGGCTTTCTTTTCGGACTTGAACTTATGCTGTAGGAGCGAATAGAAGCCCATCACAGCTGCATTGGATTGCTTTGAGTGCTCGTCGGGAGATGAGACTAGGCTTAGGGCCGAAAACGGCTCTGACCCTCCGCTCTCCCCATATAGGAGAAAAGTTTAATAGCTAATCTAACTACTATTACCATAGCCAGAGAAATCGCGGGGTACCTCATCCCCAAGTCTGACGTCGAGGGCAGCTCGCACACAGTAGCTAAAATGGCCTCGGCGCTGACGTGAATAAATGGCTCAAATATCCCAAATCCTATTTGTCACTTCACTGTTTTATTTTGATACTCATTTATCTGTTTAATTTCTATACGTAAGAATCTCGAAGAGATTTATGGTTCTTTTTACAAGTATGTATACAGCCGAAATATTGCTCTTAGAGAATCCCCGAAACACCTACCTCTTCGGGTATCCCAGAGGTGTGCTAGTACATCCACAACTCCTAGGCCCAGTATACTAGAACACCCACGAGCCAAGGTACTGAGACCCATGTTGTCATAGCTGGCAAGCCTATGGCCATTTCGGACACATTCCATTCCCGGACAATGTAATGCGTGCTCAGAATAATCTGAGAAACATTTAATAACAGTTGCCCGACCTAGGGATCGAATCCAAGACCCCACGCGGCTAACAGTCTTAATGGGTGACACCCGCTTCGTTACAACACGAAATATTGCTTTTGAGCATGTAAATTTAATTCGCCATACCATGAGCTGTCCTACGTACCGAATACATTTGGTATAAGTTGTGATCCCTGTATCCATCCCATAGTATATAATAGCAAGGATCTACAGAACATCAACCCATGTTTGGTAGTTACTGATGTACGTACGAATCATTTTTAATAGTACTGCCCCACGGTTTCACTCGCGTGTATCCAGTCTTATGCGTCCTAAATTTCGAATTTTAAAAGTCCTTCGTCGATAAATGGACTATTAAAAAAACATTTTAAATTATGGCCAGTAGTTCATGAGATTAACGCGTTCAAACAAACAAACAAACTCTTCAGTTTGATATAGTTAGTATAGATAAGGCAGACGATTCTACATAGAAACCAGTAGTCACAACTGGTTCTATACTATTATATGCAGGCTAGTTGTCAGCATAAATCTAGTTTCGAAGAATGTTATCCTTTAAACGACTTTCTGTAGTCATTGTTCGTCTTATACATACATGCATGTTATTCTTTGAGCTTCTGTTGCTTGTTGCTAAATTTGAAAATTAATTCTCTTCCATAAGACATTCGCTACTGCGAGACCGGTGCCAGATATCTATGGCCGGCGGTTTTCGAAGTTATCCAATAAAAAAAAGTGTGTGTGCACACGCGTTAGAAGTCAAAATGCTCTAGCGTAACAAGATAAGTCTTTTCAAAAATCTTATGTTTCGTCTTATTCTACGTTTGTAGAAAAAACTAAGGTAATAAAATAAAAGTTTTGCTATAACGCATTAGCAACTTTTTTGAAAAACTAAAATGTTCTAGCAAACCTCATGGTGTAGGTTTATTGTGCGCGCGCGCATCGTAAAAATTAACTCTTCGTTCGTTCGTTCTTTTCCCAAGGCGCCAAAAAATGTATAACTTAAAAATAAGAGCGGTGTTGTGCTCGCCACTACATGTCACTTTGTCATCTCTGACTGCCTCATGATATAGTGTTAATCTTCACAGATCGCGAGAGGTTCTGAATAAATGTGTTTTTTTTCCCATCGAGTTATCAGCCAGATCGGAATAGGGAAATGAGAGCATAGAGGCCAGTTGTGGCTGTGCCAACACTTGTGTGCTATAACATGAATAATCATAAATACGATCTCGTCACTCACTTTCGTAAGTAATGGCTGCCAATCCGTCATCGACGAAATCTTCGAATCCTGTGCTTTCTCTTCAATACTCTTTTCAGTACTCGTTCTCCGACACATCTTCGTGAGCGTTTCTCCTTTACTCATCTTAATGACTCTTTTTGTAGACCGCTTAAACGTGCACTTCCTCACATTCCTTCCCATCGCACTGACTTTTATTCCTACTCCTTTACAAGTCATTCATCTAAACTCTGGAATGTCCCATTCTATGAAATTCGTGACTGTAAAATAATTACACTTTAAAAAAAAAGTAAAAGATTACTTACTTAGGTCAAATCTTAAGTTAAAACTCAAAATTAAAACCCTATCTAAATTAGATATTCGATCAAATAAATGTAATATATTATTATTTGAGTATGTTTATTATTGTGTAATATATAATATATCTATTATGATCATAATTGTATGTATGTGTGTGTGTGTGTTATATGTTTGTATTGTGAATAAGTAGCTGTAGATAGGAGAAATGTTGTACATAAGTACAACATTTCTCCTATCTGTAAATTTAAAATGTGTTTTGTTTTTGTGCACATAAATTATTAAATAAATAAATAATCTGTGGAACTATCACACCCTGTTTAATGTGTCCTTTGCAGTTTGCTAGTCTCTAGACATGGCCGCTGTCTAAACTCGGCTCGGAAGACATTAAATCAATTACTCTGTCTCCAATATATGATGTATTGGTGCACTGGTGACCCAAGCTCGATTGTCAGGTTCTTATCAGCTATAAGTGCGACCGCCGACTTGTGCATTGGTTGTGCCACTGATAGAGGGGGAAAGTGTATTAAAATATCTGGGCCCGCACGAGTCTCGGTCTAACTTTCTCCTATCATCGGAGCTGCTTTCGTTTTTACTCGTACTATTTATGTAATTATAATTATAATGTTTACATGCCCATATTGTTCCATAAATATTGTATTTTATGCAACGGGCAGAAATAGTAATTTCTAGTTTTACATGCTGACAGACCACGCTGACGACGGGCTGGCTCAGTTGGCAACGTGGCGGATTAGTCTGCGTGTTACGGTAGTAGTCGCGAGCTCGAATCCCGCCTAAGTCACGGATGTTTATATATAAACTTTTATTATATATAGGCTACGGTAAAACCGGGGATCGGTGCTAGTGTTTTTATAGATATAATAATGATATTTTCACTCTCTGATGGGTTGGTTGTCTAACAATTTTGTGTGTCTTGGTATGGAATTGAATTTCCAAAACGTGTTCGTAGCAAATGCCAACCTTGGCATTGTTACTTAACACTACTGTTGTTTCACAAATCCATTCCCTGGTTTGGGACGTATGACCGTATACTTTTGTTTATGCTGTGACGGCAGGGACTCATGAGTCCCCTCGATAACTGTAACACTTATGGCGTTTCTGTTGTAAGCAGATCCTTTGAAAACAGTTGCTACAGTTTTCTATGTGTGTGTGTTACACCGCGTGTCATCGTAGGGTCGTGTCTCCGTTTTTTTTTACCTAAAGAGAACGAGACGGCAAGCGAGGCAGAGTCGCACATCACGAGTATGCGTAAACTTAAGTCAGTCTAATCCTTATTAGCTGTAACAGGTATTAATGTGCTTTAAGTTTAAGTTAAGCTTTAAGTTATTAATATAAACCCTATGAGCAGATAATGATAACAGATGTGTCAATATAAAGACGGTGTTCAAAACACTATATTAGGCTACCAGTGACGGTATGGATATACACCTTTTGTGGAATCCTTGAAGTTTAGATTGACCTAGTAAAAAAATGTTATTTGAGTCAGACCAGGAATTGTAAAGATTTCTCAATTCTCCAGGAATAATACAGACACTACGCTGTAGCAATCCAGAGTTAGTATTTTAGGGATAGTCATGAAATTAGAAGCAAGAATTAGTCTTAATCTCGCTGATCATTATGTATTTTAGTACTCATTTGTTAATGTTTAAGATCTCACCAGCGTTATTAGTTTTAAGTTTGCGCGAACGTTACAATAAAACTCCTCTGTCCACCCGTGACGATGGTTGCTGTAAAGCTTCTGAAACGTCGGGCTAGTTAAATAATTAAATAAACCGCGATAAAATCCGTAAAAATAGTTTTATTGTAATCTCAATCAGTGAGTACATCTAACAATATGTTATTAACTGTGCAGGTACAGTACCTGTGTTATTCCTGGAGGATTGAGAAATCTTTACAATTCCTGGTCTGACTCAAATAACATTTTTTTACTAAGTCAATTTAAACTTCAAGGATTACACAAAAGGAATTTTACTAGGAACACTTTTTGGAAATTCGATTCCATATCAAACATACAAAATTGTTAGAAAACCAACCCAACAGAGAGTAAAAAAAAAACATTATTATATTTATTAAAACACTAGCACCAACCCCCGGTTTTACCGTAGCCTCATGATATATAGCCTTCCTCGGTAAATGGAATCGGTGATCAATTCGGGCTAGTATATTCTATATATGTTATATTATATATTATATTAGCGTGTTCAAACAAACATACTCTGTACATTTACGTTATTAGTATAGATGTGTATATTAACTGTAACATATTAATAATTTTAACTCCGTCATAAAGAAGTTATCTTAATTTTTATTATCGTTATATTTCTTTCTAAAAATTCACCGAACTCATCTAACAATTCAAAATCAAATTAGACACATGTGAAATAAAAAAAAAATCCTACGAGTAATTTAACCAACACCCGCAGGTCCATCCACTTTATTTATTTCATGAATCTTTCTCTTGATGTAATTGAATATAATGGTTTTAAATAACGTCCGTGATGCGTCCATCTTATTGCTGCCAACTTTAAGGGCATCCAAGTAAGCAACAATACACTTGGTCATTTTCAGTATTCTAACTATCGATAGTTTTAGCAACTTTAGATAGAAGCTTGACATATTTGCAGTAGCCAAATCCACAGATAGAATATAGAAAGCGGCCGTAAGTCAGTAACATTCTTCCAAATGAAAATCCGTTAGTCATTGTGCAATAGAATTTCGACACATTTCATATGGGCCTTATGTCAAAATTCTATCTCCATATCCATAGACTTTATTATTAATTTAATTCCATAGATAGAATATAGAAAAGTGCCGTAATTGGTAATGTTCTGCTAAATGGAAATCCGGTAGTCATGAAACAATGTGTAACTGTGTACACACATGTTGTAAAACGTTCTCAGTATACCGTTGGCCACGCTTGGGTTGGCGAAGTAATTATTTGTACCTAACCTTAGTATGTTTATTTAAATGTTAATTAAACAACGGGCAAAAATCTCATGATGGAATCAGTGTAGGTCCATACTTTATGAATCAGTGTAGGTCCATACTTTATGAATCAGTGTAGGTCCATACTTTATGAATCAGTGTAGGTCCATACTTTATGAATCAGTGTAGGTCCGTACTTTATGAATCAGTGTAGGTCCATACTTTATGAATCAGTGTAGGTCCATACTTTATGAATATGTGTGGGCCTCATGATCATATGATTACTTTGGAAATAAAATAAGACGCACCGTAGAGATGGCTTCTGCAACACACCAGGAAATTTAGCGTCAGGCGGAATGTGCACATTCATTTATTATAGTATAGGGGCCCATACGAGAAATCTCCTGTACTGCCCCTTTCCACCTTTTCTCAGATGGGCCACCGGCAACTCACAAAAAAAAGATGTCACTTCACGGAGGTATAATGCGAGCGCGAGGTACATCCCCGGTCGTACCGGCCCAATTGCGTTACAATGCAGCATGGCCCAACTCTTGCAAAGATCATATTTACTCATAGTAAAGTAAATACTTAAATAATTTATTTATTTGTGAAAATAACACTACACCTGAAGAAAACGTTAGTTAAGCAGAACAGGGTAGATACTGTAATTTAGAAGCAAGAAATTACTTTATTGTTTTTCGTATATTTACGTGAAAATTTTATTGACTATTTAAAGGAGTTTATCGCGTTTCTCAAGATCTACTTGTGGAATGAGACAGAATCTCCGCAATAAACGAATGTGTCAAAATCTTTTCGGTATCCTGTAATAAAAATAAATCAAAAAATGTAAAAGTATATTTCGAGTATTAATAGTAAGCAGAGAAAATATATAATATTGTATTATAGTACCGTTCACCAGGTGGGAAGACGATCTCCGTGCAGTAGCCGGTCTGGGATGGATGCGAGCGGCAGTTGATCGGTCCTCTTGGCGTTCATTGAGAGAGGCCTCTATCTGTCTTGTAGTGGACCGATATGGGCTGATCATGATGATATAATTAAAATAATTTCTTATCTTCGATGTTCTGTCTCATTCCACTTGTAAATCTTAAGAAACGCGATAAAATCCGTTAAATAATCATAATAATGAAATTAATTAAACATTAAAACAATTTCTCTAGATAGTAGAGCATCGCACACAAAGATGAGAACTCAGTTTAAAGTTTTGATCACTTAATCCAGCTACTGATTTTCAAGTCCACCTTTTCTTTCGTTTGGCGTTTTTTACACCCCGTAGGGTGTGCTTTAGTCTCGACTTGTCAATGTTACGCATTTTCCCGATGTTAATAGCCTTTTGTTTTAATGATAACTGTATTATACGCTGTTGTGTGCACAAGTGTTTTGTTATTAGAGTACCGTTAAGTCGCTCAGGCGTTACAATATCGCTCCTCTATTAACTGTGCATCACGCCTAGGGCTGCCACCAAATTCTTATGCTAATACAGTATCATCTATAGTACTCGTCTGGTATAATGTTATAAAGAGTTATAGGTTATAGGTAGGTAAAGAGTAGAGTTGTAGATCAAGACACATTCTGATCTGATGATTCTAATCTTCAAAACAATTTCAGCAAACACACTCTCGGACACGACAACGCACATCCGGTTCAGGGACACTCAGAAGTTCCCAGGGACGGACATAGCGTACGTAATCAGACACGTTAATTGAGAGAACAGCACACGCGTTCCACTATGAGTCCAGTCCAAAGAGACCTTGGATTAGGAACTAATCCCAATATGATCCGCGATTTGGCTACAAACACTGCGGTACCGATAAGAAATCTCGACCCCCGCTCGCGAGTATTTTCACCCGTCACAAGCCCTCCGGTCATGGTCCACTCCATGACGTGCTAAAATAACGTGCAATGATTTGTTAGAAAAGCGCGGATGGCAACCCTATTCACGCCAGTAGAAACGTGCATTCCATCCAACACGACTTCCGATCTGAGAAGTTGATCTTTATGATTTTTGCTTTACACTAGCTGTGCTCCGCGACTTTACCGTCTATACCTTCACAAATGAAATGAGTAATAGTTATCCGTAACTATATCAAGTGTGTAAGGGCCCTATACAGTATATATACAACATGCATTGCATGGGCCAGCATGATCACAGGGGAACCTCTAGTCTTCTTTATAGTTTTTATTCGTCGCCAACCAGTAAGGTCACTCCAAAAAAAAGTATATTTTAAGACGCGATATGAAACATGCACCAGTACTTCAAGTTGATTCTTGAACTGCGCAACTAAAACCAGCACCAAAAATACCTTGTTTCAGAGCGCGAAATATAAATATTTTTGGATTTCATTTTAAGGTCTTCATCTCTTCTCTCATCTTAAGGTCGTGCACGGTTACGAGTTATTTTTATTATTTTGTTTTTTTGATAAGTGCCGATATCAACGTAAAATAGCTAAATACTAGCACCGTACTTTCCCTCACGTATGAATATATCTCAAGGGAATCGTAAAGCTTGCGGGTCAAAAAGTTATTTCAATGCTATTCCATATATATCCAATATTAATATATTGTAACATATGTAAAATATTTGTGCCAAATTTTTATCTATTCTATAACTTCTGCGTAAAAAAGTAAAAAATATACATACGAAGTTTCGCATTTATAACATTAGTAGGTAGGTAGGATATGAGGCAGCGCGAAGTGAACCAATAAATTTGATCTGTTAATGTTTTTTTCTTCAAAACAGTCCAATTATTTCACCAGTCAGAACACGTATTCCGTCACTTAAGGTCACGTGCTCGAAACAAGATAATGCACATTGTGATAAATGTCAGAACATGCCCAAATCGACTACCGTCGTGGACGAACATTTTGAACTGACAAGGCCAAGGGGAAGTTACGTAGGTTGTAATAAATAATTGTTATATAATTCATTTAAGGGATGCTTGAGACCTAAAAAAGAGAAGTGTGTTAAGATAACACTAACAGTTATCTTTTGTAGGAGTAGCAAGCCTAGGCCAGATTTTTTGAACAAAATTAAAGTAATTTTATAGTGTAATCTTGATAAATTCATGTTAACACTTAGTTAAATAAATAAAATTTGTACACTATTTCCACAATCATTTAAGTAATTTTACGTTTACTACCGGTTTCGACTTATCATAATCCGGTCGAAACCAGTCGTAAACCTAAAGTTTTTTTTGAATTTTGTTAAAATAAAAATAAGGCATAAAAAGAGTATATAACGTATGTACTTACAATTTTTCTTGCTCTTTGCGACAGTTTACAAATATTTGTGTTTTATGATGCTATTTACAGCCTCTTTCATTCAAAATTAAAATAATTGAGTTGACTAAACAAACCTAACGTTTGTTGTTATGCCCAAATTTGTGGCAGTGGATATCGTCTCTGAAATGGGCCTATTGGGGGGGGGGATGATAGGCGGCCAACGTATCTGCGTAACAATCATGCAAATGTCCATGGACGACGGTAGTCATCAAAAGACTCCGATTGTTTGCCCCCTTATGCTATAAAAAGTACTCGTAACCAGTAACGAGCCAGTACGTAACAATGTATTAAAATATTACAAATGCGAAAGCGCGTCTGTCTTTATTTCTATCTGTCTGTTAGCCATCACGGCCAAACCGCTGGACCGATATATAAGAATCAAACCCCCTCCCCCCAAGGGACTGCAATCAGAAAGGGGGTGTGAAAGTTTGTAGGGAAATAAAAGTATCCTACGCAGACGAAGACGCGGGTGATCAGCTAGTTATGTTTAAATGGGACAGTTTGTATGTATGTTTGTTATTCATCCTCGTAAAAAACTACTTGACAGATTTGGATAAAACACAGTTATAAATTACAACAAATGTTTTTATATCCCGATAAAAATAATAAGTACTTTGGGGTAGATTTTCATAGAGATAATTAAGAGCAGGGCCTAAAATGCGTCCCGTCATCGGCGAAAGAGAAAGGAAATGTGGTTTACTGCCTCTTTCTTTCTTTTTTACAGAGATGTTAGATCTAGGCACTAAATTTGCGAAACCTAGATAGTAATGTATCTCCTCAAAAAACCCACACAGACACTCGCAGTCATAGGATTCTTGTGAGGATAGAGTCATTAGACTAGGAAGGCCTAGTCTATCTATATAATCTCTATGTATATTTCGCGGGGAAACCGCGGGCTAGAGTAAAAAAAAAATGAACAGTATAACAAGTTGTCATACAAAGGTCACCTTTGGAGTGAAAGTCGCTAATGATGGTATTGTTCAATGCTTATGTCACGTTATATCATCACCGAGTGTCATCGTAATGTGACAACCAAATTAACTCGCTGTGAATACAATAGCGGACAATAGCGATGAAAATATTTTTTTTTGTAAATGAAAGTACTGACTTTGTAGCGTAGGGAATGAAAATATTCTGTCATGTGCTTCTCTTGATTTTAATTAATTTGGAAAGTGTAATAAAGGATATTAATTTGCTCGCTTATTCCAACTGGCTGGCTCCTTTATGACAATATTAAGAAATGTGCAGTATTTAAGTCGGTTGAACATTTGATTGTTTATTTGCATTGTATTGACTCCGAAAGCACTGGACTCTGATTTGAAAAATTCTGATCTCTGCAGATTTTAATTAGTTTTTTTTTTAATTCTTTACAGGTTACGAAGAGACTTATACGATATCGCAGCTATCACCAAAATCTTCAGTCGATGATCAGCTACAAAAAGATTTACTGCAAACGAGTCGATTAGAAAACCTAGCTTTTAGTATAGAACCTAGTGCCAAATACGATGACATCGATGAAAAATCTCATAATTTAGTCGAGGATGTAGAATATGAGAAACATTTTGTAGTAGAACGATCGGTAGAGCCGAATAGAGGACCTAGATCAATAAATATAGCTGAACTGCCAGTTCCTAACAACAACGAAATAGATAATGAACTCGAATTGCACAACAAAAGGAAATATTATGAAATACTACCGACGAAAACACTCGACCACATAAGAGATGAAGAGGCGATGCTGATGTCTTCTGGATTTGGTGATAAATTAGACTTCAAGTTTCCGGGGGAAGGCAAGAGGGCTCCGAAGGCGCGTGCACTAGCACCTACGGGGCCCAAAATCCGACCCACTGCAGTGCAACCCATATTCTCAACAGCAACCCTTAGGGAGGGACGTCAAAACAGTGAAATTCAAAATATCATAACCGGTATAGTCAAGTTACTGAACGGAAATGTTAACGTACAAGCCAATACTCAACTTAACGGTAGACGTCCAATGGCTTCAAGAATTAATAATCGTGGACCACCACGTGTAGCAGAGGTATCACCACCAGAGTACGATAAGCCGTTAACAATGCCACCACATACGTTCCCGCCAACTAAAGCACCTCCACCATATCCCTTCGATCTACCTCATGGTGTCAATTTACAAGAGCAAATTGTACCACCACTGAACAACCGGCCTGGGTACTATCGACCCATGCCTCCATGGCAAAGGCGGCCTAGACCACCTAGCCGGAGACCAAACCCAAATCTTCCATTCTACAAACCAACTCTTATACCACCACCGGAACACTCAGATTTGAATGAACCACAGGATGAACTGACCATTAATGATAATTTAGCACATTTTGAAAATAGTATACACCACGAAGAACCAATACCAGAGGCAACAACAGAAACCAAGAACGCCACCGAGGAAAGTGATAAGGAAAGCCAAGCTGTTACTGATACTTCAACGTCTACAACCACATCATCCCCCACAACAACAACATCGACGACTACATCCACAACTACATCACCAACAACCTCTATAGCAACCACCGAATCAACAACCAGTACAACTACAACAAAAACAAAACCAACAGAAGCAACCACACAAAAGACAACAACAACCGAAAAGACAAAGACTGAGAAACCTTTTAAGTTAGACAAAGATAAGAAGAAAGATTCTTTAATTATAGATAAAGACAAACTCAAATATAAGGTAACTGATGACAAACCTTCGACAGAAAGACCTAAAAACGAGTCTATAGCTGATGTAATAGAAGCTTCTGTTACTGAAGCCACACCAACTACTCAGCTCATGTCTACTCCGACGCCTGTCGAAGGATTAACGTCTTACATCCCCACTGTTGAAGGTACTTCGGAAGTTGACGTGGATATTAAAACGTCAGCAATAAACACTCTACCCTTACCAAGTAAGTGTTGGAATACTTTAGTTACATAACAACCTAATATTTTAAGAGGCAGTATCATGCTGCATTGCAGCCGAATTGGGCAGACACGATCGGAGGTATCTCTCGCTCACATGATACCGCCGTAATTGACAAATATGTTGTCGCGTTTATTCCAGTTTGTGAATAGCCGGGGACCGATTAGAGGGGAGTAGGAAAGAAGGACAACGCATCTACATGACATCAATAATGCGGATGTCTATGGGCGTCAGTAGTTGTCAAAAGGCCTCTATTGCGCATTAGCATTTCTATAATAAATATAAAATACCAATAAATCCGAATGCTTTGAATACATTTTTATGCTCCCAGTGTCACTCGCCTGATCAGGACGGGTATAACGGCACAGCATAAGCTAAAATCCGTCGAGCCGTTTGATGTAGCAGGAAACATACAAATGTACCTCCTGCTGCCACGTAAAAATATAACATAGAAGAAGTAGAGTACGACTGACCAGAGACCAGGTCACGTTGATTCAAAATATCAGACTCCATTTGACGCCACCACCAAGGTGTCGCTTATATAACCAACGTACTTGCTTTCCTAACACTGCTTTTAAAATACGAAACCACGCATAATCGCATTTAGGCATCCTTACTCATTCTTCATTCTCTTGCATCCTGAAGATCAAGAATTTGTACGGGTTTTTTCAGTCTTATTGATGAATGCAGCTGGTCCGGATAAATACAGGCAACAAGTGTTAAAATAGAACTGAATCCGTTACTATTACATGTATATTAAGAGGTTGTGCCATGCTGCATTACAGCGGAATTGGGCCGGTACGACCGGGAGGTACCTCTCCCTCGCTAGATACCGCCGTCGAGTGAGATTGGGCCGACATCACCGGGGAGTTACCTCTCCCTCGATAGATAACGCAGTAAAGTGACATCTACGGTATCGTGTGTCGTGCGGTTTGTGAGTAGCCGGTGGCCCATTGCAGGGGAGGTGAAAGGAGTTACTATGTCGATGTTCATAGGCGTCGGTAGTCGTAGAAAGGCTCCGATTACTCGTTTGACGCCCTATACTGTAAAAAATAATAAAAAATTATGGAGCTGGAGCTTCTTCCGACGCGATAATGTCAGGAATCATTCTTTCAATTCTTTCAATGAGTGAGCGGAGTGCGCGGGACACGCGGCAAAACCTAGTCACTAATGAAACTTGCTTTATTTATTCATTTTTGTTTTAGCATCTGAAATTCCACATCCATACAGACCGCGGCCAGGCATAGTTCTGGACGACACAGACTTCAAGCCTCACGGCACAAGGCACAGAGCCGAGGCGTCTGTGATCACCGCGCCGGAGACCAGACTGCCGGGATACGGTGAAATATTTGACGTCACCGTGTCAGCAATCCAGGGACCTGGGGACACAGGCAATTCAGGTACTTAGATGCACGACAACAACATATCTTCAGTTCCCTTGTGGGATTAAATAAAAACATAACAAAAATTTCAGTACAGTTCCCTTATGTTGTAGGAAAAGTGGACACAGTGCGTTGTCACAGTTTTTTAATTTTTAAAAAGCAAGACAAATGTCTGCTTTTCCACATTCATTACTTAGAAGCAATGTAATTAACTTACATCATTCTGAAGCTTAATTTTGAATGTCAGTAAATAAATCTACCGCCGGTTCAACTCTAGCCCTGTCCTAAGAAGGAAAGATGAGCCGGCGCAACATATTCAGCGGGACTGTCATCAATTATCAGTAAGAGAAAAAGAGAGAAAGATTATTATTTCATTTGCAATTAGACAGCCACTAAATTGTTGTTATATTCTTTAGAAGTGAGAATGTATTAGCATAGAAAATGCTAACAATGCTCAAAAAGTTATGACAAGAATTCTATTATTAATGATAAATAATAATAAGACCTATTATATTATTACTAAACTCTAGGTACATGATGTTTATTTGTCTATGCTAAAATCACAATACCTGTAAAATAGCCATTAGTTTTACTTTTCCAGTGCATATAGAACATGTAAACATACACAACAACCACGACGACATCATAGTGTCACCATCTGGTGACCACGGCTTTGTGTCCATCGATGGAAAACGTACGTACCTGAACCTCTTCGACACTTCGACGTCGAGTGTAAACCCTACGGAGGTACAGAGTCCGCCTCAGCAGACAGGTAAGAAGTACATTCTTGTGAACGGATACAACAGAAAAAAAATACTGCCTTCATTTCAAAAAAAGAATTTGAACTGGCAAAACTATTTACGCTTTTTGAATTATGACATAATAAGTATAGTTTTTTTTAGTCCGGTATGGATGCGAGTAGCAAGAGATCGGCCGTCTTGGCGTTCCGACGTGGAAGAGGTCTATGTTCAGCAGTGGACCGATAAGGGCTGATAAAGATGAAGTATAGTTTCCCGAATAACGAAATGTTCACGGACCATCAATCTAAGGGAATGATGATCTTCGTGCAGCTATGAGAGGTACGCCCATGCTGCATTGCATATAAAATGGGGTAGCAATACTGGAGACGTACCTCTCGGTCGGCTTATTGTAGGCTAAGGTAACACATCTTCAAACGAAATGAACCGAATATATGCTAGTGGAGGCGATAGGCCGGGTATGATAATGACATAGCAAAGAAACGTGGAGCGATGATGATAATGAAAGAAAAAACACTTACTAATACTCAAGTTTATCGGCAGAGCTGTTTTAGTAACTTAGACCGTAACTCTTGGTTCATTCTGTTACGCCAAACCCTTGTTGGGCTAAAATTAAATCCATGTTGCAGCGCCACCCCCATCCTCCTTGGGTCCTTCGTTGGGTACAGGAGTAGCTATACCTGCGGACGATATTCCTCAACAACCGGTGAGAAGACCTCAGCCGGTCCAGAAACTACAACACAACTACCGTAGACCACAACCCACTGTCAGGTGAGGTTAATCATGAGTAATACTCAAACGATAACTTTTTTCTTAATACTCAAACGATAACTTTTTTCTTAATACTCAAACGATAATTTTTTTCAAAAGCTTCTGTATACTTAACTTTATGGAAGTGAGTTTGTTTATATTTTTATAAATAATGAAAAGAAATCATGTTTCAAGTCGTTCATAACGGACGAATATATAGCTTTACTATCTCGATCTTTAAAAAGCTTTTGAAATTTCACTACTTTTACTTAACGCGCGATGTTTACAGTTCATTATTTAATAGAATGTTTTCTGTCGTTTTATATATCGGTCGGATTGATTAAATCGCCGTATTTCATTACGGTTAGCCACTTTCAAAGGGCCGTTTTCTTTTGTGGCGGGTCAACGATTAGCATTATGAATGTGGCTGAGTGAAATTCCGTCAGAACGTCGTATTCGGCGTTATCCACCTCTTTGACACATTTTAGTTGCTAATGTTAACATTCGCGGCGCTGCTTGCCATGACAACAACAAGAACGTCGATTGTCGAATACAGAGAAATAAAAAAATTATGCCCCAAAAGATTCCGAAGGTTTAACATTCGTGGATATGCTATTTTTTATTTGCATTCAAAACACTGGGCCTGATTTCATACTTGTTTCGATCACTTTCATTGATTAAAATGAAGATATTTAATTACCCTAATCATCAGCGACCACATTAAAGAACGGCTCGCAATGACAATCCGGCTAATCGTTGGCCCGCCACTAGTCAAAACGGCTCTATCTCTGTAAATGGCCAGCCGTCATGTAACACGGCAATTTATACAACACGACTACGGCATATAAAAAAGTACCACAAAAGCTGTCTGTTTGTATGTGATCAATTTTCTCAAAATTTACCGAACTGATTTTTATGCTGTTTTCACCCATGGTTAGGACGATTGTTAAGAAAGGTTTTAGTGTATTATTTAATGAAGCACGGTAAAGAGATTACATATATCCATAATATTTTTATAGAATCGACACATGTATCGTCGGAGATGACTCGACGTGCGACCAAGCGCAAAACGAGAAATGCAGAACAGAAGCAGGTAAATAAATATGAATTAAAATAATATCTTTGCGTACGTTTCACTTTAGAATGGCGTTCGGTCTATAGTAGTCAATCCCAGTCTCAGCTGACTCGCAGTTTTTAAACAGTGCAAATATGTATTGCACAGCTGATAAAATAACGTGACACACAAGACTTTTTCACTTGAAAAAAATCAAATAAGATATTCGGAAATCGAATCGAAAGGCTTAAACTCGATACGCCGAGGAGAAACCCAACTAACTTGTTATTTCCTGTACGACATGTATTCCGGTTGCGATCTCATTCGAACTTACAAGAACAAAATCGTAAGAAATAAACTTCAACCAACAGGTCATATATGCATTGTAACCGAATTAGACTGGCATGATCGGGGAAATAACAAGGGAAGCTTGATAGCTATACTGTCACATTTTGTGCGGTTTGTTAGTCCAGTGACCTTTTGGAGGGGGAAGGGCGGAACTCCACGGAAACGGGGGGCGGGGCGTCTGTCCCCCATCTCTCGTTAGAGAGGTGGAGCTGGGGCCCAGACCCCTCGGCCAAGAAGATAATAATTCCAACTATCCATTATTTAACCACTATCGGGACGATCTGTCCCTTATACAGGAAGGAGGAGGGTGTCTACCCCATCTGTCGTTCGTCAGTAACTTATGGGACCCTCTTCTTTTCCAGGTATATCCAGCTGTCAGTGTCGGCCGGGGTACGCCAGGAGGACACATCGCGACCCCTGTAGGAGAGTAGTCTCGCTGGTACTCAGTGTCAGGGTCGACAGGCTGTATGATAGAAAGGTTCGTCTATTTTAAAGGATTCAAATTATAAAAGGGGCTTAAACGAATCAGAACCTTTAGATCAATGTCCCAGGTTGCAGTAAGCCGTCTCCAAAGTGGGTAAATTCTAGTTTCTGGGTGGAAACTTCCGACCAGACATGCTATTAGTTATATAGATATTGTTTTCATTCAATTTCAGTTAATTTTGACCGTACATTTCACACATTAGAAAAGTCAACACAACTAGTCATTGCCGCTGTACCGTGACACGAGAGAGCCACGGACTGAAATTAATATGAAGCCGATATTATATAAAACAAGGAATTGAAAATCTAAATGTTAAATATCCACTTTTTACTGCAGGAAAATGGATTAACCGACACTATTCCACGAATATGAAACGATGGGATTACCTTTTTTCTGGTTTACAGGTGACCTGGGATGTAAAGTTAGCTGATAAAGAGTCAGAGCCATACCAGCAGCTCAGTTATGAAGCCGTCAGGGCGGTAAGAAGCTTTTGTTTCCTGTTTAAAACATGCACACCAAACACAATATAAAATAATTATTACTTTCACTTCAATGTTTTTACTATTTAATAGTAAATTATTGTTTAATGAAATATGGAATGGTGTCTTTGAGAGGCGTAATTCTGTTTCTTTTATACAATGACTTCTCTATTTCATATGTTAATAATACTAATTTGTTCTTCTTTATAATTTATGTTATTTATAATATATAATATATACATAAATAGGAAAGAACAAAAGTTCCAGTATAGAGCCTTGCGGTACCCCCGAGAATAATGATGTTATTCTGTACAGATCGACTCTGCGTTCTCGATGACGCCTTTCTCCGACGACTTTGTGAACGGCGCCGTGAACTCCATCTACAGGGACGAACAAGAGCACCGTGTTTTTGTCAACTATACAGTGCTGGTATGCATTTTTAATTTAAATTTAATGGGCATACACACTGGAAATTCCTAATAAATCCATTGTGAATTTAACGTTATATGCTTAAAACATTTTGATTAATTTACTATATCACACGTGCCACAAATGCCTGTTTCCCGTTAGGAATACAGAAATTCTGCCTGAAAAGAATTTAGTTTTGGATGTCCAAAACCTTAAACTCTGCTAAAGCAACAAGAGTTGGGATCTTTAGTACATAAATAGTACCAGTTTTCATTTTAATACTCCGTTTTTGTAATTCGTATTCAAAATAAAGTTATATTGTTTAATACTTTGAGATTTAGAACAAAAATATGTCATACCACCTATATTTCTTCTTTTTTTTTGAGAAATCTACAGCGTGAAGATTTTAAATATTTCCAATGCAAATGAAATAAATGATTTGTTAAATTTCCAGATGCAAGAAACCCTGGAGACATCTAGGCCAGCTGTGGCCGTCGAGATCCAGAAACACCTGCTGGGCGTGATCAGACGACGCTCGCTCAACGTGGGCGCGTCGGCGCTGTGGGTGGAGTCGCCCGCAGGCAGCGTGCTCCCGCCCACCGGTCAGATCTACTGATATGTTACTTTAGTAGTAAATATAAAAACCGCGTGACACAGAAAGTTATAAAACATAGTGAAACCAACATAACACACATTGGATCACAATATCTCAACATACTTGTTCTCAAGTAACAATGCCAACCATGTGTTCTGCAAGTGTGTGTAAATTGGGTGGCCAATACATTATACATACATACAATGTAGGGATGTTGCATCCCTAAATCTAAATAATTAATTATAATCCTAATATCCTACTAATATTATAAATGCGATTGTTTGTATGAATGTTGTTATTGTTTTATATTAAAAGTACTAAATCGATTTGTGACGTGTTAGCATAGTTATATGATAATTTATTATAAAATAACATAAAAGATAATTTCCAAAAAATCTGCGACACATATTACAAGAGTGAAATTGCGAGACATAGCTAGTTATAATTCTCTGTCTACCCATTAGGAACTGGCATGAAGGTGTTTGTTGTTGTTAGATATTGTTATAGTTACAAATAAATAGTAATAAAAATTGTTTGTAACTTTTCAGATTTGGACGAGTGCGCCTCGGCCGACCTCAATGACTGTCACCAGCTGGCGAGCTGTATGAACACGTGGGGCGCCTTCAGGTTCTTATACTTGTAACTACGTTAGATCTGTCTAAATACAGCGTAAGTAGTCTGGCGTGTAGTGATTATTTATTTATAATCATCTATTTAGAGCATCGTCGATACCGGCACACAATTTTTGTAAGATTCGTTCCCAATTCGAACGTATCCCGTTGTCCGTGGATACAAACCAGGTGGATGCTAAATCTAGCATAATTTATGAGAGACAGAGGCACAAAAGACGGTTTCTATGAACACATAAGATAGGCGTATTCATTGTTTTTAATTTACTGTGATGTTTCTGTCTCCGTGTATAAAAAAGTACGTGTTTGTTCATGAACAAATATAAGATATAACGATGTTTTTTTTCAGATGCGTCTGTCCGGACACGACGCTGGACGTGGGTGGGGCGGTGACAGGCGCGGGGGCGGCGCTGGGCGGGCGCGTGTGTCGTGCGTGCTCGTCGGCGCACTGCAGCGAACGCGGCGTGTGTCGATACGCCAACGGACAGCCCTACTGCACGTGAGTAAAGAGAAAGGAGAGAGATAATCCAGTTAGAAAACCGGCTACACATTCACAAAACGAAAAATCGTTTGTAAAACCAGTAAACATTGATGCAGATAACCATCCCTTGTAGTGACGATTCCTTTAGGAATATTTACCGCCTAGGTGGCTTGATTTTGATTTTGATTGCAGGTACTTCGACGCAAGTTTTTAATTTTAATGTTTATTTAATTACAGATGCTCGTCCGGCTACTACGGGTCCACGTGCGAGGTGGACGGCGAGGTGGTGGGCGTGGCCGTGGGCGCGTCGCTCGCCGCCGCGCTCGTCATCGCGCTCACGCTCGCCGCGCTGCTTTCGTGGAGGTAAGCAATATACGCTCATACATGTCGCTCAGCGGACATGGTAGGCTCATATGCCAGACGCATCCATAGCCGATAGCAGTTGATAGCACAGTCGCATACAGACAGCACTCGTAGTTTTGTCGTCTACGGTGTAAATATAATAATTGAATTGTAACAGTTGTGAGGTCCTTGGCTCGAATCTCTGGTCGGACCAATGTATAATTGAGATTTTCAATTTTTAATAACACTCCGAAGCAAGGAAGTTGGCGGTGTTACACTCCCCGTGCCTCGAAGAGCACGATAGGCCGTCAGTTCCGCGCCTGATCTCCCTCCGGCCCTGTCGGATTGCCACGTCGCGTCCGGAGATGACAGTACAATCGCTCATAACGTTTAGCAATAGTAGAACAGCTGTGACGATACTGTCACACACATAGCTGATATAATGGCACTTATAGTGTTTACAGGCGTGGACAGGTCCTGGAATTCGTAACAGTACAGTTATCGCTCCCGTGAGTATCTGCAAGTAACACCAGCCAATATCAGCAATATAGGTCTGTTGAGATCATTCTCTTCCACAAACCTGGTGTAGTAAGAGACAGGTGTCGTGTTGTATTGCAGAGGAATTCGGCCGGCAAGATCGGGGATCTTGCTCACATGATACCGGCGTAAACGGACAGATTCGCATTTCGTGCGGTCCTCTATGTTATAAAACGTGATATATATGTTCACGATCTTGAGATTTAAAATGCAGTGTTTTTTCAGTCGTAAATGGTCCAGGGAGCAAAAGGTCGGCACGGGGTCGCCGGTGTTCAACTACATGGCCGCCAACACCATCAAGACTCCGCCAGTGGGAGGCCCTCCCTATCAGGTAAATATTTCAACATAACATCATTCTCAGAAAATATAACACCTACAGACTTAAAATTTGGCGTGCATAGTGTGTTTTGGGGGTATACGAGGGTGAAACACTACCAGGGGCTGCCAGTTTATAACAATTTTAAGTATAAAAAAAAACTAAAATGATTTAATACTAACTGTAAAAAGATGTATTGTCATTTATTTTAGCCACTATACACTTTACAATAGCCACCAAGCAGTTCAGATTTTTGCACGTTCAGATTACCCTGCTCGCTATAACGACTAAACGCAGTTGATTCATGAGCTAATATTCAATTGTGCGCAGGTGACGCTCGAGGAGCGCATGCGCTGGGCGCAGATCGCGGAAGCGATGGCGCAGGCGAACCAACACTACGCGGTGAGTTACTAGAATTTTAGATTTTACTAGCTGCGCCCCACAGTTTCACCGTATACGTATGTATATGGATCGTAGTTACGTGGGTGAAATCACTTAGATGTACGAAAAATAGATAGTAGCCGATTCTCAGACCTACTGAATATGCGTATAGTATTCGGTAAAAATCGGTAAAAATCGGTAAAGCCGTTTCGGAGGAGCAAGGTAATTAACATTGTGCCACGACAATTTTATGTATAAGATTACAAGGTCATATTGTCTGTAGAACTCGCTTGCATGTGGAGCCTCTCCCCTTTCCCCTTTCACCTCCCCGCGTTCGCCTTATCTGTCCTCGCAGTCTCATCTGTCAATGATGAGACTGCAATAATGTTCAATCGCATTTACGCGCCTTCGCTGGCCCTAAGTGCGGCCCAGTGGTGTGTGGGCCCATCTCGAGTGCCATCAGTGCCGCCCTTGGCGAGGTGCCCCGGAACAACAAATGCAATAACCCTATGTTCTAATGTTCAGCAGCCAGATACATTAGCGGGCATGACGACGCGGCCGTCCTCCGCCATGTTCGGCGGCTACCCGTCCTTGCCGCCGCCGGTGCCGCTGCCCAGGTAAATATTATTTTTGACAAACTGCAAGTAGTAATGTTGCATTGCAGCAGAATTAGATTGGCCGTAAAAGTCGCCTTTCGTGCAGTTTGTGATTGGAATTTTAAAGTTTAGTAAGAATTAGTACCATTCTGCATTGCAGCGGAATTGGGCCTGCACGACCGGGTGGGAGTGAGGGAAAGGTACCCACCTTTCCCTCACTTGATACCACCGTAAAGTGACACCTACGGCTTCGCGTTTCGTGCGGTTTGTGAGTATCCGGTGGCCCATCGGGGGAGGGGGTGAAAGGGGGGCAACAGATCGGCATAGTAATTATGCTGATTTTCATGGACGTCGTTAGTCGTAGAAAAGCTTCGATTGCTCGCTGTCCCTCGGACGTCGGTAATTGTTAAAACGCTCCAATTGCTCGTTTGAGATACTATAAAAAAAAGAATTGGCCAATTAGGAGGATGGGGCGGATGTATATGATAAAAACCCCATAAACCGGCCCGAAGTATATTAAAGGTGATGTTTGACCCTCGCAGACTGATGCACGGCCACCACACGGGCACGCTCAACACCGGCAACTCGCGCGCCGCCGCACCGCACCACAACCTGTACGGTGAGTCATCCTCCAGCGAGTACAGAGCGCGGGTCGCTCCGCTTTCATTTACTCTGTAGCACTCATGCTATCATATAATAATGACGTCGTCGTTCCCGAAATCGAACCTGGCGGCCATCTGTATAGAGACTAGCCAACTGCGACATGTTATACTGCACAAGTGTGTGCGCAGACGCAAGTGCACTGTTCCCTCATTCCGGTGGGACGCCAATCCAACACGACCGGAGAGAAACAGTGCGCAGCGCCGACGGCTTAACGTGCTCGCCGAGGCACGGGTGTGAAACACCGCCAACTTCCTGACTTGGGACTGTTATAAGAAGTTGAAAATTCTCAATAAATCTTGTTGCAATTACTTATTGCCTTAACCCGGCAGGTTACTCAAAGCACATGGCGTCGGAGTCGAGCTCGGAGGCGTCCAGCCACGTGCAGGACCGCGCGGACCTACTGGTGCCGCGGCCGAAGTCGCGGGCACGCAGCATGCACGTGAGTTCCTTCGGGACTTGTAGCAAGGTGGATTCGGGGCCCATAGGCAGGCCTGGTGGTGCGACTGTCCAACAAACATAGTGACAGCTAGGAGGGCTACGCACCTGCATGATAACAATAATTCGTATGTCTATGGACATCGGTAATTGTTAAAACGCTCCAACTGCTCGTTTGCACCCCGATACTCCAAAAAATATTTGAAGAATACGAATTTGCTTTAGATCACTTGACCACAGTAAAACCTTAACTATACGAAATACAACAGCCTAAGAGAGAAAGAAGAGGTGTGATCTCTCTCTCGCCTCTACAGTAATATGCAAGGCGTACTCTTTCCATCTACACTTATAAGATCTCCCTCTCAACGCTCGTGTTTATCTCAACTCTATCTTGATATCGTCACAAATATTTCAACTTCCATTGGCCTCGTTTACGTAACGCTCTCGTCAATCACTCACCAGTTTATTCACCAAGTCTAGGATGCGAGACTTAATTCGATTTCTCTTTTTTCGATAGGCACACCTTAGGAAGGCGCCCCTAATCTATGTGTAACACTATGTGTGAATTCGGCCGGCACGACCGCGGTGGTGCGTCCCGTTCGCACGACTCCGCCGCAGTGACAGTTATATAGCATCACCACACTAGGTTGATCACAGCTAAAGTTACTTCTCTGATCGTGCTCGCCCAACTCGATAATAAGTTCGATAAAATGCATTCGCTTCCAGAACCAGACCGGCATATACTACGACGTCGAGTACGAGAACGCGCCGGAACCGATATACGGCACCAAAGGCATCCCGCTGTCCACCTACACCGTCAGTAGAGGACCGCCCTTCTACAGGACCTAGGCACGGGTCGGCTAGTGCCGCCCTTCTACAGGACCTGGGCATGGGTAGTGCTGGAAACATAAGCCACGTTCTAAGTCAGTGTCCGCTGTGAAAACTGTGCATCAGCTCCGACACGCGGCAAGAGTTTAACTCCTTGAGAATGATTATCCTGACATTTAAAAGTTAATATCACGGTAATTAACAAAATAAAATATGCGCCAGAGACGTTCTTCAGTAAAACGTTACTGAAGAACGTCTCAAGTGCGTCTTTTACTTTTATATATTGAGCCTCAAATCGTTTAATAAGGAGCGAATTTCAAAGGCAGTGTCTCAGAAAAGATTAATTATGAGATTTACAAACGTTCTGACCCGAAATTCGACCTCTTGTATACAGCAGCGCCGGTGGCGCTGTTACGCCAGCGAAGCCCTATACTTTCTCAGTGTTGTTAGCGTTTGGACTTTGAAGACAACAAAGGCTTCGCTGGGACCAGTGGCGTAACTAGATCGTTCGGGGCCCTATAATAGGAACCCCTATAAATTTCCCACGGGCCTCTCCTCTATGCCTCCTGCTAAAGATATAGATAATGGTGTCTTAATTGGAAGGAATGAGGGAGGGAGGGTAAAGCAAATGCGGATGCATTATGTGGATGTCTGCGGACGGTGGTTATCAGAAAGGCTTCAATTGCTCGTTTATCCCCAAATCATCATCATTATCAGCCCTTATCGGTCCACTGCTGGACATAGGCACCTTTTAATGAACGCCAAGACGACCGATCTCTTGCTACTCGCATCCATCCCTATACTACGAAAAGAGAAACTTTACCAATGAATATACCAAGCGTGTGCACAGTTCTCCGACCGGGGACTTCGTGCCAGCGCCCGTGGCGTTGCGCCAACTTTCCGCTATAGTTACGCCACTGGCTGGGTTCTAGGGCCGTGTGCCGTGGACGAAGCCCGAATTCGACTATCGCCGCGCCACTGCGTTTCTAATTAGAATATTACACTTTATGGTATGGAAAATGCAACGAAATTACAAGTCGAAGAGGGTTTGTGCAGACGAGACATCTCGTCAGTCTCGTCTTCGGTGTAAATTCAATGGTTGTTCGTAGTATAAAATCGTTATTTTAACTGCACCAGCACCGATCAATGAATTCTATTATTTTTCTAATTACAGAGCACTTATTCATTTTGTCAATTTGTTTCGGCTTTGTAAGTCTACAATCTTTACACTAAGTCGTACTAGATTGTCTTGAAGTGTATCTATCTTGATATCGTCACAAATCAACTAGTTTAAACTATACTGTACCGGTTTATCCTATCGGGCGCATATATTAGTACGAGCTATTTTAGTCTAGGCAATACCAGTTAACCCTAACTGATAGAGGAAGAACTAGCTTGGCCTTGGCAATTGTCCTCAAATCGGGTTTGGCCGGTATCATATGGTCTATGTTACTTACCAGTTGGTTCACTACCATAATAATTATCGAAGTAGTTTTAATATTTAACATAAAATTTTATGTATTTTTTGCCTTTGATATTCTGAGCAACGCTTGATGTATCAACGAAGTCCTGTATATTTTATAATTTATTTATGTGAAATATTAAAAAAATTATACTTTTGATGCTCGTCCAAACCTCAAGTTGTAAATGCACTAGATATTTTATCATATACACAATATCACAATAAGTGGTTATTATTATTGAGGTTATTAATGCATCAACACAGGTGCCGGCAGGGGCGATGATGGGAACCACACCACATTGCACTGTTTCAATGTTGGTGGGATTGTCATGTGGTGCTGGGCAACACTTCTGTGGAGGAGGCGTGGGTCCCTTAGGGCACTAACTGGCCTCCGAAGTACCCTGATATATTGTTGTTCCGGGGCACCTCGTCAAAGGCGGCATTGATGGCGGTGGTTTTTGTGGGTATTCGGCACTATAATGTGCCGCGAGCCCCACACAACACACCCCACCCGGGGCTAGTAAAGCCGCGTAAATGCGTTCCCCCGCGTAAACAAAAAAAAAGGTGTCGTCCCATGAGGAGTTGGTCAACCACACGGTGCGGCGCTGCTCATGAGAGTTGTGTTTGGTTTCAATTACCGCTCACTAATTGATTGAGACAGGTCGACATTTTTTCCTAAACAATATTTATTGGGGTTTTTATAAAATATATATTTATGACATACCGTCAACCACATAGTACCTTATTTAATGTGTGGGAGAGTCACTGATTAGATATTCGTATTAAGTTGTATTAAATAAATAATCACCTTAGTGTTTAAACCTTTTTTTAAGAGTAAATGATGGAATTACTAAACTTAAGATAATTATTTTACTTGATCGTAGTCCATGAACATTAAAAAAGTACTGGTTGTATGTAAGTCAGTTTATGGACAATATACTTTTACATGATATCGGTTCTCTAGGACTCACCCGGTGGAGTAAAAAAGTAAATTTCTTACGCTCTATCGCATACAGGCTCCGCACATTCGAAACATTATTATGTATCGGAACCTTGCTATGATGTCATACTTTTTCATGCATGCAGATAGCGTTATCGATTTACAAGACGTTAACACGACATAAATGACGAACGATATTTTTGTCTCGCAATGATCTTCTAGATTAAGAACTAATGTTTCTTATATTTATTTAATAGGAGCTTGTCACATTTATGAAATAAACTGTAAATAATAAGATTACATTTGTAATAATCGAAGGGAGAAATGCATTTATATATTCGACGCGTAAAACAGCTGTAACATTTTTATTGTACCTATAAATGTGTTCACATAAGTTTTGTGGCCTTTTTATTTCCCTCCTATATTTGTAAACAGGTACACAAACTACATAGACACATAGAATGTTTCGCATTCATCTATTTTGTTATAAACCAGATGTCATCCCCCCAATTCAACCGTGAATAACACGGGGTGGATTGCTACCTTAATGAATTATACCCAGTACTTCATCGGAAATCATTCTATCCATTGGTGAAAACAGCACGAAAATCTGTTCGGTAGTATTAAGTAGTTCTTTTTTATTTAGTATTATTCAGTATGGAGTGCCAAGATATCTCCCCGAAAGGTTGGACTGGACAAGGGATGTTAACACGTTACATAATACAAGATCTTCACATCATATACTGCACGACTTTTCACCGCACAGCAGCATTCGAGGCAGCTTTAAACACGCCAAGTGTTGGAATAATCACTAGCTATCTAATAGCTTTCAAGCGCCAGTAAAAATATTTTTATTACTGTCTCAAAAGCTTAATATCTTATACATTATATATATTCCATATTTGTTTTATTAATACTTTTTGAATATAACGGCTATTGTTGCTTCATTGCTTTCGTTTAAACACTTCAAATAATTACTCAGTAACGTATAAAAATGAGAATTTAAAAAATATCCAGTCCATTCCTTATTTTGTTGTGATGGTAAACTATTGTCAAAATTTGCGTCAAAATGCGCCGCTATCCGAGGTAAGTTTTGAGGTCATACCCGTTCATGCCCATAGAAGAAAAAATACTCAAAAAATATTAATAAAACAAAAATGCAATCTATTATTATATATATAAAAGAAAGTCGTGTTAGTTACACCACTTATAACTCAAGAACGGCAGAACAGATTTGGCTGAAAATTGGTAGGGAGGTAGCTTAGAGCCAGGAGACGGGCATAGGATACTTTTTATCCCGTTCGACAGCGTTCCCGTGTGACTTGACATGAAACGTCAGTCACTATAAGACGTGGTATAACAAAAAAGAATCAGACTTGGAATAACAAAACGCAAATGACAGCTATGTAATTGACGTAAAATGACAGCTATGTAATGACGTATGGATGACAATTTGATATTTGTAAGAAATCAGTATTAAAACTATTTCTATTAAATAAATAATTAAGAAGTGGATTGAAGTGAAGTGAAGTGAAGTTTGATTAATAATGCTGCGACCAAGACGATGAATCTTTCCCGACAAAGCCGTAATGTAAGAAGAATACAAAATACTGCAAATGAAACGACTGAAGAAGAACAAGAAATTGCACGTGAACAGCGCCGGGATAGTATGACTCGACTTCGTGCTTCTCAATCACGAGAGCAAAGTGAAGCAGCCCGTGAAAAAGCTCGGTTGGCAATGCAGAATCGTCGAGCGAACAACAGAAGGCAACAAATAGATAATTTGCGACGCAGAACAAAATATTTAGGTGATTTGAATCGAGCAGCGTTTTGATACGATTGCAGCAATGATTACAGCTTGCAGCCTAGCGTTTGCATTGGGCAAATGGACGTTGTTTGCGAGTATTGTGGTGCATTGAAGTTTTCCGGAGAAACGCCTGGATTATGCTGCCTTAATGGTAAAGTGAAATTGCCAGTGCTGACTCCGCCACATGAGCCATTGTATTCATTGCTTTGTGGCGAAACACAAGAATCACGCCACTTTCTTGCAAATACTCGAAAATACAATAGTTGTTTCCAAATGACGTCATTTGGGGCAGACATTATCGAAGAAGGAGGATTTAATCAGACATTTAAGGTATTTATTTTTGTACTTACATAGAATGTAGTTAAAGAATAACTTACTTTATCTATTGGTATGTATGTATTATATTTGATAATACTGAACTCTACTCTCCCACAGAAAAAGTGTTTATAACCCAGTTAATAATGTCTGGTTTTTATTTTGTAGATACAAGGACAGATTCACCATGGAATTGGATCATTACTACCTTTCGAAGATACACAGAATAAATTTTTACAAATATATTTCATGGGCAACATTCAAGAACAACTTGATCGACGCCTAGGGATCAATCAATGCAGGAATGAAGCGAGCAATTATTCAAGACTTGTAGTGTCTGCTCCATGAACATCATGCGTTGGTCAGGTTGTTTAAGAGTGCTTTAGAGCGCATGCCAAATGATGACTATAAAGTTGTCATCAAAGTAGATAAACGACCATCTGGAACACACGAACGCACATTTAATGCTCCAACAGTAGACGAAGTTGCCATCCTGATTGTTGGTGAACAATTGGAAAAACGCGATATTGTGCTTACACGTCGCGATACTGGGCCACTGCAACAAATATCTGAAACTCATCGATCATATGACGCATTGCAATACCCACTGATGTTTTGGCAAGGAGAAGATGGATATTATTTTAATATTAATGGTATAGATAAATCCATTTAATGGTAAAGTATCAGTATCTTAATAATGGTTAATGTCTGTATTATTTGTCTTGGAAATGGTTAATTATCAAATTTTTAATTTCATGTGAAGAAACTACAAAGAAAGTTAGCTCAATGAATTATTATGCATATCGTTTGATGATTCGTCAAAATGCTGACAACTATTTGCTGCGGTTTCGTCGATTATTTCAGCAGCATTGCGTTGACATGTTTGTAAAAATAGAAACGGAACGTTTAACATTTGTTAGGTTGAACCAAGCCAAACTGCGTTCTGAGGAGTGCATCCATTTACGTGATGCAGTTAGTACTGAAGGAAATGCAGCTAATATTGGTCGATTAACTATTCTGCCGGCGACGTACATTAGTAACCCACGTCATATGCATGAATATGCACAAGATGCAATGACATATGTTCGTCATTACGGCCGGCCAGATCTCTTTATTACTTTTACCTGTAATCCAAAATGGATAGAAATTACTCAATTGCTGCTTCCCGGACAAACATCAAGTGATAGACACGACATCACAGCACGTATATTCAGGCAAAAAATTCGGTCCCTGATGAACTTTATTGTTAAACAACGCGTCTTTGGAGATACGCGATACTGGATGTATTCAATCGAATGGCAAAAGCGAGGCCTGCCGCACGCGCACGTTCTTATTTGGTTAGTGGAAAGAATTCAGCCTGACCAAATAGGTGATATCATATGTGCCGAGATTCCTGATCATGAAGTCGATCCAGACCTACATGATGTTGTTACTACTAATATGATTCATGGACCGTGTGGTGCCATCAATCCCCAATCACCTTGCATTGTCGATGGAAAGTGCTCTAAACGATATCCACGGAAATTAACGGCGGAGACTGTCGCTGGCAACGATGGGTATCCGCTGTATCGGCGTCGATCACCAGATGACAACGGTCGAACTGTCACAACAAAAGTGAAAAGAATGGATTTCGTTGTCGACAACAGTTGGATTGTTCCATATTCGCCACTTATTTCTAAAACGTTCAAGACACATCACAACGTTGAATACTGCAATTCAGTTAAGTACATAAAATATATTTGCAAATATGTCACGAAAGGCAGTGATATGGCGGTTTTTGGATTGCAATCCTCAAATACCAACGATGAAATTTCACGCTATCAAGTTGGTCGTTATGTGAACTGTAATGAAGCGATTTGGCGTATATTCGCATTTCCAATTCACGAACGCCATCCTACTGTTATACATTTGGCGGTGCATCTGGAGAATGGTCAACGAGTATGTTTCACGGCTTCGAATGCTACGCAACGTGCTGAAACACCTCCAGCAACTACATTGACCAGTTTTTTTGCAATCTGCCCAAGCGATCAGTTTGCACGAACTTTGCTTTACTCGGAGATGCCACGTTATTATACTTGGAGTGCTTCATCCAAGAATTTTCAAAGACGGAAGCAAGGTGATGCGGTTCCTGGGTATCCAGATGTGTGTTCTACTGATGCTCTTGGTCGTATGTATACAGTTCATCCAAAGAATTATGAATGTTTCTATTTGCGGTTGTTGCTGGTAAATGTGCGTGGTCCAACTTGATGATTGATGATGATTTTCGATGCCGCTAAAACTTTGGCCATTGCTGAGTGTTTTGCAATATTACACGTTGGCTCTTCAATAGTTTCAAGATTTAACGGTAATTTGAATGCTGAATGAGCCGTACGGCATCCTTCTAACAATGTGGTTGCTATTCCAGAAGAAGCAACTGCAACCGCTATGTTGAATCTCGCCCGAACAGTTCCATGGTGAATCTGTCCTTGTATCTACAAAATAAAAACCAGACAGTATTAACTGGGTTATAAACACTTTTTCTGTGGGAGAGTAGAGTTCAGTATTATCAAATATAATACATACATACCAATAGATAAAGTAAGTTATTCTTTAACTACATTCTATGTAAGTACAACAATAAATACCTTAAATGTCGGATTAGTCGGAGATAAATAAAATAAGGAGGATTTAATCCGACTAAATGTCGGATTAAATCCTCCTTCTTCGATAATGTCTGCCCCAAATGACGTCATTTGGAAACAACTATTGTATTTGCAAGAAAGTGGCGTGATTCTTGTGTTTCGCCACAAAGCAATGAATACAATGGCTCATGTGGCGGAGTTAACACTGGCAATTTCACTTTACCATTAAGGCAGCATAATCCAGGCGTTTCTCCGGAAAACTTCAATGCACCACAATACTCGCAAACAACGTCCATTTGCCCAATGCAAACGCTAGGCTGCAAGCTGTAATCATTGCTGCAATCGTATCAAAACGCTGCTCGATTCAAATCTCCTAAATATTTTGTTCTGCGTCGCAAATTATCTATTTGTTGCCTTCTGTTGTTCGCTCGACGATTCTGCATTGCCAACCGAGCTGTTTCACGGGCTGCTTCACTTTGCTCTCGTGATTGAGAAGCACGAAGTCGAGTCATACTATCCCGGCGCTGTTCACGTGCAATTTCTTGTTCTTCTTCAGTCGTTTCATTTGCAGTATTTTGTATTCTTCTTACATTACGGCTTTGTCGGGAAAGATTCATCGTCTTGGTCGCGGCATTATTAATCAAACTTCACTTCACTTCACTTCAATCCACTTCTTAATTATTTATTTAATAGAAATAGTTTTAATACTGATTTCTTACAAATATCAAATTGTCATCCATACGTCATTACATAGCTGTCATTTTACGTCAATTACATAGCTGTCATTTGCGTTTTGTTATTCCAAGTCTGATTCTTTTTTGTTATACCACGTCTTATAGTGACTGACGTTTCATGTCAAGTCACACGGGAACGCTGTCGAACGGGATAAAAAGTATCCTATGTCCGTCTCCTGGCTCTAAGCTACCTCCCTACCAAATCTGTTCTGTCGTTCTTGAGTTATAAGTGGAGTAACTAACACGACTTTCTTTATATATAAAGAAAGTCGTGTTATATATAGCAATTTAAAAGATATTTTGAATAATAAAAAAAAAGGAATTAAATATAAAGGTATTAAAAATACTAATACATAAATATGTCGATGCCATTAGTTATGAAGATAATGCCTTGGGCAGAGATGTGTACAAAAATATATTCAAGAACAGCCTACTGTCAATGGACATAAAAGAACAAGATTCCACAGAGAAGTTATTATTAGAAAACTTGAAAAACAAATTTAAACACATTGAAACTATTTCAGAATGGCTTAAATCATCACCCATACATGATTTCATAAGACTTTTGAGTGATGCAGATCAAAGTACAATTGTAGCTAACATTTCCAAAGTTCTCAACTGAGTAGATGATGATGACACCGAAAATTCTACAGAGTTAAATAGAATTAACTATAAACAATATATTGTCGATGAACTAAAATCATTTACGCCACTTGACGAAGATGTTTTAGAAAGTTGTAACTCAAGTGCACTCAAGTGCACTTGAGCATACGCAATACTTATACTGGGACTAAAATACTTTTTTTTTGGCTGATGCGGGAAAACACATTTACGCGCCTTCGCCGGCCATGGGTGGGTTCCAGTAGTGTGTGGGGCTCGTGACATTATAGTGCCGAATTTGAGCTACCCCGGAGCAACACATCGCCAGGGCACCTCGACTCAGCTCCATGAGGGATCGACGCCACCTCTACAGGTTGTTTTGTCTCACACCATAGAACTACCCCACTTGGGTCAAATTCCAAGGTCGGGTTGCAAAATAGTGGCATATGTAGGACACGTGTGCAGGCACGACAGATAACTGGAGAATAAGTAATGAAGATTTGCAACTGATTATGGTGGTTATTACAATAAAAGTAGTTTTACGGATTTTATTGCGGTCTATTTAATTATTAAACTAGCCCGACTTTCAGACGCTTTACAGCAACAATGGACACGGGCGGACCCGTGCTAGTTATTCCGAGCTAGTTAAATAATTAAATAAACCGCGATAAAATCCGTAAAAATTGTTTTATTGTAATGAGTAACATTCGCGTAAATTTAAGACATCAATATGTTTGTGGTGGGTTAAGAACCAGGCAAAAAGATCAATTGTGCAAAGCTTCCGAAACAGACCAGGTTTCAACGTAGTCGAAAGCTTTTTATACTCTTGAGGACAGCTTGTAAATAATATTAGTATGATGTTGACTATTGAATGCTAATGTTTAAATAACATTAGAAAGTTTACGATAAAGTATGTGCATATAAAATGTGAGGATTACCCTCGATCTGTCCAAAAACCTATCAAATGTCAGATCATGGATTGTGTAACGATGAGGCCACTTCGAGAGTAGAACCTAAAAAGAATTTGCAAAATCAGTCCACAATTGACGACGTAATCGCGTAACAAACATACAGGTCGAATTGTATATCTCCTCCTTTTTTGAAGTCGGCAATTAAACACCTATTTTAAAATAGATTTTTTTATTAAAAATAAAGTTCTTTGTAAATTAAAATTACTATTGACGTAAACCAGAATATTCTAGTGCAGTATCACAGGGATTCGAAAAGTTACAAATACGACGGATACAAGTGGATAACAAAGGAAAACTTGAAATTTCATTTATCTCTAGTTGAGAATCGTCTACTTCTGTTAACAGAAATAATTATTTTAACAGAAAGTGTTATATATTTTACTCCAATTATCTCTGGAGGGCTCTTTAATTTCAATCATCATTTATTCATTATTAGATTTAAAATCAAGTCCTTTTCCGAAATCTTTATAATTAAGTACAGTTTGAGAAGTTTGAATAGACGCATCATGAGCATTTGAGATATTACCATATAAAAATTTTAAATCTATCTCACTTTCAAATTATTTGCATTTTAAATTATTTTTAGAAGCACTCAAAGTGTTAGCCATTGCTTCAAGGTAATAATTACTAAGCGTATCTTTTATACGTAAACTTTTACCCGATGCAGTTTCAGGTGCTGGACTAGAAAAAATATTTCGCTCATTTTCCGGTTTCCTGTCATATTTGACACCTTTTAATTTTTCAACAATATTATCAATTTGATTGACTTGCTTATTGGTGTTAATCTCCGATTCCAGTTCATCGATTTTGTCAGTGAACTTCACATTTTGAAGATCGTTTAACATTACATTATACATTTTCTTTTCATTATCTCTTTCAGATTCAGACTGACCACTATATCCTAGTCGGTTTTTTAACTGTGCCATTGCTAGGTCAAGGTCAATATCTTTATTATTATTAAGTGGCAAAGTGAGGATAAAATTGTTTAGACATTCATCAAAATCTTTTTTATTTTTAGTATGCAGAGTGGTTCCTATTTTATTTATAAAATCACAAACCATGTCTATTGTTTTGTTATATGCATCTTTATCAGATATTGATAACATTGGTAAGTTATTCAACCAATTACATGTTCCCTTGACATATTTTAGATTACTTACTACGGAAGGAACTACGCTCAATACGTCGGTCTCATTTTTATCCATTTCATCTAAAATGATATGCGTGATGGTGTTTAACAGTAATTTATCTTTGATAATATCTTCACCCCGTAAATAAATGTAATCTTCAATAAATTCACTTTTACTTTTGTTACAAATTGTGTTACATAAACCACTTTCTGTATATGGACAACTTGGTGCTTTATAAGTTACAAATTCTACTCTACTTAATAATTCATTAACACAACTTTCTAAAACATCTTCGTCAAGTGGCGTAAATGATTTTAGTTCATCGACAATATATTGTTTATAGTTAATTCTATTTAACTCTGTAGAATTTTCGGTGTCATCATCATCTACTCTGTTGAGAACTTTGGAAATGTTAGCTACAATTGTACTTTGATCTGCATCACTCAAAAGTCTTATGAAATCATGTATGGGTGATGATTTAAGCCATTCTGAAATAGTTTCAATGTGTTTAAATTTGTTTTTCAAGTTTTCTAATAATAACTTCTCTGTGGAATCTTGTTCTTTTATGTCCATTGACAGTAGGCTGTTCTTGAATATATTTTTGTACACATCTCTGGCCAAGGCATTATCTTCATAACTAATGGCATCGACATATTTATGTATTAGTATTTTTAATACCTTTATATTTAATTCCTTTTTTTTTTTCTTATTCAAAATATCTTTTAAATTGCTATATCTATATAATGCATCATAGTATTTTCTTAGTTCACTTATTAACTCTTCTACTAAAATATTTATATTTTCTTTTGAGTTTGGATTTATTATATTCCTTAATCGTTTACCTATTTCATTCATTATTTCTTTTTGTGGTGCTTTTTTATCAATAAGCTCATACACATTCTGAGACAATATATATAGTATTTGATCTCGATTCTTTTGTCTTTCTTTCTTTCTCATGTATACACATGAGTCTATCTCATGTAACCAATTCATCACTTTCTTTTTCAATGAATATTTATAGTCCTCAGCTACAGGGGTATTTATATTGTTAATACATTCTTTCTAAAAGTGAAAAATTATCTTGCTAAGTCTTCTTGTTAAATCATCTACATATGGTGTATACATATGTTGCATTGCTTAGGTTTTTAAAATAATTACTTTTTAACCATCTCTTTACAAAATAATAAATGTAATTTTCCTTAAATTTTTTAATTTCACTCGTAGTCGTACCTATCTTATAATAATTAATTATGTCGCTTACTAGAATATTTATCAGAGGATTTTCTCCATAACTTTCGGAACCTACACATATGCATGGTAATGTACTTTTCCAAGATTCAATTTCAAAAGCAATACATTTCCTTAACATGTTTTCATTCCATTGTGAATTGTCTAATTCTTTACTGGATACGAAAACATTATCTATTGGCGTCATTAAAAAGACATTAACTTCACAAAAATTTAATAGAGATCTCTATATTTTGTGTTATAACCAAATATCGTTGAATTTTTATTATGTTTACTCTTTGTATCTGACAAACAATCTTCCAATTTACAATAAAAACTACTTTTACGGATTTTATCGCGGTTTATTAAATTATTTACGTAGCCCGACGTTTCAGAAGCTTTACAGCAACCATGGTCACGGGTCCACCCTTGACCATGGTTGCTAACTTGTAACTTATTATATACCAAATGATATCTCTAAACAAAGTCAAACCAAGTCTAAGGTTATTTCATCATCATCACCATTATCAGCCCTTATCGGTCCGCTGCTGGACATAAGCCTCTCTCAATGAACGCCAAGACGACCGATCTCGTGTTATTCGCATCTATCTCGGATCGGCTATTGCACGAGTTCGTCTTCCCACCTGATGAACGGTCGACCAACACTTCATTTTCCTGAACGCGGCCCCACTCCAGAACCTTACTATCCCATCTGCCGTCTGTTCTTCTGAGTGTGTGATAGCTCATTGCCACTTCAGCGAGCCTATTCGTCGCGTGATATCGGATACTTTAGTTAGTTCTCTGCCTTATGACTTCGTTACGAATTCTGTCGGACAGAGAAACACCCAACATAGCACGTTTGATAGCACGTTGAGCTACCGCAAACTTGAGGATCAGTCCCAAATTAAGAGGCCATGTTTCGGCCCCGTAGGTCATCACGGGGAGAACGCATTGGTTGAAGATTTTCCTCTTCAATATATATGCAGTATAGGTTATTTAGTGTTATTTATTTATTGATATAGTTAGATTTTATGCGATGTGCCCGTTGACTCGGGTGTGACAACAAGTAAGGGTGCATATATAACGTTCCAAGCGCGGGGTATAACCAAGTTTCAATATTTTATTGGATTTATTTATTCCCTAAGAAACTTTTCAGAAGGAGCGGTATGAGAATTAAATGAAGAGTATAGCAGCGTGAACAGTATCGTAACGATTGCTTCTTACGTCATTTGCTTCTCTTACGAACGTTTCACTTCACATTCATGTTCGTTCGTTTGTTTTACGTTTCGTTCGTATAAATAAACTATAACTAACAGAAAGCTACATTCTTCAGGAATAACGTAGGCAATGTTATAATTTCTTAGGTTTACGCGAATGTTACACATTATAATAAAACCAATTTATCGCGGTTTATTACATTTCCTTTTTGTATTTTCAGCAAACCAATGTTAACGATCAGATTCAATGTGTCACAATGTTTCTTAATGAGGTCAGTTGTACTTTTTAAATAATTGTTTGTTGGATCAATTTTTACAACTTTGTACGTCATCTGATAAAACATTTTTAATTTTCTCATTGTAATCTGCCGTGTCCATTATTACGGCGCCACTAGATTTATCCGCGGGAATATTTTTTATGTCCTGTCTCATGTTAAGGTTTTTCAATGCTGTATATTGTTCCAAAGGAATATTTATTTTTGGCACAGAGCTTCGACGCAAGGATTGAGGAAGGATTTTAAGCCGCCAAAAAGATCAGTCAATTTTTGCCACCAATAAAATGCCACATCACCCTACAAAATACAGGAGTACATATACTTGATTGTGACTGTGGTCTGTCTTACATGGGACAAACAAATAGAACAAAAGGAACCCGCGTTAAAGAACATATAGCAGACACTAAACACCGTCGCGTTAAAAAAATCTGCAGTCTGTGAACAAACTGAGGTTGGCCCCTGTCATTACATTAGATTTGTTTAAGCACAAGACTTCGCGAAGGAACCCTGATTCATCTGTCATCCCAGTCCACCCGTGACCATGATAGCTGTAAAGCTTCTGAAACGTTGGTATCATAAAGTACCTAATAAACGGCGATGAAATCCGTTAATGTAGTTTCATTATGATAGGCTATATTATTTTATAATTAGCTACTATAATTTAATGTATTAACCTGAAATTATGTCATTTAAAATTTTATTTTACTGTTCCTTCATAATTTAATTTTTTTGCTCAAACAACCACACAGTATACTTTAATTTTTAAACACATTGTGTCATTATAATCATATTTTGACTACACAATGTTTCGTCAACACCGTGACGGCATTGTGAAAAAGAGGTGACATAGTTAAATAGTCAAAGCTTGTTGGCCTCTTTTCTTACATCGGTAGATTGAATAAAAATTAATAAAAGCTTTAAAATTTCATGGTTTTGTACCAAAGCGAGGTGCGAACATTGCAAGTCGCATTAAATTTGCGTTCGGGGGCGCCCGCAATCATCATCATCATCAGCCGGACGACGTCTACTGCTGGACGTAAGCATCGCCAATAGAGCGGCACAGGTCACGGTCACGAGCCACTTGCAGCCAGTGACTCCTCGCCACCTTAACCAAGTCGTCAGTCAACCGGGTAGGCAGCTGTCCCGCACTTCGTGTTCCGGTGCTGGGCCGCCACTCGAGAAACTACTTTCCCCAACGGTTATCGCTTCTGCGAGCAATGTGTCCCGCCCATTGCCACTGCAGCTTGCTGATTCTCTGATCTATGTTGGCTACCCTGGTTCTCTTACGGAATATGGCCAGCATAGCTATTACCATAGCGCACTGAGTGACTCTGAGCCTGTTTAAGAGGCCCACGTTTAGCGGATGATCGTTTTGACTTATTACAGCGCCTTTACACGGGTCTAAGGCATTAGTCTAGCTAGGTAGTCTTCAACGGGCCGTCACTTCGCTTGGAGAGTGATTCGTACGATGGAGAATGGAGGTCAACTCAGAAAAGAGTAGATCTATATGCTTCGGTGGCTCAGATGTCGACGGCACTAGGCATAGCATTGCAAGACGCATCATGGCCCCCGTAACCCTCTACGACTCATAAATCCCCCGAGTAAACTCTGTGAAGTATCTCGGAATCAAAGTCTTACATAAGGTTAATTATCTAATAAACACTAAAAGTAAGATGACTCACAAAACACCCTATAAGGCCTGCATCCGCCCGATAATGTATTCGCTCACGTTAGACCCTCACATAGAGATTTTGAAAGTGCAAAATCGCTTCCTGCGTATGGCCACCGGCTGTTTTTTTATAGAATCGTCGTGTCGTGCCGGCCCAGTTCCTTTGCATAGTCCGTGGTATGTTCGCAGCCTCGACCTACACGAGGACTATGAATTGCCTTCTATCAGAAGTCACTACAAACACATCTCAACCGATTATTTCGATCGAGTGCCTCGTCACCCTAATCTTCTGTTACAAAATCAGTGGGCTATGATCCAAACTGTGTGACAATCACCGGTCATCGTCCACGACACGTTCTGTCGGACGAATCTGACCGCACCGCGACAATTGTTAAACACTTCCAGCAAACACGCTCTCAGCCGGGTGTAGGGATTAAGTCGGGGACACACGTCAAGTCAGAGAACAGCACACACGTTCAACTATGAACAGTCCGAACGAGGTGTCGTTCGTTTCGCGATTTGCGCCTCCTCCGATCTCCTCGCCCGACGAGCACTCATAGTAATCCAATGCAGCTGTGATGAGCTTAAATTCGCTTCCAAAGCATATGTTCAGGTCCGAAAAAAAGGTCTGATTATCATTTGGTAAATCACATTGAGTAAACCGATAAAGATAAGAAGAGAAAACCTTACGCATTAAATTGGACCTTAAACTTTCTAGTTATAGCGCGCGAGCTACACTCGATGTCCGAGTTGGAGGATGAGGGACCCCGCGGTTTCTCTGGTCAAGAGAATAATAGTTTAATTAACCACTATAAACATTCTCATATCGGGATACATCTCTCCCAACTGCGGATGAGTGGGGGGGCCAGACCAGACCTTTTCGACCTCAAACCTAGTCTCATCGCTCGACGAGGACTCGTAGCAATCCTATGAAACTGTATAAACTCTTGATTTTGATTTTCTCAAAATCTACAGATATATTAGCAAAAGAGTACATATATCTTGTCTAATAAATTAGATGTATGTTTTATTTGAAAGAAGAGACCAAATTTGATGTCAGATTAAACGCTTGTTTAAATATTTTTTTACTGTTATGTTTTACATTCATTTTGAAAAATCTTAGTGTAACAATTACTCACTATACTATTCAGGTTATGTAAGTTTCTTAACGATATTTATTACACAAATCCATGCAATTATTAAACCCATAGGATACAATGTACCAGAATCAGCTAATGGCAAGCTGACTCTCACAGATATTCATATTCTCAACGAAGTATAGAGGTGTATACCAAGTGACGAAACATATGTATGTGTAGGCCTTTGCCCTACCTCGTCCGATCTCCTCTTGAGGGATCTATCCTCCTCCTCTCTTCTTATATATCTGTCCAAATTCTCGCTTGCTGAATTATTTAATGAGATATTTATGTATACTCCCAATGCACCAAAATACAAATAAATACGTAGGCAACTGGTAGCATAGGATGAAGCTTTTTAATACATCGAATTACTACGTGTAGTCTGTCTTACCGACAAAACGGGTGACTTAAGAACAGTGTAAAAATTTATTAGTACTTGAAAAATAAACTAGTAGGCGTGACGGGGGAAACAGAACTGACTAGTCGACGCAGCGGCAGGGTTAGGTACTCGGTTGGGCTGAATCGACTAAGCCGTGTATTTTTTCTGCGCGGGTAAACGCATTTACGCGCCTTTATCGGCCCAGGTATGATACAGTGGTTTGTGGGGCTCGCGGCACATTACAAGGCCGAATACCCACAGAAACCACCGCGAGTGTCATCAGTGCACCTTAACGATGATTGTGTCGTGTAAAACCAGATCCGATCAAAAAACTTTGTTGCAGGAACCACACTTAAATTTCTTTTTACTTTCGCCGCATGCCCCTGAAGACGACTCAAGATGGAAGGTGACGGCATGATGGCGGTTGTACACAGCATACCCAACGCCGGACTCGCTGTCACACTGCTCAGTGGAAGAAGCCAGTATTCCACCACGCAGAACGGTACCTTTATCATCTTCTGCGTCTAATCAATATCCTACATATTCTAGGGGACACGCGTGCCAGGTTTTACTCAAAGCTACTGGTATCTGACCTCTGCGATCCAGAAGGCGGGGCCCAATTCTAGTTTAGATCGTATTAGAATACACAAAGCCGGACTCAAAGAAAACTCACTGATGATGGCGGGGTCTGAACCAGAACTACCGGCTTAGTAGTATATTATAGTATAAGTCTGAAGTTTTAACAACTAGACCACCGCACACTTTACACTTACTCTCTCAGGGAGTAGTAGTACTCAGTTAACATGATGAGAAGACGATCTCTGTACACTAGCTGGTCCAGGATTATATATATTGATGCGAGTAGCAGGAGATCGGTCGTCTTGGCGTTCATTGCAAGAGGCCTACGTCCAGCAGTGGACCGGTAAGGGCTGATGATGGTGATGGTGATGATACGAGTCTTCTGTATGGTACAATTAAATGTTTTATTGGATGGCTTCTCCTGTATTTGCTTTGTTACTAACTCTGCACTTTATAATACTAAAAGTGCTTTTTGAGTTTTATGAATATCGATCATGTGAAAATTTTGAGAAAATGTAAAAAAGGTTATTTATCAAATATAACTAAATCGGTGTTTCTAACCCGATTTTGGCATTAGCTCAAGCCGGAACTGATTGACGACTATGAAAGATACATGATTTTTTTATAGGCAACCAGAACAACAACACATCTTCACGCCAACTCCCTAATAGGGTAGCAGAACGGAGGGCCACACATGATGCTTCACATTCATTTATAGAATAACGGGGCCAATTGGCAGTCTGCCATTACCTACCCATAGATGTTCACATAATTGTTATACAGGCACGTTGCCTTCCTTGCTCCGATCAAATGGGCCACAGGAAATCCACAGTAATGCGATAGGTGTCTCGTCGGTCGTGCCTGCTTCGGCTGCAATGGTGTCGACCATTACCTACTAACACTGGGAATAAGCAACATTTTGTATTAAAGGCGCATAACTTTTAACTACTCATTAACTAATAGTTGCCCTTGCAGATCAGCTTTTGATACAACCGGGAGGGGCGGCGAGAAAAAGCAAGGAAAACCAAGACAGCGAGAACTATTATGCCCGTGACAAGCACAATGGTGACAACTATGTCCGCGACACTCCTGCGCGAGTCGACTATGCCCGCGACACTCCTGCGCGAGTCGACTATGCCCGCGACACTCCTGCGCGAGTCGACTATGCCCGCGACACTCCTGCGCGAGTCGACTACGCCCGCGAAAATCAACGCCACAATAATCAAGGCAGTCGCTACGATCACAAGTCACAACGCCACACCGGCGTGCAGGCAACCGACGGAAGATATAACAGCACATATAAGGTAAAGTCTAAGAACCCTAAGCCTAACCAAACCCTAAGCCCCTGAGAACCGAGAGATATTTTTTTAGGACTCCATTGAAAGTCAAGACACAATTAACCATTCGCCTTTACAACAATTGATGTATATTTCACAGCGCCTAACCGCTACGGAGCTCTAATCTTCCGGTGCGGTTTGCGAGTAGGCCTTGACCCATTGGAGGGGGAGGGGAGGCAGGTGAAAAGGAGGGCAACGCATCGGCATAATTATGCTGATGTTCATGCATGTGGGTAGTCGTTGAAAGGCTCCGATTGCTCGTTTGTCAGCCTATTCTATAAAGAAATCATTAGCTCAGATATTCGAGTTTATGATTTATCACATGCAAATGTCCGAATGCAATTTAAAAATATTTAAATTAAACACTAATTTGACCATAAAATTTGAGGATTGCCTTCGATTGCCCTAGGATACCTCTTCGAATAAAGAAATAATTTGGATAAATCAACGGTAAGTGGCGGATTAATCTATGAAGGTACATTAATAAAATACATACAAACGAATTGAGAACATTCTCTTCAATTCGGTTTTTATTCAAATTTGGTTAAAAAGAACTATAAAAGTGGTTTCGGTTTTACCCGATCCGCATGAGCTGACGGGGTTGTCTACTAAAGCGAGTCTATAGATGTAAGCACTATCTTAGTGCGGCTGTGCCTTAGTGTTTTGTCATGTTCATCTGTTTGATCGACTTGACGGGGGCATTAGCAAAGGCGCTGAGAATTAGCGTTGGTCGGAGCCAATAAAGTCAAAATATATAAGTACATACATCTGAAAGGAATGTTTTATTTATTTAGAGAATGCACTGCCACTTTTTGCCAACGTCCCCAGAGGTAGAAGTTTCAGAATTTCCACCACAGAGGGCTCTGCTGACTCCAGGTTAGTGATATATTATGTACCTACTTGTTTCTTAACATTAAAAGAAGTAAGAGAATATTATTAGTAGGTATAGTAATTTTTTTTCAAGGGGTCATAAAAGGTAAACAAATATGGCGTACTTCTACTCAGCGACAATGTAGAGTAAGTAATAATGCGGAGTGTTTTGATACAAAGAGTAAATAACCAAATGCATGAATCGTCTTAAATTAAATGAAACATTATTAAGAAAGTTAAAATTTGCTATTACTTAAAGCTGCCAATTAGTGTCAACGTACAGTTTGCGTATATCATTTTTGTAATATATACAAAATAGCCTTTGTTCACTCGCATCATAACGTACTCGTATTTTGTAGCAATTGCTACCCCAGTTCCATACGCTGTAGTATATCTCATCACCTACTTGGTTGTCTGGAAGAGACCGCTACCAGCGGCAAGACCGGCGTTTTTGTGCACAACACTATCATAAAGTCTGATTTGTTATTTTTATTTTTGGTACGAAAAATAGCATTTTTGTTTTAATTTATTATTTTTGAGAAAAGGTGCTTTAAAAGAGTAATAATAATTTTGTAATAGTTTCAATAATATTGAAATTACTAACTACAAAAATTAAAGGTACATAATTTATACTTGGAAAAAAAGTATTTTTCCTACATAAATTTAGTGTTGTAATTCAACGGAAATATATTTATTATTTTTTATAAACATTTTTATTATAGAAATACATATAATACATATATAAATCTCCATTACGAAGGCGTGGTTCGAACCCGCGACCTTTGGCGTAACACGCGGACTAACCGCCATGTTCTCGCTGACTTAGCCGGTAGTCAGCTTATTAGTGTATCTGCAGATTTTGTTGATGATGATTTATACATTTTAGGTGATAGTAACTTCGAAATTGGTGGTATGGGTAGCAAGTCGAACGTTTACCTGGGACGAAGCGATGGCGTGGGCAGCGCCACCTTTTGGATCGACAAACGTAAGAAACAAACTAATGTGGCTTGTTCGTGTCGATATATTTTGTGGCCCTAAAGAAGATCTTGTAATATACATACAAAATCAATAGAGCATAGACTGAGCAGATGAGCAGAAAAAACAACTGACTTCATTACATTTACTCCTTCATCCCTTAAGGCATGTACTCGTTTACTACCATTTGATATATACCGTGTTTGTACACAATGCCTGATTACGCATAATGAAAACTCAGGATTCCAGGTCTATTTAGGATCGAAAGTGGCCTGTATGACGTTGAGAAAGTCTTGGTACGGCCATGCCGCTTTTTTACTGGGACACTGCCTCAAAAGAGCTTCTGCGTTCGTACTTGAACATGCTGTGGAAGCTTTTTTGTCAGCCCTATGCTGACGGAAGTGTTCAGTGCAACTTATTGGATACTATAAGACATGTCGGGCGCCGGAGGGCTGGGGAAGCGACGAGAAGCCTAACAAGACGCCATCAAGTGCCAGTCGCCATGTATTATAGAAATTAATAACAATGGCTATGAAGCCTATCGCGCGTGTTACAAAATTATTAAATCTGAATTGAACATCGAAACTGCTGTTAGGTTTGGCCACCAATGTTTCATACATTTTGGATAATACATTGCCGTTCGTATTCAAATAACGAAAGAGTACTTCCTGAAGTGAAACTTCGTTGTAGAATACAGACAGAAAATACGTAATACCCTCCGTATTACGTTTTTCTGTCACGTAAAAGCGTTATAGAAGTGATAAAAGGACTCTATCGCCACAATTGGACTAAGTCCAGAACTTCCTTGAACCGTGGCGTGCTAGAAAGGACAGATATCAGGTTATATGCTTGGAAGGACAGATACCAGGTTACATGCTAGGAAGGACAGATACCAGGTTACATGCTAGGAAGGAAAGATACCAGGTTACATGCTAGGAAGGACAGATACCAGGTTACATGCTAGGAAGGACAGATACCAGGTTACATGCTAGGAAGGACAGATGGCTGTCCTTCCTAGAATGTAACCTGGTATCAGGATGATTACTTCAACTTCAACTTATGTTGATTGATAAGACATTTGCATCACGCATTTTCTAAAGCGTAACCATGTTCACGTAGAATATCCATCTGCGTTCGGTGTTTATGTCTCGCAGTAGAATATCCTGGTTGCTGCTGCTGATGGTGATAATGATTTTATATATGTGGTACTGTGTAGCACGGCAGCAGCGGGCTGATGCGGAATTTATGAGTATTCTCCGGAAATATCCGATCACTTCTACAGACCCATCGTCGGAAATTGTGGAAAAATTAACTTCATACAGCCAGGCGAAATATAAAGATACAGGTACATTTTGCATAGTGTAGAATCACCAACAGTCAGCCCTGGTCTAGTAGTCAGCCCTACACCAATAGTCTGTTCTTAACTTCACACTGTATTTAAGAAGAGCTGGTTTAAAAGTGTTAGATTAAATAAGTGTTTTTAATCCTTGGGTCGGGAACCCCAGTGGGGACGCGAAGCCTTCCACAGGGGGTCTTCGACAAGAAATCAAAGATATGTGAAAGTTTGTACCCATATTGTATGTTAGTCATTCTTTCGCGCGGATTTAAATTCAATTTAGAATAATATTAATTGTCCCACACCCAGTGTGGGGGTGAAACCGTGTAGCACTGCTAGTCTTCTTAGATTCATCAGAGGCTTCCTAAAAAAATACATGCTATACAATTAATAAATTATCCAACGAAGTGTTGACCGAGCGTTCACCATACAGGAAGACGATCTCCGTGCAGTAGCTGGTCCGGGATGGATGCGTGTAGCAGGAGATCGGCCGTCTTGGCGTTCATTGAAAGAGGCCTATGTCCTGCAGTGGACCGATAAGGATTGATAAAGATGAATAATGGTGATGAAATTAATACGAGGTGATCGTATAGTATGTAAGTATTATTTTTATAACTAAACTATGGAACTTAATTTGATTGCAGCCAGGAAACCAGAGACAGAGAGAAGAGGCCCTCTAAATGTTAGCTATGTGAGGTAATCAATTAGTTCTTACTGTTTGTGTTGGGGTTTTATATTTAATAATATAACCGCTGTGCTGCCATATTTTTCACCGCGTGCGTCTTGCCGTGATCAGTTGTCAGCTGTCAAACTGCCTGTATAGACGGCTCGCCTCGATCGCGTTCTTTTAATCATAACAGTTGTTTTTTTCTTTGTTATAACTATGCATAGCTGCCTACCCAATGTAGGCAAGGCCCCGCAGTCTGGAATTTTTCTTGAAGGGAATTTATATGAATTAAAATAAAAGGTCAAATCTTACTTAACAGGTAAAGTTCAATGTGACCATTTATTCGATAGAAGAAATTCCTAAAAAGGGGAAAAAGGAAGTATTACCGGTTTAGTCACTCTTTTAAATACATTTATTCAATGATGGTCTCTCCATATTCACAATCAAGAACAAACTTAGAATAGTACAAGAAACAAACAATAGGAACAATACATTTTTTGATAAGGGTTAGCGGGGAAAAGTGAGGGAACGAAGTATTATCTGGGTAGTTGTCCGACACTCCCTGCCGAAAGGAAAAAAAACTATTTAATTGTCATTTATATATGGCAGATAGCGTCGCCCATCCCAAAATCATTCCGTCCTCAGCATAGCAAAAAGGACAAGATTGACATTTCTTCGACACAGTCTGACGTTCAAAGAGGACAGGTAGCCTTTTTAAAAAATGTTTTAGTAGCAAAAACATAATTGCTACATCTATGAATTTACTCCTTGACGTAATAACATGCTATAAATCGATAATGTTGGGTGTCTGCAAGAATAGGTAAGATGTCATAGTAACGTTACGTCAGTAATCTGTGGTAACAGTCCGTGTCATAATATATTCCGAATGGGCGGAGTCTACAAACGATAGAGCGCCTAACAAGTCGTCTCTTTCATTCCATCGGGCGGTGCGTTCACTGATCGATTAGAGAACCGTTATCACGTACAATTATATACACGCAAACCGTGTTGTAGACAACCAGTTCCGGTTTCCGACCCTCCTACCCCCAGTGGCTACGGTCTAGATGGTAAGATCATACTATGGGAAAACGAGCAGTCGGCGCCTTTGAGGACTTCCGACGCCCAAATACATTCGCACAATAGTTGTCATGCACATGTTTGTCTCCTTTCTTCCCTCCTCTCCAATTGGCCATTGGGCTACTCACAAATCACACGAAACGCGACAGCATAATTGTCACTTTACAGCGGTGTCATGAGAGCGAGAAGTACCTCCCCTGTCGTGCCAGCCCAATTCTACTGCGATGCAGCATGGTAGTACCGCTTGCTCGGCTACAATGATATTGTGGCAGCGCAGCCGATTCAGGCAAACCTGTCCGGGATGTTCCTCTCGATCAGATGATGCCAGCGTTAACATGACTATGCTTCGAGCGTTAGGTTTCGCACGGGTTGTGGGTAAATACGTTCATTTACTCATGCAGGCCGGCGGCTTATTGGTAGGAGGGGATGAAATGCCGTTTATGGTGGTCGATAGTCTCCAAATACTGCGACATTTAGGTACTTCAGTAGTAACCGAAAAGTGTTATAAACGCTGTTTTTCATTTCTCTATTATATTGAAACAGGAATAAAGTGCACTTTAAATCCGTTTTCAAAAGTAACGGTTTATAACTGTTACAGCAGCCAAGAAGGCTTAGATTGCGTTTAAAGTACGCTTTGCCTCTCTTACCCACCTTGCAAAGAATACTTTGCAGACGTGTCATCTTGGAATCCAATGATAAGCATTGTTTTTAATCAAATACATATTAGACTAATTTGATTAGATAGATATATACCTCATCAAAAGTCGAAATTCAAACTAGGTACGAATCACCAACGCGGGAGAGAACCAATAACTATCCACAAGGTGGAATCGAATCTTGGAGAAGACCCACATTCGCGAGCACGTACGATATGAGATATTTACAAGATATCACTAGGAGGGTTAAAGAAGGCATACGCTCTACAGCTTCAGCAAATGTAAGGAGGAAATAGGCGTAAGATCAAACATTTTATATTTATTATACGGCTTATATACTGCTGGATAAAATTATTATTATTACACGGTCACCATATTATCTGTTGCTGGAATGTCGTGCACCTCCCCGCTCCCCTTTCACCTCGCGCGCCCCTGCCGTTGCACCTGCGCGTCAGCGTACTGTACCAGCGCCGACATGACGTCAGGGCTACTGATATTGTAGCCGTCTTTTAGGCCGCCTTGCAGATCTTTTGTTTTGGCTGTACGTTTTTGATACTCCAGTAGGGACAAGCGATAAATTAGGGCCATATGGTCAAATAGACAATTAACGTCCGTATGATTATGCAGATGCGTTGCACTCCTTCACCCATCCCCCCCCCCACCACAATAGGCCAGCGGAAACTCGTAAAATCGCACGAAACGCGACAGCGGCCATCTTCACTTTTCAGCTGTGTCACATGGGCGAAAGGTACCTGTCCAATCGTGCAAGCTGAATTCAGCTGCAAAGCAGCATGAAGCTAATTCAAAGGAGTTACGAGTTCACTTAAACACGTAGCTTCATGACCAACAAGGAAAAAATAAAAGCGTTTTAAATACAACAGTACAAAAAGTAAAGAAGAAATTTAAATGAAATTTGTTTAAATTGTTAGAACATTTAGTAATAATAGAGAGATAAGTTTTAATTGAGATTGGAAGTTTCTTTTATTTTTAATTTCTCTTTGCTTACTCGTTTTGGGCTGGTCTCCCTTAGACTACGCATTGGACAAGACCATTCTTTTTTAATAGAATAGGAAGGCAAACGAGCAATCTGAGCCTTTTTGCGAATACCGACGCCCATGAACATCCACATACTTAATATGTCGATACGTGTCTCCTTCCCCTTCGCCCCCCCCCCATTGGGCCACCGGCTACTCACAAACCGCATGAAACGCAAAACCACATTTTTTTTATTATATTATCACATGCATCAAAAAGTATGTAAAATCTCAGAATTTCTCTTGAATTGTAAATTTTTGAAATTATTATAAATTGTAAACAAAATACTCTATTCCAGGGCGACAACGTGGTGAATATGAAAGCACAAGGTAAAGTTCGGTACTACGTTACACACTACTGTCCCTTTTATGTTGAAACTGGATGTCATCTCTATACATTTATATACATTACATATGAAATTGGCGTTTTGAAAAACTGAATTTTTATTAAATTATATATTTCTTTGTTGTGTTTCTTTAACGGATTTTATTCTTTAGATTTTCTTGTGGAATGAGATAGAATAACCGTCATGAACGAATATGTCAGAATATGTCAATCCTTGTGCTGTCCTGTTATACAATAATTGTAAAAATATGTTTGAGTTATAAATAATAAATGGATGAGAATATAATACATATAAATTCATTAAATATGATAATAAGTATATATAGTAATAAATAAATATATATCCTATTGTTTTTTTTAAATTTTAAATTATTATTACTTGTTTCTTTTATATTATATATATATATATGTATATACAAATATTCAAATTATATAATATAATTACGATTATTTTAATATGTATACAAAAACAAAAAATGACTCATCCCAGCTGCAAGACACAATAAGCTCGTTTTGTATGAATCGGACTAATTAATTGTTAATGATTCTGCTGCTTATAAATACCCAACCAGACGACTAAGAGCCCCGACAGCCATGACAGCCGAAAGATTATCGAAACGTCGGTATATAAAAGCTTATTTATGTAGTCGTTTATATATACATATATATGTATATATATATATATATATTTGCGCCCGATAGTAAACCAAAAAATATTTTTTCCAATTAAAAAAAAACACAATCTGCTTATTTATTGCCATTAAGGCGGAACAAAGTTCGCCGGGTCAGCTTATATATATATATATATATATATATATATATATAATATTTTTACAATTATAATAAAAGAATACGGTTCATGACGGTGACTCTGTCTCATTCCATAAGAAAATAAAAAACGCGATAAAATCCGTTAAAGAGACACAACAATGAATAACATTCGCGTAAATATACGAAAACAATATATTATATATTTCTGTCTAGAATTTCTATATTATAAGAGAGAATTATCTTTTTTGTCACAGTGAATTGATAATTTTACAAAAAATCACCATATGCGAGTCGTGCAGAATTTTGGACGACCGGTAGAGCAACGTGCTTATTAACTGGGAGCTGCTGAGTAGGTGGTGACCAACTCTATATTTGTTGCCATTTGAAGTTCAAAGAGAGTAATGGAGGATTTTTCGGAAAAGGAATGAGGTGTATGTTCAGTAGGTGAACGGGCAAACGATGAACTCTAGTTTTGGAGAGAAAGAAAGAAATGCTTATGTTATGCTATTTTCCAGGGTGCGTCCAAATGGTATCGACGGGAACATTAACGGTGTGTTCACGTATACCAGCTCAAAAATCAGTAAGTATCACCTTAAATTATTGCTGTAGAACCCTGCTTAATATAACGATATCTTAACATTATCATATCTTTACAGATTGCCCTCTCCCTTAGTACATCGCCTGCTATAGCAGAAGATAGAGTTCGAATGAAAACATCACATAAGCAACAAATCAAAGAAGACGCAGTAGTGTTACAAGGAGATCCGTACAATCAAAGAAATGTGGAAATTCAAGATGAAATTACTAAAAATATTGGAGAAAAGAATATTTTTGCAGGGCTGACGGACGATTTAAATGTATCTCCATTTGGAAATACGAACAATCTAGGTACAAAGTATTTACGGCGTCCCTATAGCGACTTTCAAATTAGCTCAACTAAGCTAATGGAGGGGGCATTTGACACCACAGCTACTATTTTTAATATGAGCACTAATATTACTTGGAACCCTATAAGTTTATTTTGTGAACTGAATACTAGAAATGACATGTCTGGAGAAGAAGATAAAAATTTAAAAGGAGCAATAGATCGGTGGCTGGATAAAATATTGATTAAAACAGGACAGTGTAATGATCCATTTGAGATAGATTACATTTTTCAACACTTGTATAAATGCCTTAAAGAGTTGAAAAATAATAATGAACTATTTGACAAAATTTTCAAATCTAAGAATGGCAATAAGAGCGAACATTTAAAAAAAACTGACTTCATAGAAGAAGAACCGACCAAGATTATAGATAAATTGACAGGTTTATTAATGTATAAAATTAGGAATATGTACAAAAAGAAACGTGAAAACGAAATCGAACTGTTTAAAAAAATATATGAAAATAACGAAATAATGCCGCTCGAAGATGAAAAAGAAACAGAAAGAGAATCAAGGCGTATATTATCAACACAATTAAAGTTTATATTATTAAATAGAGATTCATTGTCACTTACACCAAATGAAACCATTGATATAACCAATGACCTAGAAAATGTATTTTATTCTTATAAGTATACCAAGGATTATCCGTTTTTAAAATCAAATATAATAAAGACATTAAAAGTTAGTGGCATTCAAGAAAATATAATTAATGAAATTTCAGAAGATATTTTTAACATATTCACTAAAGAAATATGCAAAACAAATAACATATCAACAACGAAATCTAAAAGCTTAATGGATATACCGCCAAAAGAACTTCAATCGGCGCTAGCACAAGAAATTTTTTCTCAAAGGGTTAACCTAAATATCAATTCCCAAAACGTTGACAGAAATGTGAGTTTCGAAAACAACAAATTTCATATCTGTTCTCAAAACTATAACATAAATTTGAGTTCTCCAAATGACAACTTAAATGTAAATTCTCAAAACGAGGACATAAATATGAGTACACAAAACGATAAGTTAAATATCAATTCTCAACGTAATGATTTAAATATAGAGGAAATTATCAAAAATGACAGTAATAAATCAAAGGATACTCATCCAACTAATCAAGGTTTCAATGAAATACAACAAGAAGTAGAATCTTGGTTCCAGTCTCTGGATTTGAAAAATCTTAAAGTTCCTAAAGAAACCGCAATTGAATCATTGGCAAGGGAAATAAACAATAGACAAAAATATCTGAATTGGAATAAAACTCGTAAAACGTCCAGCGAAATTGAATTGAATTATCTGAAGTATGAAATTTATAAGTGGAACGAGGAATATTTTAACGGACACGGTTCTGGCCCGTTAGAAAGTGCAGTAAAATTATTTAATCTTATTAAAAGGCAACAAAGTGTTCAGAATAAACAGTTTGTTCTTGAGAAGACCTCTCATGTTAATCCTATAATCAATTACAATAATTTTTCAGAATTAAATAATGAGGGTCGAAGCAGTAAGTTTATACAAGTCAATATAACTCAAAACACAACAGCACCACTTTTGTCAAATCGTGAAACTACATTACGACGACAGGTTGAATCAAGGCAAGAAGACAAACGCTCTGAACGACAAATGAATGAGGATTTTAAAGAATTTGTTAAAGAGTGGGTACATAACATTCCAATTGATGTAAGTACTCCAGATGAAGAGCAATTAATAGAAAAATCGAGGCTAAGGCTACATAGTGGTATTTGGAAAGCAATCACAAAGCTAAATAGCGATCCTTTTATACACAGCGATCAACTTCTTTACGAAGATCTTCTTGGAAATGAAATTGATGATTTATTAAACTGTCTTCCACAAACACCTCGGTTAAAATCCGAACGACACAGTTTAAAAAAGAATCTTATAAACAAAACTATAGAAACAATTAAAGGCATTTGTAAAAGCCGAGAGGGATCCCTTAAGAATATATTAATGAAAAACATAGATGTTTATCTCCGAAGTCTAGGTGATATAGAGGGCTTAAGTGTTAAATCTTGTACATCAAGTCTTGCGGGAAATTTTATAGTTTTAAACAAGTATTCTAAAGAAAATCAAGTTAAAGCTAATATTTACTGCAATAAATTATCTAAAGATATTGAAAAGCTATTTAACAGTCTAAAGAATAAAGATAAAAACATATTGCAAACATACACTATCGAATTATTTCAAAATAATTTAATTAAAAAGCTACAGGATATATGTATTCCAAACGAGGTTTTGCGTACGGAAGCTGATAAGATAGTCTTAGGTTTTGATATAGATCAATGGTTGTTAGATTTATCCGCCACTTCGAAAAATATTTTCAAAAATGAAGACAGAAGAATAATGAGAGATAGGTTGACGCATCGGATAATAGAAATTGAAAATAACGCCAACATTAGCGATGATGAAAAATTAACAACACTAAAAACAGAAATAGTCCAGTTTCTTGAACAACTACTGTCACAAAAAGAGAAAATTACGAATATTAATTTCCTTGCAGACGAACTCGTAAATAGAATTAACAACATAAGGCAGTCAAAGCCTTTAAGTGTAGAAAACGACAATAATATGCAATGTTGTCAAACTTTAAGTGTGAAATTAGCCAAATTATTAAATAAAAATAAATTGGAGTTGAAGGAAATTAAAAACTTTGAATCACACAATAATAATCCCACTGTGGAATACATTTCAGGTACACCTAGTTATAAAAGAGACATACCGTTATCGTATTCAACTTGTAAAGATATACCAAATTCTCAGTCCTATACACTTAATGAAGATAATTCTAAAACATTAAAAAATAACAATATCCATAATTTACAAGGTTCTCCATTATCTGGGACAAAAGTAGTTTATTGTAAAATGGTTAATAGAACACTGGTAAATAAGTTACATAAAAATAAACCAAATTTAATCAATAAATGTGAGTTTTCTAATGTTTCGCACGAAAGTGTAGACTCTCCGCTCACATTTATATATTATCCTCAAATGTCATCTCAAACAAAATCAGGTTATGTTGAAAGTAAGAAAGATAGTGGAACGTTAATAGGATATAAATATACAAAACAAAATGAAAAAAAAATAGAAATTAAATGTCCCAAAAGCGTCTTAGTTAATGCGAGAGGTGAACTATATAGGTTGAATAAAGAAAAAATATCATATAATAATGAATTAAATTCTGCCTATTTTCAAGTGAAATCTAAATCACAATTGTATCAATGTGATATGATGAACAAAAACATAACATCAGATGAAAAAAAGTTGGAACGTAGATGTATACGCTTTCAAGATGGAGTTGCACCCGATGTTACTAATAAACTGGAGAATGATAATGAAGAAAAAAAACAAATTACTGATTACTTAAATTCTGACGTTGTAATAAATCATAATGATGATTCTTTAATAACCTACCAGTTAAAATCGGATTATAGTAATATGATAAAAGACATTAAAAGTCTTTTAGCTAGCAAAAGTGTATTTTGCAATAAGACTCATTTAGAAAATAATATAAATGGTCCCCGAAATAAAGTTTTAACTAATGTTACTACAAAACTTTCCTACAAAAATAACAAAGAAAATATTGATAAGTTTTCTTTGCAATGTGATTCCCAGATATTGCATGACGCACAAAACTCTAAGGGACTAAGGGATGCGTATAATGCAAAGGAAGGGAATTATCAAGTTAACACTGCAAACGTAGCAAATGATGACAATTCTATGTGGATTCCATCCCTTCGTCGACACAATAAATCCAAAGACATAGTTATAAATGTAGTCATTAAAACACGTAGTACGTGTGACTTTCTGGTCGCAAATTCTGGTCAAAAATTTGTCACTAGTACACCTCACCTCACCAATATTGATTATCAAACTTTTTATAGATTTCGAAACTACAGAAATAAGTGTGCCCCGAAAATTGATAGGCATTATTATCCTCATGTTCCTATATTCTATACATACTCTAGTTTTCTATGATACCATTTGGGCCGTCATCTACAGCTCAGATTTTAGGGTCTCAAGATTTCCGTTTTAAAAACTTTCGTAGTATCTATTTTGTGTTGTGGAATAAATGATTCTGGATACTGTCAAAACGCTTTTTTACCTATAATTTTACAAATAGGGCATGTTTTATCTGGATATTAAAGCTATAATTAATATTATTTATTATTTTTCTGCCTACCCCCTTAGAGACATAGGCTGAAAATGACATATAAAATAATCGTTGCGACTGTATTGTCTTATCCAGTCTGCTTCTTGTAGCCATACCGATCAGTCGTGCCGAGCTCTGAGCTTCGCAATATTAGCCGGAGAGATAAGATTGCTATGCTATCGCCATTGTTTTTGGAAATAGCTTTCCGGTCGGCTCATTGCGAGTACTTACACTGGAAAAGGGTGCTTACGTGGGCCTCTCCGGCCTAAGTACATGTTTTAAGTGAGTTTAGTGCGCGTAACAAACTTCTATTCGTCCTTCCTCTAAAACTAGAAAGGCAGAGCATTCTGGACATTCACGGAGTATATAACTTAATCGATATGCTTGTTGTTTCCTCGCGTAAACGCATCTATCCCGAGCAGTGTCATAACTGTGAACGACACGGTCATTCCGCGCGCAATTGCCACGCGCGTTCCCGGTGCTGTAAGTGCCTGCGTCACCACCACATTAGGGACTGTCAACAGACGCTCCCGACCGACGACCCGCCGGCCTGTAGCCTCTGTCGCAAAGAAGGCCATACGGCTCATTATAGGGGATGTCCCAAGGCGACATCTCGACAACATTACCAGTACGATAGAGCCCAGTGAAGTTGCCATCGTGGCAGCCACCCATCGCACGAACTATATCTGTGTCACGCTGAAAAGGTCTACCAAAAAACCCACCAGTCATTTTGATCTCCCGGAAGATATCAAGTACCTAATTTGCATTAAAAGACACGAATACGATCGTCATCCGTATGACGGTAACAAACATCCTCTTCGACTTGTCGAAAGGGAAGTGAAAATCTATATAGGTTGATTTCGCAATGAAGGGTGGGATTGCTTCCTAAGTACTATAACCCCTTCTCATATAGACTTTTGGCCGGTCACTCTAGCCTAAAAGACCGAAAGCCTCCTGCAATGGAAGCCGAGACTCTGACCGATACGCTGAAATCTCAATGTACCCTGAATGCCTTGCAACTAATTTCTTCTCACGCAGCCGTGGTACATCGGGAAGTTCAGCACCGCCTTTCTATGCCACCAGAAGTCGAGCCTATACGTCAGACCACTATAAACGAAGTACTCCTCATCAAAGATCCCATTCGTCGTCCCTAGATGGTCCCCTGGACCAGACGTTATCACAAAAAAAAAACTGTTTAAAATATTGTCACCCGCTCTAACAAACTTTGTAGTGAAACCTTATAAGCATAATCAACACCCTTCTTGAGGGATGCACGTTCCCAGACAAATGAAAGGAAGCTACTGAGATCGGTATTCACAAGCCAGGCAAGCCTAGAAACTTGTCCACAAGCTACCATCCGATAAGTCTCATCAGTTCGTTGGCTAAGCTCTATGAGGCAGTTCTCCTCTCACGCATCAAAGATGTAGTGACAGAGAAAGAATTCTTCACAGACCAGGAATTCACATACCGCGACGCTCACAGCCGTTCTTTACAAGTACACCGCCCCACGGTCTGTGTGAAGAACGGATTGAACCGTAAAAACAAACACCCGACATGGGCCGTCCTCTTCGACATGCCAAAAGCGTTTGACAAAATCAGGCACAAGGCCTGATTTGAAAACTATATCGTCTAGAAATAACACTTGAATAAGTAAATAAACTTTATATACTTGTTATATACAGGTGGATCACCTGATGATGATAAGTCGAAACCGGTCGTAAGTGTAAATTGTATTGTAATTGTGGAAAAAGTATATAAAATTTATTTATTTATTCAACTGTTAACATGAATTTCCATCAAGAAGTGAACATTAAATCAAAGATATCGTCTAGAAATTCCAGATAGACTAGTACTTATCATTAAGGTCTACATATCTAACCGGGACTTAGATAGACTTAGATACCGGGTAGAGGGCACACTGTCCTTCATGCGCCACCTTCGAGCCGGATTCTCCCTGGGTTCAGTATTGTTCCTAAACCTGTATTACCTATACACGAGCAATATCCCGCACCATCCCAGTGTAGAGCTAGCGACGTTAGCAGATGATGCCGCCCTTTACATGAGTCTAAGGTCAGTCAGGGTATTCCACGCTAACCTCCAGCCGGCTGCTAGTGCGCTCGGTGAGTGGTTCGCACCATGGAGAATAAAAATCAACACTGAAAAGAGTAGAAAGAGAAGTACGAGTATATGCTTCGATGGTGCAGCTATCGACTGGGTACAGCCACGCTAGAGGCAAAGTATGTATCCGCCCAATACTGTCACCCTCCTGCGTATTATTCTCTCACGCTAGACCCACTCGCACAGAGGTTTTGCGAAAATTACAAAATCGGTTCATGCGAATTCCCGTGGTACGTACGCAGTCTCGATCTACACATGGACTTTGAATTGCCCACTATCAGAGGTCACGTCAAAGACATCTCAACTGACCATTCCGATCGGATGCCTCGACACCCCAAACCTCTCGTTACAAAAGCAGTGGGTTATGATCCAAACTGTGTGACTATCATCGGTTGTCGTCCCAGACACGTTCTGTCGGACGAATACGACCACATCACGACTACTGTCATATAGCAACAGATGTACATATATATGCTTATATAACACATACACTCATATAGCAATCTGATGAAGCTGTATTGGACTCCACTTTGCTAGCACAAGTTCAGGTCCGGAAAATTAAGACTTATTATATTCACGTTTCCACTATCACTATCACTTATAGTGCACAAGTGTTCACGATTGTTGAAAGATGTTTTGTATCTTATAAGTTAATTCCTTCGATATCTACTGGTTCAACATCTACGCTTTCCTTTCTTACGTTGGATAATTTTCTTCAATGCATTATCTTCTAGGGCATTTCTCCAAAATAACTTTATAAGAGACACAGACGTATGGTTCTCAAGGTAATCTCACAAGGTCGATTTTCAAAGTGTATGTTCCTTTTATCGGGGTTCTATTCACCTTGCCTCGACATTTGTCCATAATTATATCATTGAACTGTGAGTATATTATCCAATGAGGTACGACAGTTGTTGATCTTTAATATCTTCCCACTCCACGTTCTCTACTTCTTCTTAATATAGGAGTTCTTTAGTCTGGAGGAAGTTTACCAGCATTTGTCCCCTGCGATTTCGACTCCATGTGGTCCCAGACACGATTCGACACCATTTCGCACTCCCACCTTGGCATTCAATTAACATAATAACATTAAAGTGGGCATTACAGGTTTTATGTTAGGCTTTTGAGACAAAGATGATAGTACTGCTACCATCATCAATCTCTGTTTTCCAAGACGGCCAGTCGTCGTCCTATAATTGCCTATGGCATCCTCTCTCCATCTATATTATCTCTATGATTATGTTGTGTCAGCGATTGGCCGTTTCGTTTGATAAAGAAGGAAAACGAGACCATATTACTGTACCTGTCTGTCTAAGCTCACAGATGACTTGGGCAGAGAGAAATGAATGAAAAATTTGTTGTTTCTTTCGACTAAGACGGCCTCGTGTTAGACTGGTTTTCCTTCTCTCTGTAAATTATCTTTACGGCTACGCCTATCGATTTTAACCAATTTGTTATTGAAAAATTGGCGTCAAAGATTGGTTGCATAATATCCATAATATTATGGTATGTGAAGCTGAGACATTTCATCTAAATGTCTTTTTTTTAGTAGCTCCAGATAGTGTTCTTATCTTAGATCCAAGTTAAGTAATACTAATACAGAAACGGTAAGGAAACTATAATACTAATACAAGCATAGCTTAATTCCAATTATTAAGTGTTAGCATATTATTAAGTGTTCAAAATAGCCCCACTTTTTGCTAATGAAAACAAATAGAAAGGCTGTATGTAAAAAGTTCTGTTTCTTTGCCCATTTAAGAAAAAGTAGTGATGTAGTGACGCCATGACAGGTCACGTGATGTAAATTTTTCTTGGGCATGCGCGACTACCGAATATTTTCTCAAGTGATTTTGAAAGGGTGAGAGATTTTGTAAAATTTCGAGACAAATTATTTTTTGTTTCTTTGTTAAATTTTCTTTTTTATTTTCTATGACTAGAGAGTGTGTGTGTGTGTGTGTGTGTGTATACGAAAACCATGTAGTGTCAAAAGTGCTTTTATTCTAATGGTCATTTCTCAAAATAACTGTCGCTTGTTTTTTAATTCAAAAAGTAAAAGTGCTTTTCTTCTCGGATTAGATTACCAGGTAATACGTTTTAAATTATTTTGTAAATTATTTTTATTACAATATCACAACTTCTACTTTATTGTGCGAAATATTTCGCCAATCAAAATGAAACTGACAGAGCTTTGTTTAATTTACAAAATGTCAAAATCATTTGCTAATATTGTTATTTGGTTTAAATATACGACGGAAATGTAAAGTAATACTAATTATTAGCATTAGATTGAATAATACAATAACAGAATGTTAAATGAGTTAATAACAGATGCATATGGCTTTTTCATTGGTCTTATTTTTTTCTTGCATCCTCAACAGGATGACATCATGACTCTAGACATAAATAATTGAACTTTAGTACATAGAACAAAATACAACCACATAGTATCTCAATATTGTAGTTCTATGCGTTTCTAATCTTAATTGTAAAAGGCAAAGCCTAATAGAACTAGTAGAAATGAGTCCTCAATTTAAGAATGTGTATAGTTAGTACTACAGGAAGGACATTGCATTACTTCAAGCTGTAAAATGTTATTTTAATGGTTAATTGATTACAATATCCGACATTAAATGTAAATGTATGTTTTTGTAAATTGAATAACACTTATTTACCCTGGCCTGTGTCCATCTAAGTCATAGTATAGAGCTACGAGTACTATGTGAGTAAATTAAACCTAGTTTATTGGTTTCAATAATCATGGTTGTTTTTACTCAATATGGGGTGAGGTAACAGTTTGATAAAAAACAGGATCATATCTATATCTGTTAGATCCAGATAGTTTAGATTTTCACAGATCATGAACTTTTTACCTGTATTACAACTAAAACCAAAAAATTGAATAAATTTGTTATTTAAGAGGGCTCCCATACAATGAACATCTGTTTTGCCAGATTACGTAGATAATACCTACTCAGACATACACTCATTAAATTAAACTTTAGTGTACATATCAATAACAGTGCATCTACATGCCAGCTTAATGGGGTAGAGAGGTGCTGCATACAAATATGTCTATTGCAAGAACACTTGACACCGCCTTTGAATAGTGCCTGATCAATCTGACAATGATATGTCGGTCTTGGTCTTCCACTGTACCTACACCCTACCACATTAACATTATGCATTTGTTTTGTTAACCTTTCACCTGTCGCTCTTTATACATACCTGAACCAACGGAACTCAATTCTTTATTGCCAACTGGGTCAGCAAGTGTTTACATGACATATTTTTGCAATCACATTTCAACCATCCCTT
>JAFELO010000653.1:159190-173585 GCA_017140195.1 Eumaeus atala | reverse complement strand
ACTGCTGCATGTAATAAATTATTTATAAGCTTGTATTACTTCACCAACATATTGTACATATGAATCTGTATCTCAGAGAGTTTTGAGAGGGCCACACTCTGCTTTTATTTAAATTTATGTTTCTTTTGGATTTTACCTGTGTGAGAATGTACATTTAGGTTTCTGCTCTTGCTCTATACATTATAACAAATTCATTGTGGATGATAAGGCATTATTTCATAATTCTTTTAAATGTGTGGCTTATGACACTGGAGTAGTATCATTTTTTAAACAACTGAAGGATTCAATCAACTGAAGGATTTTTTTTGTAGTCCACTACTACTATACAAAATTCGAAAACTTCAAAATTTGTGGGATTTTTCAATGTGTGCAGCAGCTTGTTGTTGTTTCACCTTAAATGAAGAATGTCCAGTAATACAGATGTTAGATGAGGTTGTTTGTTATGAATTTGGCCACCTTCCATGGTTACAATAATAATTGAGTCCACACAAATATTTCATTTTGCAGGTTTATCTTTGTAAATTCCAGGAAAAAACAGGATCTAAGATGCTGTCAGCATCTTGTGCATGTATAAGAAAACCATCCTCACCATTTTCATGATCTAGCAACAAATGGTTTGCTCTCAGGCTCTCCTGACACAATCAAAATAAACAAATATTCAAATATTTTATAGTCGTCGCGTAGTTACTAATATTTTATTTTATGGAATACTAGATGGTCTATTATGAAAATCTAGCTGTAACCTAAGTCAGTCATCATTTACACAGCTAATGAACACTTCAGCTATGATACAAATTGCAAAGGATCCCATACATGCAACCCCATTTGGTCCATGTTGCTTACATCCAATGCAACACAACAAATGATTTTAAAAATAGTTTACAAACACACAAGAAAATATTTTTTCGGCTTTCACACGATGATATTGGCAAATTTGATTAGGTAACCATCACAGCTGAAAAAAATCAAAGCTAGCCACTTTCAATTTATCAACATAAAATGAAATTATGATTAAGGAGAGCCAACACCAGCCTACTTATTTCTTTTTGATAATAGTTTATAGTTTCTTTGAAGTTTGTGACCAGGATTCCTACTTTCTACAGTTGTAATTGTATTAATTAGGTGGAAGTTCAAATGGTGTGTTGCTTAGAGCCGAAATTACACTTACTTTATTGCTCTCCTTGAAAACAGTATTAATATATTGAACTTAAAACTAGGAAACACAAAAAAGGACTATAGAGGATATAAGGTAGACTATAGCCGATTAAAGTAAAATAAGCAATATAATCTGACAATAGAATAATATTAATAAACAACATTAATTTACATGTAGTATACAAGTAATTTACATATAGTAAAATCAGTGACCTTGTTATTTTTAATATCTTCTTAGTCACAATGTACATGCGGTGACGATCTTGTCTTCTTTATGCATTTTTTTAAATTAAAACTAAATATATAATGTTTTAATAATACATATATGGTTCTGAAGTTAGACAGGCACCCACACACGTGTTCTGCCAAACATAAACAATGACTATTTTAACAGAGCCTAAATCAATGTCAAAGTATCATGTATTCCTTTATGAATTTTAATGGTTTCTCTTCTTCTGTTTTGTTAGAAATGGCAATCGGCCGTCATAGGTTAACAGCCATTGCTGCCAATGTCCAAGTTGACAAGAGTAATGGTTTCTCTATATTAATTGTAATTGGCTAGTTTCGAAGAACTATACAGAATTTGGAGTTAATGTGTAAATAGAATTTATATGATTTATATTTTATATAATTAAAATATATCAATGGCATGCTTTCCTTTAAATAGTTGTTCAATAGAGCAATTACCAAAGTGCCTGAAATAGCTTGGAAGTATGCTCAGGAAGTGGTGTAATTTGCATTGGACTGATATGTCAGGACTTGTGATACAAGACCTACACGACAGGAACATATTAATATTTTTTTTTATATTTAAGATGATTTTTACAGAACAATACATATATAAACTGTTCATACTTATGTGTGTTGATGCATTACGTTCAGGACGACATATGGAGGGCTGTGTGACCATTCTTAGAAATGGACTCTAGCTGAGGAGTATTATGTGTATGATGGCAAGCTATAGCATATCACTGAGGTACACACCTAAGGGGTCCTCATTTCATGGCCTTCAGGACCGTACTGGATATTGTATGTGTCTAACACAGGCATCAGCTGCCATCACAAAACAGACTATGTAAATATCTTGACAGATATGCAACACAAACATCCATGTCCTAGGCGGAATTCGAACCCGCGACCTCTGGTGTAACATGCGAATGAACGTCCACTGAGCCAGCCGGTCGTCACAATAAATAAATGTATAAATTTCGCATTACAGTGAATGATCGTCATAAAAATTGCAAAAAAGGCGGATCTTGATTACTAATATATAACCTAGCCTAGATTGTGAAATCTCACAGATCATGTGGCATTTACTTAAAAACGAGCTGTTTATTTTTATTTGTACCAATAGTAAAGTTGGAGTGGCAGAATACATTAGGTTGCAACTGTTATATTCAAATTTTAATAAAAATGTAAGTACAGGTTGCTTTGGTTAGATCTTACCCTTATTTCAACTGCATACAAATTATGATGTAGGTCAGAAGCGCTCGTAAAACAGTTATACTATTTACTGGATAGTGATCTCATGTGCTATCAGAGGTCTCGTAAACTAAATCGACCTCTTCCTCAAGGTTACGCCTCAATCAAAATAATTGCTAATAAAGACAGGCTGTGCTCTCTGCTTTACGTGTTTTGTAGTTACGTACATCATACAGTTTCGTATTAGAAAATAGTTAAAAGAGTAAACCAACGATCGTTATCTTTGTGAAATAACGTTTATAACCGAGAGGTCACACATTTATCACTTCTAGGGTTCATGGCAATTACTTCTACAGTAATTTTATTTATTTTAGCTATACCATATTGGAGACATTGATATAAGCATATGTTCTGCCCTTTTTTAAATCTCAACTCTCGCCAAATTTCTAGGTCACCGAAGGGAAGTACCCTAATAGGTCGTCTTGACAGACGGACAACAAAGCCGCCATGTAAGAGTTTATTCCTTTTTGGTACGGAACCCTAAAAAAACCCTATATTTAGCGGTGAACGGAACAAGTTTTTTTTGTTTCCGTTCACTGTAGTTACACTCCCTACTTATTACAAATAAACATTTACTATTCCCTTTTTATAGTTCTATTCCCAAAGAGTAAAAAACAGAACCCTGTCTGTCCGTCTGTCACCAGGCTTTATCTCATGGAACCGTGATAGCTAGAGAGTTATAATATTCACAGATGATGTATTTCTGTTGCCGCTATAACATTAAATACTTTTAACACAACAAAATGATCATTCAAGGGGGCTCCCACACAAGAAACGTGACTTTTTTGGTCGATAATTATAACGTAGTGTCTTATTATTTAATGGTAACGGTACAGAATCCCTCGTGAGCGAGTCAAGCTAGCATTTGGCCGATTTTTTATTTAAATTTATTTTAATAGTTTAAGTTGATAGCACAAACATTCATATAGCAAAAAACTTTGATTATATTTATTGCGTGCTTAATATCACAACCTTTCATGGCCATATTAATGTCGCCTCACAAAGGCAAAGTCCATCAACGGGTGGAAGTATATGAAAAAGAAATGTATGAACTTGGATGGAATCAAAAATGGTGCAACGGGATAGTAAGTGCCAAAATATGGCCTTTGCTCGGCCTGGGAATCTGAACATAAGAATTACAAGAAACTTAACGACTCAAGTTAGGGGCCGATACAGTAATGGGTACTTGTGGCAGTTACTTGTATCATATCATTTTCTGACCGACCGCATCAGAAGGCAGGTAAGGTTCGCGCCTGTGTATGTAATGTATGTATGTGGATTTCTACGTTCTCTGCTACTTAACGTACCTGTGAGGTGTCTTTACTTAACGTACATGTTTATGTATAGAGGGAGGAAACGAGCAGTCGGAGCCTTTACACGACTGTGGATAGCCATGCAGAGGATGCGTTGCCCTCCTTTCCTCGTCCCGTCCGATGGGCCATAATGTACCGTTAGGATTGTCTGCAAAACGCGAGAAATAATTAGTAATAAAATACATTGAAATTAAGCAGCCGGGTTTTTTCATGTTAGATTATTGTGTAGTGTTGCCAGGCGTCCGGATAAAGCCGGACACAGTAATTCGTGCACGGCGTCATCAAACGGCGTCCAGTTCTTGATAGGTTTTTCAATTAGACTTGCGCTTCGGTACCACAAAAGGAAACCGAATGTCGTATTAATACTACGAGACAAAAACCGTAATAATTTAGGGTGTCCGGCCCTTCTTACCAAATATCCATATAAACTGGGGTTGTTCTGTCCGGCTTTTAGGTTGAGCCAGGTTGGCTACCCTATTTGCGTGGTGTCAGACGACCTTCGTCGCCATCGGCCGAGTTAGGCTCCCATTCGAGGAGCAGGAGATCGCACTTCTTAGCATTGCTCGGAGACTTGTGTTAAGCAGTACATGTAATGTTAGTCTTAATTTGTATTCAATATTTACTTATATTTTTTTCTTTATTTCAGAAATCAACACTTTATTCGAATATGGTACAGTGCCAAAAAGACAAAATTAAGTGTTAGTGTTTATATATATGTTATAACTTGATGTGGTAGTGCTAGTGTAGTGCAGTGGTGGATCTGCTTGTGCAATGACAGTTCAGTGGATTTGGACCATAAGTGATCAGAGTGTTTTATATGCACTGAAATAATTTTGGTAAACGGTGAGTTCAGACATTTTTCAATTTTTTTGAGTTTACTCCTTAAGAATTGATATAAAGACGTGTACACACTACGACTTTTAACATAGATGCAGTCGCGCGTGTTTGAAAGTTTCCCGGACGTACCATCAAAACGCGACAACATAGCTATCACTTACCCCAGGCAGACCTTCAAAACGCGTCAACAAAGCTTTCAGTTATCACTTACCACGGGCCACTAAAACGCGGCAACATAGCTATCAGTTATCACTTAACCCGGACGTGCCTTCAAAACATGGCATCATATCTATTACAAGCCTGGATGTGCCCACAAAACGCGGCAACATCCCTTCATTTATCGCTAATCCCGGCCTCGCCCCTAAAACACGGCAACATAGATATTACTAGCCGCGGACGTTCCCACGAAACGCGCGGCAACATAGATATTAGTAACCCCAGACGTGCCCACAAAACGCGGCAACATAGACATTAGAAGCCCCGGTCGTGTACACAAAACGTAGCAACATAGGTATTACTAGCCCCGGACGCGCCCAAAAAACGCGGTAACATAGATATTATTAGCTCCGGATGTACCCACAAAACACGGCCACATAGATATTGTTAGCCCATGAGGTGACCACAAAACGTGGCGACACTTACCCCTGACGTGCCTTCAAAACTCGGCAACATAGCGATCAGTTATCACTAGCCCCGAGCTTGTCCACAAAACACGGCAACATAGATTTTACTAACCCCGGACGTGCCCACAAAACGCGGCAACACATACATTAGAAGCCCCGGACGTGTACACAAAACGTGGCAATATAGATATTACTAGCCCCGGACGTGCCCAAAAAACGCGACAACATAGCGATCACTTATCACTTGCCCCTGACGTGCCTTCAAAACGCGACAACGTAGCGATCAGTTATAACTAGCCGCGGGCGTGTCCACAAAACGCGCCAACATAGATATTACTAGTCTACTAGTACTACTAAAAAATGCAAAAAAACACAGGTGTGGTTGTAATAAAAACGTGCAACCTTCTTTAAGAATGTTTATTCTTTTTTAAACATAAATGCATAATCTGTTGAAAGTTGAACTGTCTAGCTATCACGGTTAACGAGATTACAGCCCGGTGACAGGTAGACCGACATCAGACTCTTAATAATTCTTTTTGCTAACTCTTATGTACAGAACCCTAAAAAAAACCCATATTTGAGAACGTTTATATTGTTTTTTTGCAGATTTGGGATTTATAAGCACTTCACATTTTATTTATAATTGTGTCCAGAACATTTTTAGCTTTATAGACTCAGTCACAGTTGTAGTTTAATATTATGCTCTCTTGTGAGCAACAATTTCTGCAAAGGTGTCATACTATATTATTTTTATAGAGTTACAGACGAGAATCTGAGTCTTTTCATGACTACTGATGCCCACGAACATCCGATGTCATTACTACGACGATGCCTACTGGGCCTACTCACAAACCGCACGAACGTGACTCCGAAGATGTCACTTTACGTCGGTATCATAAGAGCAAGAGGTACCTCCCGGTCATGCCAGCCCAATTCCACTGCAATGCAGTATGGCACTACCTTTTACTAAATAATGTTATACCTGTGGTTGTTATTCTGTCATGCAAGATCTACTGGACAGATTTAGATAAATTTGGCCCAGATCTAGATTACAGCTTTTACTGTGACAATATAAATTCTATAAAGGGGGTCACGTCCGGGGATAACGAACTGCTAAAGGTTTATTCAGTCTTTTAAATACATTTATTTAGAAGAAGTATCTATATGTGGATTTATCTTAGGAACTCTTTACACGTTTCTCATTAGATAAAAAAAATCATACATTAGATAAACATGCACTAACCTCATTTCGCTATCGATACTGAAAAAATATTATATAAAAAGTTATTTATAAGAAGAGTAAATACTATGTTCCCATCCTATGTGAAGATTGTAAAATAAATGAGTACAATTGATAATGGAGTATGCGAAAAAGTTGTTAATTTCTATATACACGGTGGCCGGGTCACACATACTTGTGACAATAAAAACGCGTCACCATCGCGGTTATTAATCTAAACAAAATATAGCCTATATTTCAAATTGTTAACCGTTGCAAATCTATGAAATTTCACCTAAATCAGTGCAGTAAAAACATCGTGACATTTATCTGTAGATGTTTGTCCGCGCCAATCATAACAATGACTTCGGACTGTCATCAGAAATTGAAAAATCCCAGTCACACTCACGACTGCGGTTGAACATGGTTACCGCTAGACCACGAGGCGGTAGTACAAGAATAAAATATATCAATCTGAACGTTTAGTAAGACTGTAGGGCGCCTTTCAGTCCCTTCCTTGGAATTGGCTGATTGTATATCGTTATTTAGTAAGGGGTGGTGTTGCAAGCGGCATTGGGCCGGCACGACCGAGGAGGTACACCTCACTTACATGACACCGCCTCAAAGTGACAGTTGCATACCGTCGCGTAGCATACGGTTTGTGAATAGCCGGTGGCCCGTTGCATGATAGTTAATGCGGATGTCTACGGCCATGAGGGGGCCCCGGTTTCTCTCGTGCCCCTCCATACTATATAAAAATAATAAAAAAATGCATTATCGGCTTGACCTGACTAAACGGTCTATATTTAGACGTACATCATTCATTTCTTATATTGCTTATTAATATTAACAAATGCACAACATAATCGCATTATAAAAATAATTAGTTAACACACAACGTAGTGCGCACGAGTCGCTAAACCAAGAAGTCCTTCTTCAACATATATATTGCATAACTTTCAGGGAAACTTTGGTGAATAATTGTCAGTAAGAGATCAAACCTATGCATCCAATTGCAGATGTCACATTACCCTCAACCGGCGACGCTGGAGGCGGCGTTGCCTCTCCTCTCCCGGCCCGACCTGCGGCTCAGGCAGCAGCTGGGCGAGCGGCTGGCGACGCTGGTCCGGCGGGAGGAGGTCACCCATGAACTAGCCGTGCCTTTACTGGAGGCCATGGTCACGTGGCTCAACGGTGGCAATTTTAAGGTGAGTGGAGTTTTACACTGGCTGGACTAAACAACCGTACATATGAGGATCATCAGCTGAAGATAATATAGAGCCTATGCCATCGTCGAACAACAAGTTTTATGATAAATACCAAGAAGGCCAATCACAACTTAATGAATTTGTTTCATTTAAAATCTGTGAAAATAGGATCAATTTTTGTTAAGGAATTTATGTGCCACGAGCGTGTTAGAAAGCTGATTAAGACCTCCGCACTTGATGTAAGCGCATTCTACTTCTCTAAAATATTTTGCAAGCTTCAGAAGTGTGCTAGGGTATGTAGCCATTAGTTACCAATGTAATGTATAAAATAATCAAAAAATGTTTGAAAGAATAGTAGTATCAAGAATGTTAGTAGAGGGGAGCAAACTGTTTGGAGACAACATGTGATTGTGAAAAATTTGTAAATTTGACATAACCTTCCTCCGATGGCCATAACTATTGGGCAAATTGGGTATTCTATGCTATTAAGTAAATTAAGTAATAAGAAAAATTGAAGAAATAAAATCTCTACTTCATTGAAATACCTACTTGACTGTGGTGTATGTGATTCACCCTACTCTGTCCTCAATGCATCATACACACTCCGATTATCTTGCGTCAGTCTCCATCGCCTTCCCCTAGGTATTATTCCATGACACAGTTGCGAAACTATCTACAATATAAAATTCAATTTTGTTCTTACTAGGGTAACATTGTTGAGAGAATCAAAGGTTATAGTACCCTCTCGGGCCGCTGCGCTGATTATTTAACCCTAAATATTGTCTTGGATGCGTACTGATTGTAAACAAAACTCTTTTAGCGTAAAAGTCATAAGGAGGTTGTAGCCAGTCGATCCTAGAAGTAACGCTTGCTCCGGTTTAGATACATTGTTACTTAATTTCCACTTATATTCAAATGTGATGCTCTAAACCTGGCTGTAGAAAAAAAAACTTTGACCAGACACAAATTATAGTTTATTTTACGTACTGCTATGATTCATAAATAACAATGCTAGTGTCACCACTTGCAGATAATTTATATTATTGTGGCACATGTGTACTTACATAATTCAATAATTTTAAGATGATATGGCGAAGGCAACGCCCAATCAAATTAAACTATTTAAGTTTATAAATTCATTTGTACCGTAATCTATCTGTTATCTTATAAATCAATATTGGAATTTGATATCAATTAACACTTTATATAGAACCCAAAAATTACTACCACGTAGAGTAAAAAATAAAGAGCACATTTCATTACACAAACAGATGACACGGCCAGAATAAGGCTCCTTATACAAACAACATATCAGTCACTCGAAGAAACTCGGGGCGGTGTCGTGTTATAATACCGGCTAGTGGATAGTGAATATTCTTGTAAAAAATTGTGTATTGAACCGTAACAGTGATATCATGAAAGTGTCTTAAGGTAGTGGTAGTGTTTTACAGTAGCGCTGTAGAGTAGGATTTGCATGCATCAGCGAGGCCTGTTTCTTTCGGTATTCCGATTAAGCTTCAATCCAGTTAAGTTACCTTGCAGGGCCTTTTTATTGGGAGGTTGTGAGATAAGATTTTCTTCCATTTAGTAAACGCAAATATAGGAGCCTAGTAGTAGGGCAGGATAAACGACACCAATACTTTAGGTACGGAGGTGAACAATTATTATTTTTTGGTAAAATTTACTAATTCGATTTATCAAAGTAATTATCAACAGATATTATCTAGACTAAAGTGTAATCTTTGTCATCATTAAATGGCGACGGGGGCGGAAGGGGCGAGGCCGGAAGGCGGTGTATATTTCTTGTATCGTTTCGTTTTTTATTTTCACGGGAAGCTCATTAAATAGCTGAGGGTGTGTCGACTGTCTGATTGGTAGTAAGAACAGAGTGTTCCAGGTGTTTTTACTGAATTGCCCTGGATCAGAATTTTGTTTATAGAATAAGGGGGCAAATGAGCAATCGGACCCTTTTCACGACTACCGACGCCCACGAACATCACATAATTACTATGCTGATACGTTGCCCGGCTACTCACAAACCGCACGAAACGCGACTTTAAAGATGTCACTTTACAGCGGTATTATGTGATCGAGAGGTACCTCCCCGGTCGTGCCGGCCAAATTCAGCTGCAATACTACCTCTTGCTAAATACTGATATACAATTAGCCAATTCCAAAGAAGGAATAGAAAGAAGCCTTACGTTCAACATTGGACGGCTATAGGCTGATTCATTCAATCATTCAAATAAGGAATTAGGTTAGGGGACTGATTTCATTATAGTATGAGGTTATCATTGTGTCTTTATAGGACCTAAAGCTAAAATGAGATGTTTATGTATTCGTACGCGCGTCACGTTACTACGAATAAATTTTGATGTGGCGTTGAGAATTTTGAATCGCTTGAGTTATTAATTTAAAAGTGGCCTATATTTAAGCTTATACCAAGATTCAGATCGAGATCTATCCCTACGAAGTTGCGAGTGAAAGCTAGTATATCTATTTAGAGGTATGCGCAGTGAAATTGCAGTAGATGGTATGACGCGTTATTGAAATCAGCCTATGTTGAACGTAAACCTTTTTTTGTTAACGCGGTTGAACGCTTTTACGCGCCTTTACCGGCCCTGGATGGGGTCCAGTAGTATGTGGCATTCGCGGCACATTATAGTGCCCAGCTCCCGCGAAAACCACCGCGAATGCCATCAGTGCCGCATTAGGCCTCCCGCATAGAGTACCAACCATATCGATCCTGGGCAGTCCGCATCCATCCGCTACTATTATTGTTTTGCATAAATTTATATATATTTTGTCGGTTGTAGAAAGTTTTTCATAATGAAGCATGTCCCATGAGCAGCCTGCAGCCTACGACCTACACCTGTGAAAATATCAATTAACAAATGCGTTGTCTTACTGCACCACATATTTGATATTTCTAATGAGCCACTGTACTTACAAACCGCAAGTACCGCTAAAGCATTATAGTTAGATACTTCACGTCTAAGTAGGCGAGAGGAACCATCGACGATTAGAGGTAGTGGCGGCCCAATTAGACAGCAATGCAGCGCTGTACGCCATCTCTCAGGACTAGGGCTATAGAATTCATAAATATTGTTACGATTTCAGGTGGCGCAAAACGGTCTGGAAGTTTTGGCGGCGCTAGCGGAATGCATGGGGCACGAGTTCTCTCACTACGTCCCCACCGTCCTGCCACATATCATTGACAGGTAAACATTTTTATAATCATTTAGAAACAAAGAGTCTAGGCGGACCCAGAAATCCTAAAATAAGTATGCGCCGGCATACATATTTTGGACTCGTCTCTTTAAGAGTAGCGCGCAGTATAAAAAAGTGGGGAGTAACATCGTGTGAAGCAGCAACCGAGCGTTAGCGCAATGTTAAACCGCGCTTACAACTCTTGCGCATCCCACCCTTCAGGATCATTCGTTGTTAAGGAATAAACTCCAGTCTCATGTGTGCCCAGTCTGACATGCGTACTTCACACCCAAACCACCCTTAGGGGTGGAGCTTCGTGAAATTCGTTTTTAACGAATGTCTGCACCTGACAAATTTCAAGTTTGTATGTGTTAAAGTTTCAGAGATTTGGTGATTAATGAGTAAGTCAGACTACCTGACCTGGCAAAGGTTTCTATTGCTAGGTTGGGCGAACAGCACTTATCACTAAGGGTATGAAAATATATATTAGCCAATACTCAGACCCACTGAATATGCATATAAGATTTGGTAAAAATCGGTGAAGCTGTGACGGAGTAACTAACATAACGTTACGGAGTGACACGAGAATTTTATACATAAGACGCTCAGAAGAGTCCCGCGGATACGATTTCTTAATAGTCTATCATGTGATCTGGCTGTCGTAAGGTAACGTGTCGATATTGTGAAATATACAAATAATACAAGCCGTTAAAGTAGTTTTATTATAGTGGTAGCGTAATGACGCCGTCATTGCACTACAGGGAAACTGTCCCACATTGTGTGGCGGTGAAACTTCAGTTGTATCGGCGCGCGAGATCTAGGTCTCTAGTACTGCGATAGCCTTCCCAGTGTCGTGACTATTCTTTTTGATATAATTCTTCTTTAGAAATCTCAACACCTTATTCATTTAAAAAGGGCGCGTTGGGCACTTTCTTTGAGATCGCGAAAAAAAACATTGAACCCGCAACGCCAATGATGTTTTTTATAGCATAAGAGGATAAACAAGTAGTCTGGACCTTTTGATGACTACCGACGCCCATGGACATTCGCATGATCGTTACGCAGATGCATTGTCCTACTACCACCCCTGTAAATGGGCCACCGGTTACTCACGAACCGCATGAAACGCTTTACGCCGGCATCAAGAGAGAGAGGTTCTTCCCTGGTCGTTCCGGCTCAATAACGTTGTATAGGAGGATTTAGTGTCATGCACCATGCACCTCCTCCTATGCAGCATGGCACTACCGCATCCTTCGATTGTCGACACATCTGCGTAATATTGTGTATCTACGTACATATATACCATCGATGTATGTTGAAATTTCACTTCCTTCGGCAATTCCGGTGCCTTGCTATGCGAGATTAGATAGACAAAGATAGTCATGGACTCTCATCTTCCTACTCTATTAACCAACACGGACACTCATAAGTCATAGATCTGCCTATGCCTTCTCTGCTCTATCTATATTATATCTGCTTATATGCTACGACTTGCCACTCAAAGGCGGAAATACAGGCGATCGGATTCTTTCCGAGTTAAAGAAATATAACATGACCAGTGTAATAGTTAGTAGGTCAACCTAAAACCTGAAGACAAAAAAGTCTTCCGTAGACGAACTGTAGGGGCGAGAGCAACAGCGCCGCCACCAGTAATAGGTCCCTCTGAAAAAAAAAAAAAAGTTAGTAGGTAGGTACAGATAATATTTTGGGTTTTGCCAGCCACAATGTTGTTTAAGTAATATAAAATGATGTAACTTTTCTTGGTCAGTTTCAAAGACTCATTCTCAAGAATTTAATTCCTTTACAATAAGAAATGTATTACGCTGTTTTCTTAAAACAATAAGGCAGGCTCCAAAATTGCGCACGAACGCGGGAAAAAGGCACTGAATGTAGAACGTTTGGAAGTTTTGTGTAAACAAAATTTAATTCGTAATTCGAACGTTGCATTATCTTAATTCAAATGTTGGTTAAAAACAATGGCCGACCTTGTTCTCCACGTAACAATAGTCTGACACACATGAACGGACTGTTGTTGTGACATCGTTTTTTAAGATTATATTCTCACTGGCTGCAACCCGCGACTTCGCGTGTTGTAATGAGATCATCGTTACGATTAACGATCGCCCCGACAGGATATCTGTATAGCCCAGTCGATGTTTCACTTGATTGATCACAGACAAAAATCTTGCAAGGAATCTGGTTGGTCAGAGAATTAGTTATCCGAGACCCTGGATCCAAATCTGTCTCTATACCATACCAGACACAAATCTATGGACTGCTGATTCCACGCTACCTTTATTCCCTAAAGAACTAAAATATCCAAACCACTTACGTCATGACAGTTCGCTAGTTTTGAAATATGTCAATGCTCTAAAGTTAGATGCATGCGCTTTTTGCAATATGCAGGGTTGATGTCTTCGTCCCCTTATCGACCGCTATCTCACCTAGGCTCTCGCCAGATGAGGCTTATAGTAACCGATGAAGCTGCACTAGAGATTACTGTCCGCATAGAACAGTCAAAAAAAAAGTTGATGTCTTCGAGTCCAGTCCCACATTTTTGTATTTTTTTCATAGGTATTAGACATCCTTAGAATAAAGTAGTAGAACCTGCGTGAAACCGTGTAAACGCGCAAGTTTTATCATAATAACATAATCAGTATAACGAAGGTTAATGGCCTTGAGGAACAAGTTGTGAATTGACTATAATTGACAATTACTTGTCGTAAAAACCCCTCAGTCAAGGCGTTCTGAACTACTTCATCCCACAAGAAACCAAGAACCTGGCTAACTTCTTAATAATAAGTGATATAGCGTCTAAACACAACACATAACCAGATGGTGCCACATCCTTTTCGTTCTCCTTGGGTTATTACAATTTGCACTAAACGCGATCACACCAATCATATGATCGGTACTATGTGAGATAGGGATATTTCTTCCGGCGTCTCAGCCCGATCCTATCAATGCAATGAAATAACTTTATTACTCTACCAGGCTAGCAGACACGAAAGAAGGTGTTCGCGCGGCAGCCAGGGCGTGTTTGTCGGCGCTGAGTGACAGCCGCGCGGCCGCGCCGCGGGCCATACTCGTGCGCCTCACGCCGGCGCTCAACCATAAGGCGGCGCACGCGAGGGAAGAGACGCTCAAGTGCATAGCCGCCCTCCTACACACGTGAGTTTCTGTCCGTCCGTTCCGTCTGTGTCAGAAGGAGGATAATGTTTTTACCCAACTGCGTCAATACGAGGCGGGCCCTCAGCTTGATCGGCTTGACGGATTTACATATAAGGGGTCTTGTTAGATTCATCTTGATAACGCGAATGCCAGGAGGTACAATTTGCCGAATTTGGG
>JAFELO010000653.1:145932-159144 GCA_017140195.1 Eumaeus atala | reverse complement strand
TAAAATCTTGGCAAAAATATTTTTGAAAGATAATGGGGCCCGACCGCAAAAGTCTTATTTCTTTTGAGTTAGCAGTCGCGTCTTATTAAATAGAATTTTTTTTAAGACAACTAACATTTTTTGGTTTAACGGACGCATTCATATAACACTCGGCGGCGAAGTAGGCTAATTGAGGCTAGTGAAGGGATCGATATCGCTCGCCTCAGCTGTATATTTGTCTCGGACATTTAAGTTAGATACAAAAGTTTCACTGTCAGGTGGCTAAACATCAGCCAAGTGACATCCTAAGAACTAAAGGTCTTGATGCCTCGTCCTCCCTCGTCATCCAGCGTCTTACGCCGTAAAAACCTTGGCGGCCAGTCGTGCGTGTAAGTACACTGTGCTAGTAACAGTCAACGTGACATTGTAGTCGATGCTTAAGTGTACCACTTAAGGAACACTTTGCTATATTAAATCATTATTGTGCTATATTAAATTATTATTGTTCCGTATTCCGAGGTAACGAAATCTTTACAATCCATCCGACTATCTACTTCCCAGTCATCTAGAATCATAAAATTCCCTGAGCAGTGACAAAATACAGTGTAAATAGAGCAGGATATTTGTAGATCATTGCATACAAAATGAGTGTATGTATGCATTATGCTATAAAAAGCATTTGTGATGTTTCCAGCCACGGTGCTGCGGAGCTGCAGCTGCGCTCAGCCGTGCCTAGTCTGGCGGCGCTGCTGGCCGACCCCAACGGTGCCGTGCGGGACTCCGCCGTGCAGCTGCTCGTGGACGTGTACAGACATGTCGGTGAGTGTGCATCAGGAACTAGTGTTAGCCCCTGCTAACGCCGTCTTGCGCCTGTTTTCTCTCTTGGTCGTGTATATTCGACCGTCATACGGTAATAGGAAAACCGAGAATGTGGGAAGAGAATGTACTCTTATGTCAATGCACGCACTTTGTCATTATAACATCCTGCGCGGTTGACGAGTCTCTAAAGAGGTGGAAATTCGATTAGGATCGGACATTATTGTAGTAATTTACCAGAGACGAGTACAGCGACGTCAGTAAATGCCTGGGCTCTATTTACGATAGGTATATTCAAATATATTAGGTCTTCTTGCCATAAATATTGTAACAAAGAATTATTTTTTTTTATTTGCAACTAACATTTATTACTTTCACAGTGTGTTAGTTTAACACATATAAGACATTTAAAAATATAAAAAGCTTATTCGAGGTCTCCATTGGCTGCAATTATAGTCCTCTAAGCATTAAGGCCAGTTATTAATGAACTCACTCAAGCTTTTCATGGTGAAATTCTTCACTGCGAATGGTATGGATTGTTTTAGGGACACCAAATTATCATAGCGTTTGGAGCAAGCTGTACGCTCCAGAATGGACCATAAATCATAATGCAGCGGATTAAGGTCGGGACTAGGTGAAGGACGGTCTTAAATTCTGAATGAGATCTGGAGCATTCTTTTTAACCAAGAGTGGGTGGATCGAGCCTTATGACCTGCTGAGTCTTGCTGGAAGGACCATACTTGGTTATTGAACATGGTGTTATTAAGGGTCTTAACTACCTTCTCAGAAATGGAATATTGATACACTTGTATGTATCTTCTAGTTGTTTCGATACCTTTTTCACAAAAATATGGCTCAGTCACTCCTTCATAGCTAACACTCGTTTCCACGTTGCGCTCTGTCGAATAACTAGGAGACTTTCTTAGAGCTTTGAACATAAATACCGTCATATTGTTCGTTAAATGTTGCTTAGTTGTAAAGAAAAGCTCATCCATAAACATTTTTTTTCTGTGACCTCTACTTCCGTACCGCTTCAGTAGTTGCTTACCACCCTATTCATATATAATTTAAAGAAATGACCAGTGCGTGTCTTATAGGCTGCAAGTTCTAAGTCATCTCTTAAAATATGTGAAATGTTTCTAGGTGCTATTTTCATTTGCCGATATAAAATCTTTTGCTTTCGGACAGGATTCCTTTAATGCTTTGACCACCTTTTTCGTACGAACACTACGTGGACGGCCCGATCTTGCTCTATCACAAACAGAGGAAGTCCAGTACCAGGCTATTAACAGGTACAATGACCTGTTAATAGCCTGGTACACAAACATTTGACTAATACCAGTGTATGGAGAGTTTGAAAAATTGCATTTGGCTCCATACATCCATAGTCCATTGCAATTACTGTGTATAAAATATGACGAACTTCAGACCTCAGACAATATAAAGTTGTTTGAGACATCTGTTCCATGTTAAAGCTTAATGACCAATTCATTGTTCCTTACATTTATCTGAACTGTTTTAAAAAAGGAATGATGTACTATATAAATTGTTATTTAACTATAGGTAATTCGCCAGGAGCAAAAAATCGTAAAGCTGCACATAAAAGCTCGATATTTCCTTAAATATGCTATATATTTAAGCAGCAACATGTTATAATCCAATTTGGTCGTGTAATTGGATTACTCCCACATCGATCAACATAACACTCCACGCCAAACACAAGTGAACAGTGAATGGCTTATGTACCCGTGCTAATTTTAAATAACTATACAAAATTATTTTTGTAGTTATTTTTGTACGCCTTGGTGTGCATTTATATGGTATCAACAGTCCTCCCTGGCTCGGGACAGGTACTTAAAAATATATTTGTCCACGCTCAGAAGTTGAGTAAGTGACACCTAAGTTTCAAAAGTAACATGCTAGTGACTGAATTCTACTTTTCCTAATCCTGAGCGTTTCTCTTGAATAATTAATATCAATTTTTTAACCCATTGCACACTTCACTTTTCTACAGTGCTTAAAAGATAGAAAAATATTTTTTTTATTAATAAGAATGTGTCATAAATGTCATCGTCCAAAGGTGAATGGTAAATAAGGTTTATAAAAAGATGAGATTGTTTGGTTACGAAGGTGGTGTCATTTTAAGTTTAGGTTACGATGGGACCGTCTCAATTACAACATTTTGGTTCTTTTTGACAGGCGAACGATTGAGACAAGACTTGAAGAAGAAGGAATTGGTGCCCGGACACAAGCTACTACTGCTCGACCAGAAATTTGACGAAGCGAAGGAAGCAGGACTCCTCTTGCCTTCTGGTATGTCTGATATTTTACTTACCCAAAAGATGGGCTTGAGACCCATCCAGCCTTAAAAAAATTACTACTTCCACTTATATTCTAAATAGTTATTAAAATTTTATTGTTACCAAAACGAATCTGCACATTCAGTACTGTAGTTTCATGGGGCAACCTCTCATACTCAAGTGAACATGATTACTACAAATCCCGGCATATATGCAGATATTTGACACATTTTGTTTGGGGTTTTGTACTAATGGTATCGGCGATTCCGATTTTGTCTATTTTGAATAAATTGATGACACTCTATGGCCTAGCTGGACCGCAAGTTTAACAAAAATGACAAGTGTCCAGCAGTCGTTAGGGTTCAACTTGGCGGCCCCTAGACATTTATATAGCGCCATATTGTTATTTTTTTAGAGTTAATAATGGAGATTGCGGAATAACTTAATGCAAGTGTGAGTAACTGTAATTTGCGCGGTATAATTGATTATCTAGATTCTAGATCCTAGAGACCACCTTAAAAGCAAAGTCTTGGTTCTAACTTATGCATTTTTAAAATTAATCTGGATTCTGTTAACATCACAGAAAATTTTGGACCGAAAATAAAAAAAAATTAACAGTAAAATTATTTTTATGGCCGCAGCTACCCAGGGGACTGACGAAGCGGACTTTGTATCAAGGACGGTGAAAAGAACCATGACCATTCCCACCTCGGCGAGGAGCAGGGACGGAGATAGCTCGGGGGCCTCCACTCCAGGTCAGTACACATAATTAAGTCTTATATCAGTGTGGGGTAATTAGATGTAAGAAAATGGTATCAAGTAAAATCCAAGTTCTTAATGGGTGTATCCGTTTCAGTCGAAATTCTTGTCCAATTAGTTCTTATAAAAAATTTGTATGTATGCTTGTTACCCTTTCACCTATTGAATGGATTGGGATGAAGTTGGGCACAAATTGCGATCTAGCATAACACAAAAATATTTTTATCCCGAAAAGATATTAATAGTTCTCTTGGGATATATTTTACACATGTTTCCGAGCATAGAAATAAATGTTGATAAATGGACATAAGGATTAATCACTTATAAGGAAATATTTATACTCCAATAAGGATACTTTATATTTAATTGAGCGAAAGAGAGGAAGACATATTTATTTCTTTCGTTCACCCTACGCATATTTATGCGTACATTAAAATTATAGGATGGTTGAAAGAGTCGTAGAGATACATATTTTATCTTAACGTCACCTACATGCCTTGAGATATAATGACAGCGCTTACATGACAACATAACTAACCTATACTGTTTCTCTTTCACCATGTACGTCGTCATCGGGACATCATGCTGTGGCTGCTAACAAAACATCATACGACAACTTTCCATTAATACCTCCTTCATTCCGAATCTAAAAAACTTCAACATGTTCTACATATCACCGCTCTATAACAACAATATCAAAAACCTGTCTATTTACAAAAAAATGGATTATAAATTTAAAAAATTGGCACGTGTCGGTAATAAAAAATAATAGCATGCGAAATACCAAAGAAAGCAGTGGCCGGTCTGTACAGTCTACCGGCGGCCAGCAGGAAACCTCCCCCGCCGGCCAAACAGACCAGCGCGGGCAGTGGTAAGTCATGCACTCATTTTAATACATTTTATTTAAAAAAATTCTAATATGCTTTACAAAGCCATGCACGAACTCACATTTCGATAGAGTTAATTAATTATTTCCTTCTTATAAGACGCACGCTCTATGAGCTCATTAATATATATTCTTAATTCCTCCTGCTCATTATATCTTTATAGCGGATGATTTAATTTAATTCCTCCTGCTCATTGTATCTTTATAGTCGATCCTACCGTTGCAACCTGGAAGCATGTCCAGGTTGCAACGGTAGGATCGACGTTAGGTCCATCATGTATCGCAACAAATAAAAGTCTGTGGCAAATGTTTGATGTTGTGTGAAATAATTATTAAACATTTCCAGGTCATTCAAGCCAAGTTAAAAACATTGTTATATTGACCATTAAACCTAAATAGCTGATCTTAGGAAGTGCCGATGAAAATAAAACTTGATCATAGAAACAATAGTGAAGATAGTAGAGTAGTAACAAGTGTTACTACTCTACTACGAGTGGGCGTAGCTCCAGTTGGCTGGGCTACATAGAATGTGTTACAAGAATCCAAGACATTTTTACTACCCAAAATATACATTATATTTATATAGATGTTATTCGGGAGATAAAAACCTCATGTGTATGTATGGTAGTACTCTAAAACATTACCCCATTACACTTAATTCATCCAGATGAAAAAAGACCCTAGGGTCGTCCCATATATACCATATAATACCATACTCTAGGCAATTGCGCATGCACTGAAAATAGTCTGAGAAAGCCCAATTTGGCACAAAGCTTGACAGAGAGAAAGTGAAAGTTCAAATGTCAAGAGAAAATAAATTGAAATCACATACCGGTGTGTATACATAGCATAAAGCCGCTAAAATAATTTTTCACTTAAAAATGTGTATATATTATCAGCGTCAAGTGCGAGTGGGTTCGGCGGCGAGGCGGGCGCTGTGTCGTGCGAGGCGTTCGAGGCGGCGTTCACGTCCGTCGGGCCGGCGGCCGTGTACGGCGCGCGCGGGCTCGACGACCTGTGCCGCCACGCCGCCGCGCTGCTGGGCGACCGCGCCGCCGACTGGGAGAAGCGCGTTGACGCGGTGAGTAACATTGCAATAATAATGTATAATTTTAGTGGGTCTACACCTAAACTAAGTAAGTTTATTAATTATTATTGTATACTATAAATAACTAATATAAGTACGGACTTGAAAAAATCGTATTTCCAAAATGGAAACAAAAAAAATTATTGAAATAAAACAGAATGGATAACAGTAACATAAAATAAATGATAATGAAATAGAAAATTCAAATATGAAAAAAAAAATTTGAATTATTGATTTTTTTTAATAGACTGATAATAACAAAATTGGAGGTAAAGGTACTGTATGGTACCTTAGCGAACCTTATAATGTCAACACACAAAAATTGTATTATCTCACTGTATAGCTAATGAAAAATGGTTTGTGACATATCGCGAGAAGCGGAGGGGAAAAACCAATAATTTCATTGTCATTGGCTGCGTAGGTACTGCATCACTTAAATTAACATAATTAAATCTTTTGTCTTATAGCTGAAGAAGATTCGCTCACTGCTAACGGCAAACGCACATGTACAGTACCCCACAGAGTTCGCAGCCCACCTCAAGGATTTCTCCGTGCCATTTCTAGTCGTAATCAAGGATCTACGGAGTCAGGTATATCAAGGAAGATGTGTTTGCTCACTAGTACTTGGATACAGATAGCATTGGATAACATATTTTGTGCAAATCGGCTGCGAGTAGGTAAAGCTTGTTAAGCATATTCCAAAACAGAAGTAAAGTAACAGAAGTGTAGCCAGGGAGTATCTGTCGCTCATGGGCTACACTATATACGTGATATGATCACGTGATCCGCGAAGTGACAGCTATGTCGCTTTTCGTGTCGTTTGTGAGTTTCCGATGTCCTATTGGAAAGGAGGATAACACGTTGGCATAACAATTATCCGGATGTCTATGGACGTTGGTAGTTATGATTATAGATATGACATTTCATCAATTTCATTACAATAGGTACTTATACAAATTCAAAATCGGAATAATCCAGAATTACTTGAAACATCATAGAACTTATAGTAAAATATTTTTAAGTGTTGCATGTCTAAGCAACGATTTGTTCTGTCGCAGGTGGTCCGCGAAGCGTGCATCACAATAGCACACATGGCCAAAGTGCTGAAGAACAAATTGGAGCAGTTCAGCCTGTACATACTGCAAGAGCTCATCAACCTCATACAGAACGCAGCTAAGGTATTTTCACTTTTATTTGTGTTAGAATTTACTTCCTAAAAATCTATATGTGTCTCGAGCGTAACGGGCCATCGGGGATCATATTCGATGTTAAGGAGGAAACTCCAGCGGCGTTCACGACTGACACATGTACATTTTTTTAACGAAAGCAACCGATGAAATAAAAAAAACTTTCAGTATCATCACGACACACTTATGTCCTTTACGCCTTCATGCTTAAGAAACATTAGTTACATATGCTGGAAAGGTAATTCGTAACTCCCCTGAGGCATTTTTATTTTCATCGTCGTCATTATCAGCCCTTATCGGTGCACCGCTGGACATAGGCCTCTCTTAATGAACGCCAAGACTACCGATCTGCTACTCGCATCCATCCCGGATCCGGCTACTGCACAGAGATCGTCTTCCCACCTGGTGAATGGCCGACCAACACTTAGTTTTCTTAGCCTTCACTCCAGAACCTTACTGAAATATCTGCCATCTGTTCGTCTGTCTGTGTGACGAGCCCATTAGCACTTCAGCGAGTTTATTCATCGGGTGTTATTGGATACTTTAGTTCTCTGCCTTATGACTTCGTTATGAATTCTGTCGGACATAGAAACACTAACATTTTTTATTTTATTTTATTAAAATGTAGAATAAGTTTAATATGCTATGTTGGGAACATTGCATGTCACGTATACACTAGTTTCTGTAGATACAAAATAATCAGAGCGGGCAGTAAAACTAGAAAAACTATTGGCCGTGGACTTGTCGGACCACGTTAGCCTAGCTCTGTGTTAAGTGCATTATTGTTTTTATAGATTAAAAAAATATATATTATAAAAATACATTTAAAATGCATGACCAAGGCGGGATCCGTACCCGCGGCCGCTGGCGTAACACGCCGCCTCGGTCCGCCAAAAGTAAATACACTGCACAATACGCGTTTTGATGTTGATACGAGTTTTTTATTATTATGGACTCGACTGACACCTACAATTAAATCAGTCCTTATATATTTGTGTCGTTATTGTACTTGCAGGTGGTGTCGTCGGCGGGCACGGTGTGTGTCAAGTACATAGTGACGTATGTGCACTCCCCGCGCCTCATACCCGTGCTGGCCACCAACCTCACCGCACACAAGTCCAAAGAAATCAGATCCACATTGAGGTAAAGAAATTATTAACAAGAGCCTGTAGAATATGTGGATATTGTAATCACCGTGTTGAAATTATAATGAGCTAGCTGAACACCGCGCGCATTGCATGCACAAAGAGCATGTTAACCAGTTTGTCCAGCGCGTGACGTATGAGACTACTTTCCCGTCGGAAGAGTAGAGGATTAAGAGAACAGATAGTGAATTTGTGTCTGCGCACACACTTGGACATGTGTGTGCACAGATATATGTCCTATGCAGTTTACTAGTCTTTATAGAGACGGCCATCGTAGCCAAAATTAGGGGAGGACGATATTACTCACTATGTATATGATTGCAGCGAGGTGCTGGTGCTAGTGCTGGAGCGCTGGAGTTCGTCCGCGCTGGAGAAGCAGCAGACGGTGGTGCGCGACACCATCAAGCGCGCCTGCGTCGACGCCGACGCCGCCGCACGAAACCACGCACGCAAGTACGTACTCGTGTGTTACAGAGTGGGTGATGATTATATATATTACTAGCTGTCCCGACAGACGTGGTTCTGTCATAAATTGAAATTATTGTCATTGTAACGTAAACATGTTAAGGGTGAACAGCCCTTATGATTTAGGGGTATTATTTGACCTACTGAATATGCATATAAAATTTGGTAAGAGACGGTAAACCCGTTTCCGAGGAGTAAGGCAATTTACACTGTGACACGAGAATTTGATATATAAGATTATGATAATTTTAAAAAAAGTGGACCGATTAAAGCTGACACCGTTTGCATATTTATAATCATTTGGAAGATATTCTCGCATTAAAGTTCATAATAATTATTTTATTGGATATTTTATGCAGGTTCAAGTTGCCCAAGATGACGGCCCTAAGTGTTTAACATTGTGTTAAACTATATTCTGCTCTTACAAAACGATAGGGCGCGTCCCAGTGCCATTCTGCATTGCAGTGGAATTGGGCAGGCGCAAATAGAGGTACCTCCCGCCCACATGATGCAGCTACAAATCATTTTGTGTTACGTTTTTGTTGTTTTGTGTACTATATTGTATCACGTTTCGTTTGGTTTGTGAGTTTCCGGTGGCCCATTGTAAGGTAGGAAGGAGGAAGGATTATGCAGACGTGATAACTGATATTCTCCTTGATATCACGTCTCCATAACATTTTGGTATAAACTACACAAAAATAATCTTCTATAGGCTCCGACTGCTCATTTGATACTCTTAAACAGTAAAAAAAGTTTAGCGTTCCATTACACGCGCATAATCAACAGTAAATAGATGAATGAATACCCGCAGAGCGTACTGGGCGTACAAGCGGCACTTCCCCGAGCATGCCGATCAGCTGTTCGCGGGGCTGGACGCGGCCGCCCAGAAGCAGCTGGAGCGGGAGCGCATCGGCAGCGTCGACAGCTTGCAGCACGTCGGCACGGGTCAGTGCAGTCTACATATGTAGCTCGTTATAGTCTACCTGTCGTTATTAAGAAGTAGACATACTGAGTTACCATTTCACTCCTTACTCCCGACGTTTAGTTTAATGTACAGCGGCTTAGGTGGCTGGAGGAGTCCCCACCATGGTTCAAGCCCTGTCGCGGCGGTGGGCCTCAGTTGCCTGAAGTGAACCCAGGCGAAGCCAATTGAAGCGAGGGGGATGCTCTTTGCACCCCTCTTATATAAAGAGGGGACAAAAAAGCAACAGGAGGAGGCGCTTTTGCGCACGCGGAGGATGGGAACCTCACCCCATTGCACAGTCCCAAAGTTGGTGGCTGTGGAGGTGGACTCGTGCCTTTTGATGATTTGTTGTTCCGGGGCACCTCACCAAGGGCGTCAGTGATGGTACTCGCGGTGGTTTTGTGGGTATTACGGAACTATAATGTGCCGCGAGCCTCACACACCAGTGAATGCGCGTAAATGCGTTTCCTCGCGTCAGCAGAATAAAGGTCGCTGGAGGAGTGAGGAGATGACGCACAATTCTGCGAATTCAAAAGAGTCGTCTTCGCAAGAATCGGCGTGGTTGCAGGGCAAAGCGCATATTTTAAAACTGCAGAGGTATGAAATGATAGGTAGCTCACACAATACAGACTAAGCCTAAATTTTGTCAAAATTTATAATAACGGAATAAACCATTAAATTTCTGTCGTATTTAGATTATGTTGGCTGCAAACCTTTTAATTATTTTTGATGGATAAAATGTTTGGCACATATAGTTTCAACATACACAGTAAATGATTATCAAAATAATTTAACTGTGGTAAAATTTTATATTGCAGAAAGAAAAATGTTGACCAGCCCAAGGAGTCCATCCGCGAGTGTATCTGGTAAGTAACCATAAGAGAACTATCAATTTACAAACACGCAACGGTACCGCCGAGTGGTGAGTGGCGGGGTTAGCTGCCCATATGTACGACTGCAGAAACAAACAACTCCCGCCTGATACGCATGACCCTTCCGCGTCTCGCCCTCGCCTCCGATACCCTATTTCCTACTTCAGGACAAACGGTCAGCGCTATACTTTAGTGACAGGATAATATATATTAGTTACCATTATAGTATGAAACCCGGTTGCAATATCTGAGCGACTGGCGTCGATCACGTCATTTTGACGCTACCGTACACTGTGCTAACCGTAGGAACGCGTCCAGGCGCAGAGGAAAAAGGAAAACAAGGACGGACGTAGTCCAGAGAAGTTTATTCAATCTAGGGCGAAAAAGGAGCAAATCTGAGCAAATATATCTGTAATCACCAATTACCAACATCCATTAATATCCACAAACGCAAAGGCGTTCCTTCCCCTATGCGCCACCGGCTACTCACATATTAAAACTACTATAACTATTAAGAACAAAAAACTACCACTGCTCTCAAACTACGAAACGTGACAGCATAGGCATCGCTTTTAACGCGGTATTATCTATGCGAGAGATCCCAGCAGGCGCCGCCAGCCGAATGCTGAAGATTACGAAGTGCACATATAAAATTGTTGTACCTCCGCGCAATTGATGGGTAGAATGGATACAAGAATCGACTATTTTATCATCGCTTTTATTTATGTGATAAATAAACACAATACTTTACTTATATTAATGTCCGATTCCACAGGTGCTATTAAAATGTACCAGAACCTATGGAACCAAAATTTATAGTTTACTTCCCAGATAGGTTCCCAATAGGCGAACCGGTACTTTAATATGTACCTGTGAACCCCGCCCCTTATTATAAACATTGTTTTCATGCTTCCTTTTGGATATGGTGAATATTATTTAACGTGATAGCATCGACCGAGAATTTAGTGTCCGGCTTGAGTAGGACCAACTCGCTGAGGAGGCGACGCGCATCGCAGGAGAGGCCGCCAATATCACACATCCCTGTCGCTATGAGAGGTGTTTAAAAAGCCGTAACATTAAAATGCGCTGTATATCTTGGAGCGACATGACTGATGACTGAACAGACTGTTTAAGTCTACACATCCACTTTGTTGACATCGTTGGAGGTTTTTGGAATGTAAATAATAGTGCTGGTCAGATAAGTGATTTTTGAATAGTAATAAGTGTTGATAAAGTAAGAAAAAGTATACCAATTTCTGTGTACACTCGTGTTATAGAGAAATAAGAGTTTTGTACCATTGAGTAGTGTTTTTAATATAGCCACGTCTTTCTTTCGTTTTCTATTGATATAAGTTAAATCAGTGAAGCAAAGACTAATGAAGTTAGTAAAATTTCAAAATGATTTCTAGATTGATGAATTGAGTTAAAAGAATATAATAGAAATAAGATTTTATCGCATAATTAACTCATACATATATTGTGCACAATTTGTATAAAAATTGCATTATTTAATACAGATGATTCCGTTAGTGGATAACGGAAAGGTATGATTCCTTCACGCAACAATGAACTTATAAGTTGTAATTAAAATATCCCATTATTTACTATATCCGGTTCCGTTAATGGATAACGGACGGCCCACTATATAAACTGAATATTTATATTATAACGTTTTCAATAAAGATAACGATCATCACCATTGGCCAATATAGACAACGGTCACTATCACTCATCAATTATACCATCTCAGACCGTGCCGCCAGCGGCGCAGCACGCTCTGTGTCCGCTCTGGACGCGGCCGCAGCGCAACGTGCGCGTGCGCGGGCTATCTACTCGCAACTCGGACGGAACAAAATGGCTGCCGGAACCGCTAGTTTGCGTGAGTATAACTAACATCATGTTATGGTAAGCACACACGTAGCAATTTACTTGCGTTGACTTGGACATGCAGATAATTTCCGTTAAGTTATATTATAGTCACTATATGTGTGCCTACCATTAGGGAATGACATCGGTGTATTATAGATAGCGTAGTGAGGACACCATGGCATGAAAGCTGGAACAACCGTTTGGAGGTTAGAAAGTTTCGAAGCATTTCCCTCATCTTGGTGCTGTTATTCACACATGTAGCAAAAAGTAGTACGATATCTGATTAACATTTTAAGTAACCTCTTTGAGAAAGTATACAGTTTAGCATATATCTTATCTAAGTACAGTTAAAAATAACTGTTTAAAAGATATTCGGGCTCTGGTAACTGAAAAACGTTTTACGGTGCAAACAATTGAAGTAAAATTACAGTATAAATTCAATGAGAAACATTGTTAAATGTTTCTCGTTGAATTAACCTCGATATAGTTTGCGTAAGTAAATTATCATATCAGCTTGTCTCTGCTGACACATGTACTACGCTCTTGTGTCGAAATTCATTAATCCTGGCAAGTAAAAAATTATTGAGTATTAATTTTGAATATGGCTTATAACATAATTAAATGTTCTTGCTCACGGAAGAGGGAGAAGTTGCACAACAAGGTATTGTTAACATTATTTTCTCGTAAACACCGGTTTTGTTAATATTACACATCCATCCGCCACATAAGATGTAACGAGTGCTGGAAGTATGATGTAAAGCAATGTATGTACCCCCTAAACCCAGACCCTTCCTAGATAGTGCAAATGAACTAATAAATATATTTGATTATAGAACGAAAGTGATGAAAAAGTTTATTGCTTTGACATTCTCATTTCTGCTCA
>JAFELO010000653.1:105407-145833 GCA_017140195.1 Eumaeus atala | reverse complement strand
AAAAATACTACTAAACATTTATGTACTTATTTCTTTAAATACGCGCTTTAAATAGGTATATGATTATTAATGATTCATCATAACAGTCTTATAAATTCTTCCCTTATTTGAGGGACCGTCAGACTATGCACAGCCAAAACTAACGAACTCAAGAAGATAAAATTGGTTGTATGTTTCTTTTAGAATGTATTCTAAGAAGTTATTTGAAAATTGCACCTATAATCTCTCATTTCAAAATTGCATAAAACAATCATACATAGGTTAAGCCGGCGCTGCTGGTAAAATATATTTATACTATTTTAATCAATAAATTAATATTCAAATATTTGTAAATTCTAACCATAATAAAATAAAACATAAAGACAGTCTAAGTCGGAATTATCATTTCCTTCATAATATCTAATATTCTGAATCTTCAGTACGATTTGGCTTTACCTGAAAACCAAACAAGATTTCAGGTTTCCATACAAAGGATAAAAACGGAACCGTATTACTAAGACTCAAATTTTCGCCTGCCTTTCACTAGACTAGACTGTATCTCATAGGGTTAGTTAGACAGTTGACATTGTCACAGGTTACGTATAATGTTGCCGTTCAAACTGGTATGGAACTGTCAGTGTGCGGGTCAGACATAAACTTGGCTGTTGTTTATTAACACTCCTAATCCTATTAATGTATTAGTTAAGGTCTGATCAATACAATATACTAATACTGAGAAAGTAAAATAGGTAATTAAAGCTTTTCTTTTCTAATACATAATTAATGTTTTATTAATTCATATGGCAAGTCCATTGATGAGAATTTTTTAAAGAATATTTTACAGTAGTACGAGTGGAATAATATACCTTTATAGACGAAATTGTTATAATATCTGAACCATGCGTACTATTTAGATAAATTTTACTCAATGTTAATTTATTAATTCTCACTGAAATATTACCACATTACGAAAATATTTAATTCCACATGATGAGATCAAACACCACGTAACACTAATATGCCTTGAAATAATTCCTAATTATTTTAAATCCGAGTTTCTTAATGTTAAAAGTGGGGTCCATGGACCCTTCGTATTCCGTATGTAGCAAGTTCACAGTTGATATGCGACAAAAATATATAAAATTGCTTATATTTTGAAAGAGTTTTGTGACTGGATTAAGTTTGAGAAACCCTATGTTAAAGAATATCCATTATATTAGTGTTCCACTTTTATCTGTATACAAGATGGAAAAAATGTATAATTCTATTAAGTATTATAGTCATAACTCCAATTCAATGAAACATTCCATGAATATCATTCCTTATTGTACTAACAGATTATTTAATAATTAAAAATAATAGCTGAAAAAATATATATTTCACTAATATTAAATACACGAAGAATTTTAAATATGCTTCAATTAAATGTCAAAGCTTTAAATACGCGTGACGTTCGGGCAGTTGAACAAACACCGAGCAAGACAAGAACATCATGCCAGCTCTTTCGCTCACTTACATTGTCAGTATAAATCTTAATACCAATAATTCTAGAATATTTATATCCCTAGACTTCACATTCAAAATATAGAAAAATATGAGTTAATTTATTAATAAAATAGAAGTACATTTATCCAATGTGAATAAAATTTTGTATATAAAACCCAAAATAAAACAGTAAAGAAACGAAAGCAACTAAAGTAACTTAAAAATGAACAATGTGAGGATCACTGAAAAGGATTTCCACTTGGCATACCTCAGAAAATCTAGTTTCACCGGCACCGATATTTTCTTGTTAAATGATGTTTGTTACTGTCTTAGGAAATGACAGAAAAAATATTTCATCACGAATTCCACAAAAACCCCACAACTCCAAATTATTTCTTTAATTTTAAAATTATTAATTTAAATTTTATCTATTTTGTAATGTTTTCTCCGTTTAAATCTAAATTTAGCGGTAAATCGGCAACACTGAAAGGAGTATCGGTATCTATTTGTAACATTTATTAGTGTGTTCAGACACCTACGTAAGACATGCATGCTTGCTCTCACAATTGTATGGAAACAGAAGTTGTTTGAGTATATTATAATCAATGTATAATTAGTGTTTGTATAGTTAAAAGTTACAGATATTATTTTTGAAATAAAAAAGTTTTTTTGAATAGAATCTACTTTAACCGTTTGAAGTCGGTTGGAGGTCCATGTCGCGGGACCTCTGTGTTGTGACGACGCGGTGGTAGCATTGTCTATATTTTCAGCTCGCACCAAGCGGTCGCCAGTAGCAGCCGGGGTCCCGCCCAGCCCCGAGAGAATGGTGAGCCGCTCGCGCTCGCGGCCGGGCGTGTCGCAGTCTCAGCGTGAGTATAATAACATCATCATTTATTACAATTCATACGACGGTGACGCCCTTTACATGTAGTGAGCATTTAATGATAAGTGCTGCCGCAAATATTTACTGACTACTATATAAACACATCACCAGAGAGATTTAGAGAGTGTTGGCCCTAAAAATCCTTTCTTCTGTCTAAACTATAGATTTTTGAAGCCATAACCTTCATTTGGCGTTGATAGTTGAACTACGATGAGAGCCAACTTTTATATCGTGTGCACACCGTCGCCGAAAGGGGGTTAAGTACGCACAGAAACGTGCGTGTGGTAATAATTGAGAGGTGAACTTAGCTTTGATGATTTTTTGATTTGATGATTTTATTGTTGGTTAATTATGACGGTTTATTATTTTTTACGTGCAAACATTGCTTCAACATCCGTGCATAACAATCAAAAGTTAAAAATATGTATCTACATGGAAAGAAACTAGTAATTCAGGGAATTCGATGTCTTGTTTTCCTCATCTGCACTAATTAAAAGTACTTGTCACTTTCTTAGTTTTTTATTAAGTTTAAAATTAGTGTGTGTTGCGCGACGCTATAAACGACGGTACTGTTTCCAGCCACATCTCGCTCTTCGTCACCGTCATCTCGCAGCGGGCCCATGTCTTTGTCGAGCGCGCGGCGCCGCCCGTCCGGCATACCGCGCTCCCTCGCCGGCTCTAGGGAGACTAGTCCTACCAGGTAAGCACACAGACAAGCCCTAACACACGCGCATAGACACAATTATTTAACAATTTCAGGCATCAGTTACTTCCAGTCAAAGTGTCGTCGATGGCGAAGCGAAAAATCAGTAATTTAAGTATTGGTATAAACTAGTTATTTAATGTAATGTACAAAAAATTGTCACACATTTACAGAAGCGGTCGTTCGAGCAGTGTAGCGGGCGGCGTGCGGCGGCGCGAGTCCATGGAGCGGCCGCAGCGAGCCCCGTCCGCCACGCTCCGCCTACTGCAGCAGAGCAGAGATGCTGAGGCCTCCCTACGGGTACGGAATTATTTCGTCACGGCCATAATAATAATAGTTAATATAGCTATTAGTTATCGATATCTATGAGAGTTATCTCCTATCAGGATGCATCTCTCCCACAGGCAGGAGAGTGGGGGCCCAGCCCCATTTCTGATCCCAAATCTAGATCCGCCGGATGAGTAATTCATAACAATCCGATGGATTGAGCTTCCTTACACTTCCGCAGCACAAGTTCTGCTGCCAAAAGAAAAAAAGTTGGTTGCTTCTTCTACACACATAAAAAATATTATGTTTTTTTTTATAGCATAAGAGGCAAACGAACAATTCGGATACTTGTAAGTAAGTGATCACCGACGCCCATAGCCATCCGCAACACCAGAGTACTTGCAGTTGCGTTGCCAGTCTATTTATCAGTTGTATACCCGATTTCTAACAAATACATTTCTTTACCAATACAAAATACCAAAGTTATTTGTGTTGTTCTGCCATTGACCGTCTCCACCAGTGGGAACGGTAGGATGGACATCTGAATTTACACAATCTGTGCTGAAATAACACCTGCCCTCCTGCTTATTTATCCTTCCGTCTAATACATTTGCACGTCAATGAATTCAGTTCACCATCTCCGGCCGCTGCCAGCCACTCTACCTACGTACGCAAACGTACATTACGTGGACACAACCTGGCCGGAGGTTGCTACGCTACGTACGAGGCGTGGTCTCCAATACAAAATTATAGCAATACGTGCCATTAATGTTGTAGCTAACATTGGACATATATTTACCAGAGCCCGGAAGACAGTTCGACATGCGAGGGACGGCGCGACGATGACTCAGAAGCGTCCAGTGTTTGCTCCGAGAGGAGTCTGGACTCCTACCGCAGGCACGACGTGAGTGCACTACTGTATATTTATATCGGTAACGTAATTACTTTGAGACAAAAACCTACTGAGCCAATTTCATCGATTTTGCTCACCTTCGGGTCCATCCATGAGAAACTGTATAAGTTTTAATTATTAATTGGTGCTTCTGATATTTCAGTTGACAAAACAAATTACATCTTATGTGTTGCCTTGCCTTATTATCTATACAAGAAAAAAAAAACATTAATATCCATTCATTAGTTCCGGAGATTAGCAACATAACAACGGAGATAACATGACGACCAGCTGGCTCAGTTGGTAACGTGGCGGTTAGTCCGCGTGTTACACCAGAGGTCGCGGGTTCGAATCCCCCTATGTCATGAATGTTTATACATGTATTATATATATTTCGATATTAAAAATCTTAAATATATAAAATTTCTTAAATTCATTTCAAAAATATTAAGTATATTTCCGTTGCAAAGTACGTGTAACACAAGTCCTTGCGGTACTTAGCACAGGCTAGGCTAACGTGGTGTGATAAGTCCATAGATATTATTATTATAAACCGACAATAATTTTTCTTCAATTTTTTTTTCTGCGACTGTTCATCCCTTTCTCATCAACTAGAATAAAATGTACAGATATTGTGACAAATTTTGTTGTTACAGAGCCTGTCGTGGAGCTCGGGCCGCGGCTGGGAGGCGTCGCCGCCTCCGCCGCCGCCCCCGGACGACATTATCGCATTGTGCGCTTGCACGCACTGGACCGAGCGCAAGGACGGCCTCACGCATCTCGTACGTACTCACCGATCTCTCACATTATATATAAGCCCTAGGGCAATGACACCAGTGTCCAGGCATATATGATCTCTGCGCTTAACGTCAAAGCGGGGCTATCTTAGGGACTCAAACACACTATAAGCATTCGCTGCTTATAGCTGAGAACAATTATTCTAGAACATTTTATGTGTTCCAGTCAAACTACCTGAACAGCGGCCGGCTGTTAACTGACGAGCAACTGCGGCGACTAACGGAGCTGCTGAACAAGATGTTTGTGGACGCTCACACCAAAGTGTTCTCGCTGCTGCTCGACGCTGTCTGCGAACTGCTGCTAGTGCACTGCCAGCAGCTCAAGGACTGGCTCTACCAGCTCATGTTCAGGTAACTGTCTCACCAGCTCATGTTAAAGTTATAGACGTCATCTTGTACCATTACACCATAAATAAAGAAAATACGTAGATTTAGTTTAAAATAAAATAATGAGTATTTTATAATCTAGAGTTGGTGGTGGTGGTGGTTGGTAAGATTTTTAAATCATCCAATAGTCGAATAATAATGAAATATGTAAACTATGACAATAATAAAAAACCATACATGCGGTGGCACAATATAAAACATACAATGGATGTATAGGTTGCTGATGAAACTGGGCACGGACATCCTGGGTTCGGTACAGAGCAAGATCATGAAGACGTTGGACGTCATACACGAGTGTTTCTCCGCAGAGCTGCAACTACATAATATATTCAGGTACGGGACTACCACTCCGGAACCTTATTTGGTCTTATATTACTGCTGTGCCTATGTGTCACACAACATATTTTCTTCAAAAAATATTCTTTGACGGATGAGTGATGACAACATTAGCAACAACATATTCTATTTCGCAGCCGCTAATGAGAGTGACAGCACTAAAGCACTTATCCCATCCACTATGAAAAAAATTGTGAAGATTAACAATTTTTCATATGTTACGTTTGTATTTGTCGTATTTTTGGTATTTTGAATAGATAGGGGCTCGATGCCAAGCAATTGTCTTAACATTTTATGTTTATAACAAATTATCGATTATCGACAGATTTCTGGCGGACGGTGCGGCGGCCCCGACTTCTCGCACGCGCGTCGCTGCCCTGCGTTTTCTAGCAGATTTGGCGCACGACTACTGCACGCCCGCCAGTTTGGCTGCCGCGTTACAAGGTGAGGACACGATGCGCTCATCTATACGGCACCTACATTACTCTCAATCTCATCTATTTACGATAGAACTTTAGAGACTGGCTTTTTCTTTTTCCTAAAAAATGCATTTTAATTTTTATTTAATAATTTGTCATCAGGCGGCGCTAGTGGTGCGGCGGGTCGCGCCATGGTGCGCGTAGCGGCGCTGGCGGGCGATGCGCGTGCGCACGACGTGCGCTCGGCCGCGCGCCGCGCGCTTGCGTGCCTTTACGATTGTGCTCCGGCGCCGGTCAGTACGCTTACCTAAAAACCAATTATATTTAATTTTATTTAATTATTTATTAGAAATAAGCATCTCATTCCTGTGATATGTTAAATAAACTCCATTTCCATCGATTTGGAATGTACGATCAAAAATATTATTGTAGTTCACGGCGTTGATGAGCGAGCTCCCGGCGGAGACGCAGATCCTGGTCAATGGGGTGGTACAGCAGCATGTCCGGAGAACCTCTAGCAGTGAGCATATACTATTATACTAAACTAGTTATATTTTGCTAAACAAAGGTTGATTGAGTTTGTACCTGCCATAGATGGTATTAATAAAAATTTATTTGCTCGAATATGGGCAGTACATTTGTGTCACATAGTAGGCATAATTTTCGACATATTCTGCCATCTAGGCAAGGGAGTATATATATATAAATTTCACTATTTTTCCCCCAGCATAGAGAACACACTGTTCTGTAACGTGTCTGTACAACTGTAGCTATGCAGATGATCATTCTCCTTTACTCCCTATACTATAAAAACATGCCGGTGTTTCCAGGGCTCAGTAATTTTTCGTAAGTTGTATAAACGTTCCTTTAATGTATATTATAAACCTTCCAGCCGGCAGCGACAGCCCCGTGCGCGGCTCGTCCGCGGCGCCCAGCAGCGCGGAGGACGTGTACTCGCGCATCCGCAAGACCACCTCCGAGATACACACCTACACCGCGCAGCACAGCAACGGTGAGTACATTGGACGCGAGCAGGTCGGCAGACTTGGTGATCTTCGATAATCATTTCGACGATCGATGAAGGGATGATCTATTAATGATTATGAATGTCGGGATAGACCTTCTTGTTTATCCCGACATTCATATGACAGTTGATTAATAGAGGATGGGTCCAGCAGTGGACAGAGGAATGCTGACAATGTTAATGATGATGATGATGATGTAAATGGATGCATGATGCTTGAGATGTACATCACTATCAACAATATTTTCCCCGTTCCTTAGAACTTAGCGCCCCTTCTTACCTCTACATACCCACTGTTCTCCAGTGTGTGCTGTGGAAAAAAAGGGCATGAAAAAAAATGACTTAATCACAGCTGCGGGTGGGTGCATGGGTCGGTATGGTGGATCGTCATCTACATGATAAACCAAATTCTGCTGGGAACTTGACTTGGCTTCTTGTTCTGTTGACTCGACCCGTGGTGTCGACGTTTTTACATACACAGTCAGACCACTTGTGTTGATATATATCCGACTTATGATTGACAATATTTACATTTTATTAAAGTAAATTGTGTTTGTAGCGGAATGCGGTAACCATACCTCCAGCAAGGACTCGGGCATAAGTCAGATGTCAGATATTACGTTATCTAAGGGACAAAATGGCGTCCCCAACGGACACTACAACACGTAAGTTTGTATAAAGCACGTTTGACGAGCTGACAACTTCGCAAAATACTCAAAATGTTATGTTAAAATAATTTTAAACCATTCTTAATTCAAATAGCTTTTAGTTATGGATTACTTGTACAATTTTTTTTTGTATATCAAATGTGTAAATTTGTAATACCTAAAACGAAAATAGCAAAAATTCACATTCTTAGCCACAGTTTAGAACAAAATTTAATTATAATCATACGACTAGAGGCTAGTCGCCGCTCTAACTGTCATCAAACTGAACCTGTGGAACTGAAAAATTGGTAATTTATCTAATACTTATGTTTGAAATAGGCTAATGATTACTATAACTGAGTCCAGTGAAACTGGTCCTATCTATACTAAATCTTATATACGTATATGTGTCGACGTTACGTTAGGATGGCGTATGGAGGGCCGTGTGACCATCCTAAGAGATGGTCTCTAGGTGTGGAGTATTACGTGTGGTGGCAAGCTACAACACATCTCTGAGGTACACATCCAGGGTGTCCTCATCTGTCTCTGTCTAACACAGGCATCATACCAAATAAAATCTTTTATTGAGCTTTAAAAGTGTTTTATGGCAGCGCACGGCGTGGCTATATAAATATGTGGCAGAAATCGCAGGGCGCACCTAGTATATAGCGGTACTTGTTTATATTAACTACGACGCATTTCTAGCGACATGATCGCCCGCGCGGCGTCTGCCGACAGCTCGGAGGAAGCGAGCAGCACAAAGGAGTCTTCGCCCATCCCCCACAGCAGACCTGATTATGGACACACCGGGTAACAAATGTTCTTATTTAGTCTGAATACCTTATGACAAGACACGCACGTTCACTATCTGCAGAACGGAGAACGCATAAGCGGATGTTGGGTGAACCCCCACCCCTCCAAACAGGTTTCTGAAGCTAAATTCGTTAGAGTAGTTATAATATCTAGTATAAATTTTCTTGAAGATACCTATGTCGTATCAGAATACGACATAGGTATCTTCAAGAAAACGGCTTACTTATCTCTGAAAGGAACAACTTAATCGCGAGACCAAGAGAAACATGCCGATGTCTGTGCTGCTGAACACTTGCCATCACATGATTCAACTGCTCCTTTATATTATGCTATAAAAAACAGTGACTTTTAAAACTGTTGATTTGTTTGTTGATATCCAGAGACTACGCGGGACGGGACAAAGGCAAGCCCTACGAAATGGACGAAAATGGATACATTATAACCAAATGTAAGTCCTAAGTTTGTTATATTTGAATTATGTATAAAAAATAATAAACGTCTAAAAATGTCTATTTTTGCAGCTGATTGAAAAACTCCAATAGCTGGACGAAAGAACTTAATTAAATGTTATCACGCGTGTCTCAAAAGGACCTAACCAATTGTCAGTCAGCAATAGTGGACGTGCATGTTCTCCATGCATCATTGTAACTCATTAGCCAGTAACTCGGGTACATGAAATTATTTCAATGTCAGTAAATGTTTCCCCATTACAGTCTCAACAATCCAGTTATATAGAGATCAATGTTCACGTGTATTCTTGTATTACAGGTGGCCTGCGTGAAACAGAAGTTCTGGAGGCGCTGAGCGAGCTGGACGTGAGCAGCGCGCCGCCCGAGCGCACCGAGCGCCTGCTGCTCGCCACGCACGAGCTGCTCAAGTACGGCGACTGCCGCCAGCCCACGCTCTACTTCAAGTGAGTCACGTATAGAACAACACCAGCATACTTACACGCACGTACATAACACGCACGTGAACGTATGCACACACAAAATCACACAAACACTCTCCACAGCACAAAAAATATTGCTGTTGTAGTGAGTTGGATAAATAAAAAAAATATTTGCGTAAGCAATGTTCTTAGTTCTGTTAGAACTCTTGTGAGAGAAACTAAAGGAAATAAATAGTTTTCTTTTTACCTAAGAAATGGAAGAATGATATATACACCCATGTCCTAGGCGGGTTCGAAGTTACTAATGGCGGCCATCGGTTACTGAATAACATTGTTAAATGTTTAACGTACAGGAACATAGTGAGAGTGGCACTAGCAGCGCTGTCGGTGGAGGAGAGCGCGGCGGACAAAGAGAACGCAGAGAGCGCGACCAACGCGCAGCAGTCCTCGGGTGAGTACTGTGTCATGCGGCGTACGAGAAGTATCTAGCATATATGAGAAGCTTCCAGGACAGTCTGCAGACATTTAGAAACCACTTTTGATAGTCAAAACTAAATTACTAATGATTGCTATATATACTTAATACGCAGAACCTGGAACCCTGTTCTAGAATACATAAGTACAATTGGAATATCAGAATCTTGAGGTTGTAAATAAACTTGTCATAAAAGAGTAGTTCATTAAAAAAATAATAAGTAATAGAACTAGTAATAATGTCAATGTTTACGCCATATGCAGGCACACCGCCGGGTCTCATGCATATCTTATTCCTGCGGCTTAGATGGGATGCATTTCTTGACTTGAAGTAATCTGTCCTTACTATTCTTATTCATACTGGAACTCGTACTGTTGTTATTTAGACCAGACCTATATATCCGAATGTTGCTATGCAGGTTGGGGCAGCGCGGCGGAGCGGGCGGCGGCGGAGGGCGTGCGCGTGCTGGTGTGGCTGTGCCGGCGCGAGGCGACGCGCGCGCAGTGGCTGGACTACTTCGACCTTATCCTGCTCAAGCTCATCAATGCGTACGGGGCCGTCAGCAAGGAGGTTATGCGCGCCGTCGACGCCGGCATGCCGCACATCGCGCAGGCGCTGCCCGCTCACCAGGTTAGCCACTCCCCCATTCATATGTATTTCGGTAAGATATCTCTCTGGTACATATCACAGTTGCAACCAGGCTACTCACGCACCATGCACACCAGCCGTCTTGATTATTTGGTTAAAAAAGAAACTGTTTACTCACGCATAGCGCACGCTCTATCGGCCACTCTAGTTCTCGGTTATGTCGAGAAGCGAGATCTATGTGTCTCGCTCTACCCACGCATTATGTACGCAAGATCTGGTCAAATCCATTCCCAGCGCACCAGATCATGCACATACTATTGCGAGACAACAATGTCAAAAATAGACGGTTTTAAATGTGGTGTTGATCGTAGGCGCTGAGGGATCGAGGCATATGTTTCTCTTAGAATAAAAATGAGGGCGAGAACGCATTACTGACACATGTCAGATAGTCACTTTTGGTTTGGGACATGTGGCGATGAATCACACATACATCTTGCTTTAACGGGAGATATAATGTGTTTTATAAATAAAAGATGATTTATATAAAAAATCTCAAACGATAAGCTCATATGCCAACTCCCTGCAGGTGCTGGCGCTCCTGAAGCCCGTGATCCGCACGCGAGGCTACCCCACGTCGCTGTGCGCGCTTAAACTCGCCGCGGAGGTGGCGAAGGCGCGCGGCCCTGAGCTCACCGATGACATCGTCGCACAACTCATGGAAGGTGTCGGGCAGGTCGGTAGCGCGTCCTACTGGACATCGGGCCATCGGACTGTGATCAGTAGCCACCAGCCTGTCTGAGAAAAGGCCTGTATCATCAGTCGGTCATCATCAGTTATAAACCTGTGTCAAAAATCAAAATATTTTAGTCAAAACAAGATTTTACAAATCTCCTTTTGAACGTCCTTGTACTGGACATTCATTTGTCATCATCCTCATTACTCGCAACCATTTTGTTGTCTATTTGTAATATCTCTGCCAAATTTCAAACAGATTTGTTCAGTAGTGTTTGAGTGGAAAAAATACAAACACACACACTACCTACACTGAGAGAGATCTGTCATGTTAACAACATTAGTAGGATAAGTGAAACTATTGTAAACGTAATTTTAAATTCAGTATACCGGAAGACGCACATTTCTTTCAGTACAATAAACATTAAGCTTGTACTTTAAAGTTCCATATAAATATATTCTTGTTTAACGTACACAGCTAGCAGACCACCAGAACTCGGCGGTACGCAAGGCAGCCGTGTTCTGCATGGTGGCCTTCACGTTCGCACTGGGAGAGGAGAGGATGCAACCGCACCTGAAGCACCTCTCCGTCAGCAAGTACCGACTGCTACAGGTCATTATGAATATGCGTGTTTTACTTTGTATAGGGCAAACGAACAGGACCTTCAGGGGACTACTAACGGCCATAGGACATAGAAGTTATGCAGACGATGTTGTCCTAATAGAGATAACATAGATAGAGCAGGGAAGCCATAGGCAGGCTTATGAAAGCGAGTGTCCCTGTTCTTTAATAGAGAAGGTGGATGAGAAAGCAATAATATATTTGTCTCACAAACAAATTGGCTTCCCTAATCTTTTTTTACTATCTTTGTGGTTGTCTTCTCGCCTTTCCGCCCAAAGGTCTAGCGAAAAATCACACAAAGCACGAAACGCGACACACTCATAGTGGGCAAAAATACACAGTCCACGATGTCATACTGAACTGTCATTTTAAAAGGTCTGTGATTTTACATAATCATAATGTTTGCAAAGTCCACGTTACGCGAATGATTTTAAATTGTTTTTACATAGCGCATAATTTTACATTGTTTACCTTTTATACGGACGCTTTTGATTGTGACGGCTTGATCTTGGATTTTTTGTAAATCAATGGCTATGATGCAGCAATGGCACTACTACTACTTACTCAGCCGTATAGCTGGAGGTGTAACTTAAAACCGCTCAACGCCTTCATGTGCCGTTTAGAACTTGACACTTTAACATTGCTTGCCTTCATGGTCGCGGGCGAGCTAGTTATTATTATTTCGTAATATCATTTCACCATCGTTGACATCACATAATTGTGCAGGTGTACATCAGTAAGCAACGCGAGGAGGCGGCCAAGGGCGGAGGAACGGCCACGTAGCGCCGCCCGCCCCGCCTCAGCTCGCGCGCCACGCAGACCGACTAGCGGCCCGCCTCACGCGTCCGCCCCACCGGCGCCACGGCCACCGGACGAAACCTACACGGAGACCTGTCTACTACAGCTCATGATATCTGTGAGGGCGTCGATGACGTTCTATCGACGCGCTCGTACAGTGTGCGACTGTGTTTTCATTTAAAATAATAGAAGAGAGACACTGTAACTACCAGAGCAAGGCGAGCTGATATAGATACGTGAACATTTGACGTCATATCGCATTAGTACTGAACGTACTAAGCAGTCAAAGTGACGCGGAGGGGGAAGGGAAGGGAAGGTATACAGATATTGTGACGGAGTTCTACACACACGAAATGACGAAGTTTCGGCAAAACTGTTTACGATAAAACCAGCACAATTGTAAGCTTATCTAATATAATTTTATTATGCAGCGGTTGATATATATATATATATATTTATAGCAACTAAACTACTTTGTAAAGGTCCTTTTGAAATTGTTTATTATTTAAAAGTGTTAACAAGGAAACATTGACGAATTCTATAGATTTGAGCGTTCACTGCTGAAGTGCCGGTATGTAGGCTTAGCCAAATTGAACAACTTTTGAGTAATAGAAAATTGTACTTTATGGAATAACCATTATCTGTTTAAGGTCTTAGACAGATAGATGAAATATTGAATTAATTTTGAATGCATGAATATTGTTTATGAATAATATAACATTTTAAATGCGGTGAATGATTTATTATGTGTAGATAGCTCAGAGGTGGTAGAAAGGTATATATCTGTGGGGTGGATGTGTCCTCGTCAATGAATATACCAGCGCTAGCGGGGTCATGAGGCGACTGTGAATTGATATAGATATTTATTATATACACGGATAGTTGCACGGCTTTGATGTTGCTATTTAGTGAAGACAACGATCCAAAACCAACAAGTAATCGCATTTGACTAGTGAATAGTTTTTGACGCCCAAATCAAGTAAATGTGGTACTGCAATGTATCATGAGAATAATATTGGCCTTGTACATCTAAAGGCCACACTAGTTGGTACCCAACTTGGACCAACGTGCCTACGTATATTATGCTTTACGGTGAGAATGTATAAATGTGATCGAAATTAAAGACATTTTAATCTATTTGCTTTGGTATTAAGATTTGTATTTAAATAATTTGTAATAAACACTACAAGATGCACCTGAAATTCCTTATTTTTACATAAGTGCTAGTTCTTTATGAACTCTAGTTTAGAATGTCTATTTCATTTCATAACGGCTAGTTGTAGCTTTCTGTGCGTAGGTGTTGCCAATTTACATAAACAGGACTTTCCAACGCAAGAGAGAATTTACAGTTGGGAAAATTGGTTGTGTATAAGACTCCATGTTAACAATACCATTGTTTCCACATTATAAAATAATTATTTCACACATAGCAGAAATTTAACAATAATTCTACTCATTCATAAGATATGATTAAAAAACAGTGCGCTAGACTTAAATCCTAGTTTTAAACACTTATTAATACATTATGAAGTCTGATTGATGCCTAGTTGATTCTCTTTTGTGATGAAGAATCAATATATATCGCCATTAGTTTCGGAATGAAATATAAGTATTTTATGTATAACAAATTCTGATATAGCAAATTGTGTATTTTCCGCGTAAGTCACATTAAACTTTAGAGATTAAATTAGCATAACACTACATAATATTGATTACAATACCAAAAAAAAAAAATAACTACGGACTTGAATATATTGCTAACAAAATAATGATGACAATAAACAATACAACACTATTCTGCTACACTAATGGCGACTATATCGATTACTTTTAGTATTGCTACATTAAAATCGATTTAAAAATAAATTTTAAATTTCTTAATCATTAAAAATGTCTTAAATAAATTAATCATGTAGTTAATTCATTTCGTCTATTCCACACATTTTTACTATTATGATTTTACATGAAGGTGGGACTCGACCGTGACGGATTAAGTGCCTCAAAGGGGTTGGCAGTGATGTCTTATTTACTAACAAAATAAAAATATATTACATTTGTATTAGGTTTATTGCTTTCCAACGAGTTTTGTTGCGCCAACCAGGAGCCCAACATGTCTATGGACCAACACTTTTGTTTGAAGTTAGTGGTATAGTTAGGAGCATGGTGCCTTCGTACCCATTTGTTTCTCGGTTTGTACTCCTTTAGGATATTATTTGCATTGGTGTGAGTTTGAAGTATTGTGTAGTTGACACATGTCTAACCATCGACAACTTTTTTCTCCATCTATTGTTTATCACAATATTTTATTCACTCACAAACTTATTACTATGATGACACAAATTGTTAATGTTCGACTGTAAGTCATATAACAAGTTTGATGCACTCACGTTTAGGGCTAGATTACTAGAATGACTGAACAGAGTAGAGAGTGATGCTCTGCTTACCTGCGGCTTCTGTGCAAAGAGAGGTTTATCAAAGTGATTCCGGATACTTCTGTACCATAACTTGCGTTAGGTTGTTGTTGATTTGTTTCTGCATCGACCTTGATCTGCCCCTGATGTGTGTCATTGTTTTCATTCGCTCGGTGTTTGCTTGGCGAGTGTTGTGATGTTTAACCAAATGTTGGTTCAAAATGTTTAACAGTTCTATTATAGTTACTTATAAAATGGGTTATGTTATTTAGCGTGAGGCAAACACATTATGTTTCTTAGGAAGCGGATGTTTAAATATATCACTATCATAAATCCCATTTAAATTCTATCATGTTCTAAAAAAGAAATCTGTTTTAGTTATAAGTATTTGTTGGCCAAATTGATCATGTTGAGTCGAACTGTAGACATGGCGCTCGACTAATATAAACACTATAAAATTACATATATATTAGTTGTGATCTATAATAAAAATATACATCTTATATTTTTATTATAGATCACAACTAATTAAAGAATTGTGCCTAACTTTGATATTTATCTTAATACAGTCCAATATATTTTATGTATCCAATTTCGCGGAAAACAATTTATTTTATATTTCATGTCTCGAATTACATAATATACAAATTTAAGACGTGATAGAGTTTAAATAATCGTAATATGTAAACAATAATATTATAGCCTTGTAACATTTATTTTCTAACGCTTTAATCTTAATGTTTTTAACGAAAATTTACACTTTGAAAGTCAGTAGTCAGATTTCAATAGACATACGGAATCTCACAATGTTTGTATTTATGTACGCTTTTTATATTTTGAATGATTTGTTTCAAACTATTATCTGTTTTGTATATTATTTTGAGGGTAGTTTGAAGTGATGTCATCGGAAAGGTTATTCAAATTTGTATAATGTTACAGCGTATCTTAGTCAATTTATTTAAAAATATATTTCCAAAGCATGTGTGCCCAAAATTTGCTCGGTGTTGGGCCCCCCTTGTTTTTTAAATTATGTTTAGTTTTTAGGGTGTTCAAATATATTTCCTAAACTATGTTTTGTCAATATATTATTATATATAATAGGTATTATTGTAAAAATGTGTTAACCTAGCCTTTTTTTAATTGTCTTACTAAATTTTCCAGTGATGTACGAAAGTATTACAAATATCTTCCCAAATTAGGCTTATTTATCTAATTTTATCAATTGAAGATTCCAATTATGATACGCTGTAATAATATTTTAAGTATATAACGTGGTACATAACTTATTAGAAAGCGACGAAGTTTTCTCGTGAGTTTTTTTACAACCCAAAATGAACCAACACCGAAACCAATATTGCATGCACCTTCTATGCGGTTCCGCCACTTACGTGTGTGCATACACGACTCGCGCCTGGCCGGTTATGTGCCGCGTGCTATACGTCATTGCATTTATTATTAGCGCTTGGTGCGTGTGTGTGTCCGCAGTGTCAAGTATCAGTAACTGTATTTAATTATTAACTATTAATTATTATTGAATTATTAATGTATGATAGTTAATAAAAAATGATTTTTAAACTATAATTGTTTCCTTTACTAATTACACTATGAGAAATTACAATTGTGGCCTTTGGACAAACGAAACAAACCCTTTTGGTTCATAGAGACGGTTTTTTAAGACTGCACTTATTGTTGGTCTTAAACAGATTCGTGATGATGCTACCGACCACTGGGTCATTACCTCACACTCCTGACATCAGATTTTCAGATCATTAAGTAACAGTTAAGCATTTGTGAAGGCCATTCAGTGGCCGTAATCGCATTGTAGCTGTTCAACCATCACATTCCTTTATAGACTTTATATTTTATTTGTGTTTGCGCGTGGATAGTTTGGTAGGGACAATAATTTTTTTTCCATAAGAAAGCAACGAATGAATTCCTAAGACAAAATCACGAGGGAGAAACCGCGGGGCATAGCTATCATTATATCTCGTATTAGGCGTGTAGATTGTAGGTGTATGATGTCCCGACGTGATATTGGCGTGTAGGCACCACCTAAGTATATAAAAGAGACAATGTAACTAATGATCGGTGCAAGGTATGTAGGTAAATACGAACTTACAGTAGAATTATACAATGAGTATAATCTTGTAATGGCTGTGACAACACTCGCGGGTAAATGTATGTAATATAATGAAATACAAATCTTATATTTTAAGGCATTCCTAAGGAATTGACGGCGCACTAGGGATACAAGACTGTTGGGCCTATTTGTCATATTAATGTAGGTAAATTCTATTCAATGTTAATAATTGATATCTATTGATAAATTAAACGATGATTCATTTTTGATGCCCTGCACTCGATTGCCCTAACGGAGAAGCACAAATCCTCAGGTGGGAAATAAGAGATAGACGGTGTGGTGTCCTGTGTACTTGAGGGTATACTTAGTCTGGCCATAAATACTGTTATAATTACAAATAAAATATATTACATTTGAACTGGGAATCTCATCATTTTTATACGATTGTTCATTGTGTTTTCTCACTGTGGCGCCTATACATTGTACAATATTTTGCGATATTAAAATGGAGTGGGGTGATAAAGCGAACAGAATCGCTGTGATTGCCTTACACAAAGTGAGTGTGGAGCCAAATGTAATGGTTATAACTCTCCATACACTTGGTACTAGTCAAATGTTTGTGTACCGGGCTGTTAATGTATACAATGGTACTTCCTCTGTTTGTGACAGAGAAGGATCTGGCCATCCACGGAGTGTTCGCCCGAAACAGTAAGGGAAAGAATTCGAAGAAATCATGTACCAATTTATCTCGGGAAATGAAGATAGCACCTCTCACCATGTCGCGTATTTTGAGAGATGGCTTAGGTCTTTAAGCGACGCACTGGTCATTTCTTAACTGATAAATTAAAGATGAGTAGGGTAGTAAAATCGAAACAAGACTAATGAAGCGGTACGCAAAAGGAGGTCACAAAAAATGTTGTTTACAGATAAGAATTTTTTACAATTGAGCAACATTTTAACAAACAAAACGACCGTACTTGTGCTCAAAGCTCTAAGGAAGCTTTCCAATTAGCCGACAGAGTGCAACGTGGGCATTATCCGACTTCAGTGATGGTTTGGTGGGGTGTTAGCTGTGAAGGAGTGGCTGTACCATATTTTTGTGAAAAGCTTTTAAAACATCGGCACAAATGAATCAAGATACTATTCTTGAGAGGGTAGTTAAGCCCCTTAGCAACACCATGTTCAATAACCGAGTATGAATATATTCCAGCAAGACTCGGCGCCGGGTCATAGAGCTCAGTCCACGCAGTCTTGGTTGGAAGCGAACGTCTTGGACTTCATCAGAGCTGAAGACTAGCAGTCGTTTAGTCCCGCTATCTTAATCAGCTGGATTATGATTTATGGCCAGTTTTAGAGAGTATAGCTTCCTCTAAACGCCATGATAATTTGGAGTCCGTAAAAATTAATTTATAATATGCATTAGCATACGATTGGCAGTGAAGAATTACCCCATGAAAACAGACCGTGCTTCTGTTGGTAAATGGCCTCAACGTTTAAGGGACTGTGTTTTATATTGTTAGTTGTCTCATATTTGTGTATTAGACTAATACACTGTTAAAGTAATAAATGTTATTTGCAATAAAAAAAAGTATCTTCTTTGTTACAATATTTATTACATGAGGAGGTATATAGATCTGCCACTCAAGCTCTGACTTGTATCAGAAAGTAGCGAGCGACCTGGTGGCTTAACTGAACGTATACATCTCATTTCAGGTTGGAAATATTTTTACTAAGTCTGCACTTGCCCTGCGAATGTTTCTGCTGGAACTACAGTCATTTGTTCTGCTGCTCTGTATATACATATATAAGGCCTGGGTATAGCAATATATGATACCTTATTGCTCGAAATGATAGCACGTGGATAGGACTTGATACCTGCCTGATGTACACGCGCTGTCTTAATCCGGGACAGTTTTCTTTGCAACGAAAATGCACTTACGCATCATCCATGTGGCTCTGGGTGACCCGAAGGGTATGTCAGGTTCGGAACGAGAAAAATGGCACTACCGACTAAAACCACAGCGAGAGCCTTGGACTGCTATGACAGGTGCCCCGGATCTATTAGCAACAGTACACCCCAGCGATCCGGCACATCGGCTCTAACTATGTAGCCAAAGTGTTGTCTGCCAGATTAGACTAGCCTGCAATCGCCCCAGAAAATAATTGCTAGAGCTATTTAAGATTAATTATCATTCATGTAATTTGGTTAATAGATACAGACTTTAAAGGCAAAATGGATAAAAATAATTAAATCTCATTTACCACTTTAAATCTAACATCATGATTAATAACATTTACACACCTGTGTAAACAGTAATCATGCTCTATTCAAGATTTTCCAAAGACTAATCGCCTTTGTTAACATCAGTGTGGCCGAGATATTGGGAGAAGTGTTCACGATGACCAATGCTCTGATACTATTTCTCGCCTTTGGAGTGTGCTATGCTGCTGGTGAGTATATTTATTTACTTGTATAACCTATCGTACCTACCTACCTACCTATACGGTTATCTTCAGATGTGTTTGATAATGATGTTAAACACGAAAAAGTTATTCATGACTGTTCGTAATGGCGGCCACACACTTTACGATTCGCGCAGGGACTCCGTAACGTGTCTGGGAATTTTGTTGCACATAAGCGACTGATTTCAGTCGCTTTCGCCGCTCCAGACACTACCATTTCTGACATACTCACATTACGAACTTCGTGCTAGGATCCAGCGCTGTGGCTCCTGTAAAAAAGGTACATATTGTGTCAGCACGGTGTCTTTTTCGGGAAGGCGCAGGTATAATCTTACCTACCATACCTACCAGAGTATCTTGATGATCCAAACGCCAGTTTTTTTCAAAACTGCGATGATACTTATGATTTGGGACACTTAACAACTAAACATTATGCGATGTTGTACCTCACAGCTCCGGGCATCGTGCGGCCATGCAACACCGCCCATAAGAAATGTATAACTGACAATTTGGCTGCAAACTCTCAATGCAAGCGGAATGTCCGTGGCGCGGTCCCCTCGGAGTACAGAATACCCAAGTTCCAGTTCAGCACGCCGGCCTTCAACTCCACTTACGTGGAAACTGATCTCATCATTCGAAATCACGACAAGTGTTATGTGTCGGAGTTCTTGTAAGTCATTTCTTTTACGTCTGGTATAGATACGTCTTCGTGTCAATACGAGACGGAAATCGTGAGTAGATGCAATGCTATTGTTGCTTCAACGTAAAACTAAGGGACGTCCCCCGGTTGGACATGGTATTGTTGCTTCAACGTAAAACTACGGGACGTCCCCCGGTTGGACATGGTCATTTCCTCACAATAACGCTTCTGTTCTTCTCATTTTTAGGCACGTGCTAAATTTTATTTATTCATAAACAATTTATTTATGTTGGTAGTGATGTGGTTCTTATCACACCTACCACAATGGGACCACAGAATATTAGGACTGTGGTTCTTCCAGTTTTAGAGTAGTTTCCTTTTTAGTAATTGAATTTATGACACTCCTACGTTTACGCTCTTACACCGGACCTGGGGTCCAGTGGTGCGTGGGTCTCGCAGCACATTACAATGCTCACAGAAAACACCGTGAGTGCCATCCGTGCCGCCATTGGTGAAGTGCCCCGGAACTGCAAAACATCGGGGAACTTCGACGGCTAGTCAGTCCCCTAAGGGACCGACCCTCCTGCACAGAAGGGTTGCTACGCATCACCGGACAACTCCACGAACTTTGGTACAGTGTAATGGGGTGAGATTCTCATCTTCGCCCTTTGCCCCGTCCGGAAAAGCGACGCCTCCTGTTTCTCTTCTGTCCCCTCTTCTTATAAGAGGGGTACAAAACCGTCTCCTCCTGCTTTTTGGTCCCCTCTTATAAAAAAGGTTACAAAGAGCAGCCCCCTAGTTTTAATTCGCTTCGCCTGAATTCTCCCCAGATGGGGAGGCGCTCAGATGAGCGCCACCGCCACGTCAAGGCTTGAACCATGGAGAGAACATTGTAGCTACTCACCTACTTTATTTAAAATGTTATATATTATTTTGACTGAGCCCTGTTGATCTATACACCAATTCTCTTAAAAAAAAATGTTTGATTTAGTAATTTTATTATGTGACAAATATATATCAATTCAGTTTGTATCTGAGAATTACTAGTCTGTTGCTACCTTTCCCCAAAGACAGCCTGGAGGTGGCTCCTGACTTTGAAAACATGAACTAGATGGGTTTGGAAACACGTATTGGATGGGTGTGACTTTGGGTACTGGTCTGTCCATTCTGAGTCATCCATTATCGTTTATATACATATGAAATAATGTCGTAACTATTATCTATTTACTGGGTACTACAATTGATTCCTTGTTACAATATCGACAACATCGCATCTAACATTACTTTGGTACTCGTAAATAGTTACTAAATATTTATATTTTTCTAATTAGCTTCAACGTGGCGTCTGATACTGCGGTCATAGGCATCGAATGTCCGTTCCTTGAGTTTCAATCCAACAGAACTCTCATCCAGCATCGCTCTCTGCAAGAGGATACGTCCTACAGCTACAAGTTTCAGGGAGTTTATCGTGAGTAACAAGTTCTTGAATTTCTTTTTACGATGTGCTATAGTCAACATTTTGGGTTTTCTCTTGTTACGCCAAAGAATTACATCTTCTAACGCGTCAACATAAGTGCACGCAATTTTTTTTATGTAAAACACTGCCCTGTTTACTTATGTAGAAGGTACAAAATTAAAAAGAGGGAGCACACAGCCAGCCTAGACATCGCATCCACGGTCTGCTGTTGTATTCACATTTCCCCTTACTTGTTGTAAATCATACCGCGTCAGCATAGCCTCGTGCTAATCACCGTCGGGCTTGTGTCAAGTGGTGCACTGGGCAACGTCAATATGTTTATACTTCAATTTAAGAAATACGTACATATTGAACATATATGATATATTTAATTCATGACCTTGGCAGCATTTGAACCCGTGACCGCTGCTTAACGTCTAACTTTTTTCGGACCTTATTCTATGGAAGCGAAGCTCAGTCCAATTCAGCTCCATGGGATTGCTTGGGGTACTCGATGGTGCGTCGAGACTAGGTCAATCCTCCTCGCGCTAGTCGTGAAACTGCTCTGCTTTTGACTTTAAATTTCCACGAAATAAAATTTTATAGTGTAACTCTAGAATCGAGATTTTGATGCATAATCTTACTTTTGTATTTGTTATATAATATTTTACTAACATTTCAGCGCTGATTCGTCTCACAACAAACATACGAAATGCGAACGCGATGAACTTATGTACTTCGTCAACTTTTGCGGACGTCACTGCTCTTCCAATTTTCAAGATCGACCCTAATGGTATGTATAAGAAATACAATACTTGAGTACCTACATATTTGATATTTGTGTTTTTAAACTTTTTATATTATTTCTAATCCGCATCCTTATATTTCAGATATTAAAACGAAAAATTACCTGTCGCAAGACCTTAGGTTACTGAACATATTTGAGAGGGAAACCTTTTATTGGAGAGCCAACGAACTTGCAAGATATTATATTAATTCCATTCATTGCGACTTCGGTTGTAATTTTTGAGAGTACATTTTAAAAATCTAATTTGATTTTGGCATTACGTGATTTCAACTTTTATCTACCGGTATTTAATAGCATATGTCCCAGAAAAACGAGTGTTATAGGAACTATAAAAGACCAGCCTTTTTATATTTGTATCTAATCGGCACGCTTTTCCATTTAATTTTTGTTACTAATATTGAAAGTATATTTAGTTGTTTTTTCACTCTATTTATCTATATTATTAAATTCTAATTAAACATTTCGCATTGGCAAATCGAAGATGCTTTTATTTGTGGAAAACCATATATATTTACTAGCACAGTCCCCCGCTGCTTCATCCGCGTACTCCCCACCCCCAAAAACGCACATTTACGAGTTTCGTAAAATTTCCTCTTAGCGGATGTCTGCACCCTAAATGGAAACTACCTGCCAAATTTCAAGCTCGTAGGTTTCTGATATTTCGTGTTCGGTTGGGTTGTTAGTTTCTGAGATTCGTGACTTATCAGTGATTTTTAGAGTTAATGGAAAAAAATTATTTTAAAGATAAAAAAATACTAAATTCGGTCAATTTCATTCTTTTTATTTATAAAAATACATCACAAATCCGAACACTATGCGTTTAAAGGACATATGTTTAAAGGCAAAGCTAATTTGATAAAATCATGTACTGCGTATATATTCAAGTCCACCTGCATTTCATTCATTCATTAAACACAATTATTTAATATTCGGATCAATCCACTTTAGGTGATAATTGTATAATAATGGTTAAGTGCTAAAGATCAATTCTTGTCAAGAATAACATTATAAAGTGACAAATATATTCATTGTCTATTCACACGTACGTATATGGGCATCGACAGATTGTTAAAGTCATGAAAAGTGTAAGGTAAGGTGACTTAAGTATGTACACAGTATATATCACATTTTAAAAATGGCAACATTATTTAATTTACCAACATGAAAAAATATCTATACAATCTAATATGGCTCTCTGCTATAATATAACAATCAGGTGTGTTTCATTTAAAATATGTATTGATATATCTGGTAATGTTATGTAATTATTGGAATGGTTGATTCCAATACATATGTATAATGAAAAATAAATTTGTAGTCAGAATAATAAAAAAATACATTTCAAATTATAAAAAATGACTCGAATTAATTTAAAACTATATAATAAACAAGCCTCAGTATCATAACATATAAATAAATGGTCATTATTTAATATTTCACCTAGGTGTTAAAATAAAAAAATGGCCGCTAATATTAACAAAAGATGTTCTACCGTATCATTTTACAAGTTTAGAAAGTGAACAATTTGCGCCGCTGCTTTCTTGCTTGCATTGTGTTAGTTTTTAAATCAATAACTTACATTATATAGTTTGTGACAATTTTACTTGTTCGTAATATTTCATCTCAACCACTCTATATTTAGGAATATATATATATTTTTTAATATTTTCAATCTTTAAAAAAAAAAAACAAAAACACACCTGGCTGTTCCTACAATAAATATCTTATTATATTTTAATTATCTGTTATGATTAAGGCCAACACACAGCCTTTAACAAATGTAGGAATGATTCAAACAGGTAAGGTACATAAACATCTTGAATCTAGAAATGGATCTAATTAGATCTAGACAGGCATAATTTTATACAAATATCATATTCCTTCAAATGTATCATTTTTATCCATAAACTCTATTACGTACAATAATCAATTGACAAAGAAAATATATTTTTACAATTTACAGTCAACATTAAAAACAATTTAAATAAACACATTTATTATCAATAGACATGACCACAGCATGAAATATTCAATAATTGAATAATGTTACGACATATTGACGCTATGACACCCACAGGCGTTTTGGCGCCTCATTATACAATAGTTTGTAGAAAATGCAATATTTCACTAAGGCTCATTTCACTCAAATGTCATGCATGTATAGCGGTTTTAAAGAAGGATTACAAAACCTGTCGCCTTGCCAATTCTCAATTTTTATTAGGTTTAATTTACCTACTATATACTCCGAGTAGAAAGTGGCCTATGCTGTCGGGCGGACGCGGGGGTAGACATTTGACAAACGTATATTCCTTCGAATTTGAGTACTCACTCACATACACGAGGTTCTAGCATCCATGCTCAGAGCATGAAAAATAGACAGTCTCCTAAGAGATGACAGCTGTCCCTACAACAGGTCACTTTGTCCTGCTCTATTCTACATAGCGACCCGCCATCGCTTCGCTTCGGGCTCCCAACACTATAGAATATAACCTTCTAGCTGTGTGCCCGCGACTTCGTCGACGTATAACGTTACTTCAGACAACATTCTATTATTTACACTCGTGATATCAGGTGACATGAAGAAATTGAATTTGTCTTAAATAATGATTTATATATTTTGATTAGGATCAATGCCTATGTACGAATAAAGAGCCTTTTCTAGCGGTGCTATTTTAATTTAACAAAAATCAAATCTTTCCTCTTTTTCATAGAACAGAGGAACAAAACGAGAAATCGGAGCCTATTTACGACTACTGACGCTCATGAACTCCTTCCTCCCCCAAATGGGCCACCGACTACTCACAAACCGTACGAAACACGACACTGAAGATGTCACTCTACGGCGGTGTTATGTGAGCGAGAGGTACCTCCCCGGTGGTTCCAATTCTGTTGCATAGGAGGATGTCGTGTCATACACTATGCATGGCACTACCTCCTGCTATGCAGCATGACACTACTACTCTTTATAATATTAGTATAGGTTAAAGTTATAAATCCGTCTATAGTCGCGCTAGAGTAGTGAGGGCCTATGAAATGTATTATAAAGAGTGGCGACACCTGACGCCTATACGTGTCTCTAGTCAATCAAAATATTATCGAGTTGCAACAACACCGCCACAAATTTAGTGTTCTTTTTCTTAATTTTTTATGGACATTTGTATAAACACGAGTTCTAGTCTCACACTATAATAAATCCAAAACTTGGCTCAAGAATTTAACGACCTCAATAAAAACCCATTAATAATAATAATCAGGGTCATAGTACTTTATACAAATAACATTTTCATATTTATTTTTATTTCATACTTAAATCATTTTTTTTGTTGTAAATATAATATCATAATAAGACCGCGAATATGAGATTCTCAGCATACTTACTACTTTTTTTTAAATTATTCATAAAACTACATGACTTTGTTTAGAAACTTTCACAAATACTTAAAAAAAATAATTTTATTAAAATAAAAAAATATCTAATGGAAGATTTGGAAACTTATTTTTAACTTTGTAAAAACATTGATCGTTATATAAAATATGATTTATAAACATAAATGATTATGATGCAAAATGATAGAAAACGACTGACATAGAAAAAAAGCTTACATTTAACAAAGCTAAAAACATCGTGGGGTGAAGATTACCAATTGATTTAATTAACAAGTACAAAAATATTTACTAATAGATAGCGAAAACACAATTCTTTTGATGCACCAATGACATAAAATATATAGAAAATGTAATTTGTAGTTTGTAGTTTGTACTTGCATGTGGCATTACGGCATGTGAGGTGTTACGGCATGTGAGGTGTTGTAAATATATTTTTAAGTTGCGATGAGTGTGAATTAGTCCTGTTTGACCTTGTTTATGATTTGATGTATCTCTATCTCTATTTCTTCCAATTTCCTTGTTAATAATTCTTAAGGCGGAGGACCTATTTCACTTAGTTTAAATATACCACAAATGGCCATAGCATTATAAATATAAAAACAGGGACTGTGCATGGAACACAATAGCCGCACTAGAATTTTGACGCCGTTAAAAAATTAGGCCTTAAAACTTAAAATCTGTCTTAGGAGGGCTTTTCTGATTGCGCGCACAAGTTCTTTGCAATTATTTTTATTTCCGAGCAACCAAATATTTAAGAAAAAAATTACACAGATGCATAGCAATTCATATGTTTTCATACAACATTCATAGGAATATAATTCATATACAAAAACATTGTGGCCTGGTACAGTTATCTTACTTACTTCATTCAAAATTTTATTACATCGCTTTATATACATTGAATCAATCCAAAAATAAATTAAAACTATTTTTTATTACTTGACAAAAAATATGTTTCTTGTTAATTTGTTCCTAAGTCCGAAATCGGTTCAAAAAAGACAATACTGTGAAAGCAATAAACATTACACAGTCGATTTGGTTATGTGATATATTTTTTAATTTGTTATAAAACTTCAATTATCGTATAATATCTAATAAACAATATTTCATTTTATTTGATGAAATTCTCGTGTCACAATATTAGTTACCTTCAATTTTGTATCGGTAATCAGACCTACTGAATACGCACATAAAATTTTGTATCGGCTACAATGTTTCTTCACACCCCTAAGTGGGATAAGTGTTGTCCACCCAACCCGGCAAAACAACGTTTCTCGTGTCCGCTGGTAGGTAAATTTCTAGCTATAAAATGCACAGTCCAACGAACCAAAGTCCTCCTAAGATCAATAAAAATAATCTCGTATTTTCATTTAATAGAATTTGAGCAAACAATTTAGTTCATTAAGTACATGTTAAAATGAGTATTTATGACGCTATTATTTAATTACTTATAAATTATAACTCACCAAACTATCCGTCCGTTTATAACAAAAAAGTGTAATGTAACGAAGATACAATCATAAAACCAATGTTACAGCGTAATTATATACATCTACACTATATTCGTGCAAATAATACTACCAACTTCTGTTTATAATAAACAGCTCAAAACGCGTATAAGATAAAACATACATTTCAAAAAAATTATAAAGTTGAGATTCTCGGCATACAAAAATGTTAAGATCGCCTTTCTTTAAAAAATATCTTTGCAGTATTAAAATAAAACTCTGTATTTCTGGCAAAGTACGTAACGATGATACTACTCTTACCTTACTTCTAATCGAAAAATGCTCACATTTGAAAATGACAAAAATAGGTACTAGAAAAGTACCACACCTTCAAACATGATAGCGAGTCGAGTCATTAAGGCGATATAATATAAAACTGACAAAAAGTGTCAACCTCGTGTATCTTTTGTAAGCAAAACATAAAAGCAATCAGATGGAATAAGACATGTTGTTTGGGACACGAAATAACAAATCTTTAACAAGCGTTTGGTGCTCTATGGTTGCGTTTTACGATGCGGTATCTGCTGTTTCAGTACGCGCCTTCCGCGTCGTTAGCATTCATTTGATACGAACAAGCGCAGGTACTTGTATGTTATGTATATTCGACTTTGAAGCTTTACCATCTGAAAAAATGTAGAAAAAAGCAAATGAAAAAGAGCAAATAAAATGTGATATGCGAAATTTTGACATAGCAAGCCACGAACTTACATCCGCGGGCCGCGTGGCGTTCCGCCTGTCTACGTATATCTGAGGTGGACGATGAACAGCGCACTGACTATACTTTAAACGATTTAGTGTGGTGTACATGAGAGCAGATTTAAATGTGTTCTTTTCACAAAATTACATACAAATACAATGACAATTATCAAGCAAAATACGAGTATGTATTGGATTATTCACTTCTTTAATTCTTCTTAAATTTTTGCTAAATATTTTCAGCACATTTATAAGATATATTAAAATATTATGAATAGTATTAAGATAAAGTGAAAAGTATAGTATGTTTTTCTTTTTTTTTTCATTAGTTTGAACAATTTAATAATAATTATAAAAATAAGACTCGCAACATAATCACATTTTAACTTTGGTAACTATTATTAAAAATAAGACTCATTTACAAGATGTGATTTTCAAATATTTAACTTAATTTGAAAAATTCTGTAAGTAACTTTAATCAATCTCTCTCTGCCTATGTGCGTCTACGTATGTAAAAGAAAAACGTTTTTAGACTAACAAAATATAGGGCATTACTATGTCTTGCGGCAAATTCTCATTTGTTCGGTACGGCGTAATTATGTGGGGTAATAGTTCGCATTCACATAAAGCTTTTATAGCACAGAAAAATGTGTTAGAGCTATGATGTTAAAGCTCCTTCCGAGTCATGCAAGCCTTCATATAGATACCTAAAATTATTGATATTGCCCGCGTTATATATTTATGAGATGTGTATTTTCGTCAAGAAAGTAGAAGTATGTTTGTAAAAGTTAGTGATTTCAATCCAAATATAAACATGAGAAATCCGGGCAAACTTCTTATAGACAGTTCCTAAACTAAGAAAATGTTCCAAATAATGTGATATGAGTACAAAAACCTTTAATAAACTACCAGAGGACAATAAAATTGTACCAATCCGTAAATTTAGGACTAAACTATATACATGGCTCATGGAACGTATTTTTTATGACATAAAAGAATATATTGATTGCAAAATCAATTAATTTAATGTTATTTATCCATTGTAATTTTAATTTAATGTTTTTACTGTTAATTGAATTTTGAAATGATTTAAAGGCTTGATTGACAACTTTTTTGTTCTTATTACCTTTGACTTTTATACTTATCCAATAATTATTATTACATTTGAATGCCCCTAAGAGTATAAAACATGAATGATCTTAATTTATATACTTTCTTTGTAACCAATGTTTACCATGTTTGAAGCACATAAATAAATCTAAATTAAATAATAAATTTGATGAAATGTATTGTCACTTCTTGATGGAAGTTTACTGTATTTTTAGTACCAAAATATTGTCGAAGTAGCGAGAAAATGTGAAGAAGTAGTGCTCTTGGTTTAATGACATCGCACTGCATCCGATCGGTTGGGCAGATTCGGTTTTACAGTGCAAGTTTAGCAGTATGTATAAATGAAATAACAAATATACTGAGCTCAGGAATAAAACCGATGTTATGATATATAGGTTATTATATACATAAGAATTTTTTTTTTTTGATATAAATTATCAAGGAATAAAAACTCAAAGAAAATAAAATTGACAGATACCCAAAGTGCGCAAAAGGTTTTTTATTGCAAGCAATAATAACAATAATAAAATTTAACACATCTTTATTAATACAAAGCGAAAAGCCGAAATAATATTAATATTGTGCCTGAGTTCAATAGATTTGCCCATAATAATAATTTGTCAATAATTTATACAATCGAAATGCCGATGTATAAAAAGAAATTCGTAATACGTATCTTATCTATATTCGGCGTAACCTTCTCATTATTCACTCCATCTGATTGCTTTTTGGAATTGAAAAAAATGACCGAGCAATTTTGAAATGTAAAAAAAAATAGATATAACAAATACACCAAAGAAAAATTAGCTCAATATAAATACACCTTAAATTATTCTATAGACGAAAATACGAGAACATGTATATTAAAATAAAAATATTATGTAAAAAGTAGTAATAAGGAAAATTCACAGAAAGTAACAAAATAAAGATAACATCCACATCATAAGTAACATACTTTGTACAACAAGTTCCTCGCACTAGTAAATAAAAGTAAAAATAATATATGTACATACAAGGTAAAAGCAAGCAAAAAGATACAAAATTTAATTATTTCTATTAGATATCCACAGCAAGGCTTTAAAATGGTTACCAGTATGCACTACAAGAAAAGAAGTAGGTACGGATTAGTTTCAAGATGAGCAGCATGAATTATAATGAAATAAAAATATTAGTATATTATCACTTACATATTAAATATTTAATAAAGTATAGACAAACTTTCTGGAATAAAAATGAAGAAAAACTATTAAAAGTTGATGCCTAAACTGACTACAGGTTTTAGAGCAATATCGTTGGTAACTTTAACGGATATAACGATAGAAGTACATGGCTCAGTCACAAATTAGCAAAAGGCTGTATGTTGAATACATAGGACTTGTCACTTGAAGCGATCGAGAATATAGTACGAGACACATAAATAGAAGTGCATCTATAGACTTTGAATGATCATACATACAAACAATATCTATACTAATATTATAAAGAAGAAGCTCCGAAACTTCTGGGCCGATTTGAAATTCTTTTACCATTATGATCCTACATTATCTGTGAAGAACATGGGCTATACTACATCATCTCAAATGTTATGATCATTATGAATTCGATAATGTAACCAGAGATGGAAAAATATCAAATTAAATTCTTATACAACTGCAGAAATTATTGATAACTGTTTATGACAGACGTTGTTCTGTCATAAATTTAAGTTGTCATTAGCATGACGTGTAATGTTTACAAGACCGAAATTACGATTTATATTTTTTATAATTCTGTAAATAAATCACTTTTTACCTAGTTTATTATATAGAGATAGACAAAAGTACGAAATAATGAGTAGTAATTTTGCTAACAATTGCTAGCGCTAAAGAATGAGCACCATAAAAGAGGCTCGCGTACACTGACCATTCAAAACTTCTGATTTTAGCAGCTCCTAGTGGATACCGCGCTGTTTCGTCAACGTGAAAGTTGCCAATATTCCTATTTTAGATCGAATAGCATCTGTACTACAAATAGTTAACCATTACTTCGTATAGTAAACGTATAGATTCATATACATTAAATTATTTTAGAGATAAAATTTAAAACCCGTAAAATCTAAAAAAAAAACTAATACGATATTGCAAATACATTGCACAATTTTTTCTTAAAAGAAAAGGGTATTATTTTTTTTTTTGAAATAATAGAAAAGTATTTATGTATTACGTAAAATTGTTCGGTTGTTTATAAAGCACCGAATAAACGATATACCAAAGTTTATACAATCTGATCATTGATAATACATACTAAAGTGATGTTAAAGCAAACGAATCATATACAATACAATATTTTAAGATGCATTACATGCTTAAAAATATATTATGCTTCAAACTCTAATCCCTAAAACAGCAACTTTTAAAAAACAAAAAAAATAAGTTCACGGTTTGTCCTATACAGAATTATGTACTTAGACTTGATAAAATTGTCGTACCATACATACACATTAAAATACCTTGAGTACATTTGATCATGATAACACAATACATTTTTTTACTGTAATAAATAATACCGAACTCTGTATTTATTGTAAAAAACCAATACCATGAAACTGTTACAAAACTTACGATGATTTTATAAATTTTGTGATAGCTAAAATTGTTATCAACATTTATTATATACGAAAAAAGACATAAATGGAACTATCACTATCATAATAAAAATATTTCACCATTAACTAAACTTGACTAGTCTGGATCCATAACGTTTATGTAAGTACACCATATAATCCACGAGTTATGGCTATGTCGGACAGATTAGAAAATGTATAATGATAAAAGCTATGCATATTATTCGGATTAAAGATATAAACCTTTTAATACTGGTGTATTCGACAACTGCTTGCTATAAGATTTATTCAATAGTGTTTTTATATAAATTCGTAATCTTCTACACTAGCCATGTTCGATGTCGAGAACTACGTTTCTTATCTACGGCTATTAAAATGTGAATAAACGAATAGAATAATGGAAGAGTAAATAGAGAGATCATATAATTATTAAATTAAAACAAAAGCATAATTTTCGGTAAGATAAAAAAAACACCAACAAGGAAATCATTAATTTATAATGAAAATATAACAGAAGAAAGTAAGGTTCTATTATATTTTTATACTTATTATAATGATATAATTTGATATCAATACCAGAATTCATATCTATTAGTATTTATTATAGTGAGTAACTAGACATTCGATTAAATTGACTATTTTAAAACTGTAATTTAATCTGTATTATACGAAAAATTCAGTAATAAATAAATAAGTCTTTGAGAGATTCAAATACTCGCTACATACGAAATGATAACGAAAAAGTGTTCGTCGAAAGAGTTTCAATTTATTGATGTGTTAAGTTGACGCGAGTTTTAATTTAATTAAACATTGCCTTCCTTCTGACGCAGACGTGCAAAAGTAAAGTGAAGGTTGAACCTTGAAGTTAATTAAGATTATATAGAGATTACATTAGATGATAGGGAAACAAGACCAAGACTTGAGGATGTTTGCAATATGTTGTGTGGAAAGGTATAGTGAGCTTCATTGACAAGAGCTCTTTTTAATTTCTCTGAAGTTAAAATAAAAAGTAGTACGTTGCGGACTTATAGTCAAAAGAGCAAATTTTTTAAATAAATTAATATTAATCATAATTGTTACTACAAAACTAAAAGTTATGCTGCTTAAACATTTATCAGGCGATGAGAGTATTACATGGGTACGCAACCTTCCCATGGATAAGTCATTTTACTTTTGTCATACAGGCGTCTTCACGATGATTTCATTAGTTAGAATAGTTATGTAAACATTCGATTATTAAATAGTAGCCATAGAGAACACAGAGCGTACAGAGTAGAGTAAAAGGGAAAGATTGAGAGAGAAAGGAGAGCGATCTTAAAAAATAAAATTAATAATTACAATAGCCCCCGACACAAATAACACTCTAAAAAGCCGTTGCTAAGAACCATCTCTCGACCACGACAGATTTGAACAAAGGCAACTGCATGTTAGGTGCATTAAGTTAAGATCTACAATGCCCCACGCACACACATATTAAGCACCCCTCGTTTTTGCGTCGGGGGGTTACAAAGCATGGCTATTCTAAGAAATAATTGTTATTAATTATTCTTTACTTTTAATATACATTATGAGATCGAACGGCATACTTTGAAAGTATATTTTGCGCCGAAGTGTTTAGATTTAGAAAAGTCGTTGTTTTAAATAAAGCGAATACTAATAGCATAATTAAAAATGTAACTCCGTGAGATTAAGCATGAAAACGTTCTTGTGACCAAATTTTAGGAGAGCATTAGGAATAAAAATTAGTCCAAACTTCCGAAGAGATCATGTGCAATGCCCAAAAAAACCATGTCATTAAAACTTACAGAAAACCAACGCTGGTACAACAATTGTTTTTAAAATTCAGGCGGATTTCACATGTACGAGAGACCCCTACCGACCGTTCGCAGGAGACTGGCGTGATAAAGTAAAGCGTGTCGCGGACGCACCCGCGACTCTCCGAAACGAAGTTTTTACGCCTCGCGTTTGTCTCCGTTCCGGGAGCCTGTACGGCGATATGTACGGGACTACCGGACAGTTGTGATACCAAGCTTAATCTCAAGACACACCAAGATGGCTGCGGTAGGCGGCAAGCGGTTCAGTTTCAGTGCATCGAGTATCGTACATGGCGCGGCGTTTCCGCGACCTTTTTCTCAGGCGGTGTTTTCTTATTGCAATGAGGCTAAAGTTTAAAATTATATGACATTGAAATTGCTTCGCCGCCGGTTGCTACCATCTCGGTGTGGTATGAGCCTTAGATAGCTCACGCTATCTTGATTGTATACAATACAAAGTGGACGATACATGAGATAAATTTAACATCTGACACAACTTCTCAGATAAAATTGTATTATTGGTAAATATTTTTGTCATCTACGTCCAAGCTGTCTGTATAGTATTATGCAAAACCAAATGTATTTAAAATATATGTGTATATTATATAAGACCCCATGTCCCATAGCTAGGTCCTACTGGTATTATGTTTAGGCTTTTTCTTCTTGGTTTTCGGTCGAAGCCTGTCTTTCCTTACCTGCGTTAAGCGTTTCCTTTCACACCTGCGGACAATAATAAATAATGTATAGATGCGATATACATTATATTCGTAGATGTACGTCAACATCAGTCGATCGACGTCCACTGCGGGACATGGACCTCCCCCGCAGAGCGCCATAAGTCACATATTATGTTCACAAAACAATAATTTAACATATACGAATATGTGCTTTAGAATATTTAGCCTTTTTATAGCATAAGGGCAAATAAGCAGTCGGAGTCTTTCGGTGCATACTGACAAAAAATAAAACTAGCTACGCCTCGCGGCATTACTACCGTAAGTTCAGATTCTTCCGCTGCTATTCTCTCCTGCTGCTGCTGAGCGTTATGTATCAGAAGGCCGAAACATTTTAGGTATCGGTAAAACGTTTCACTATGAAAATAGGGATAGAAATGAAAAAAAAGCTATTACTTAGCAGTGCAGTTGTGGCGCGACTGCACTACAACCATATGTAACATGTTGCTGAAGCGACATGTAATCTACGCGTAATCGCGCTAAACAAGTTATTCATTCGAAAGAAAGATCACTTACAGATCGACGAAGTTGGCGTCGGTGAGACTGTGCGCGACGGCGCGCATGCGTGCGGGCGTGACGCGGTGCGTGGAGATGTGCGCGTGCGAGGCGCAGCGGTCCGAAGACATCGCGTACGAGAAGCCGGGCTCGTCGCGAGGTGTGATCCGCGGCTTCGCACGCCCCGCGCATATACCTGAAACCAGAGAAGGGTTATATTGTGTATACTAATTTTATTTCAATGAATCGGTCAGCAAATGCGACTTAATGTCAAATATTGCTTTCTGTGATTTTTATTTTTATTGAAATTTATTATATTATATTTATTATTTGTTAATTAAATAGCAAATGTAAATCTTATATGATCGTCTGCCTCCTAAGTAGAAGTTATGCTTATATGTTCAGTACATAAACCACCAATAGATCGTTAGAGGAAGGGAGAGAGAGAGGGGGAGAGGGGAGATAGAGGGAGAGAGAGAGAGAGAGGGAGAGAGAGAGAGAGGGAGAGAGAGGGAGAGAGAGAGAGAGAGAGAGAGAGAGAGGAAACCTATAATGGAGACGTTTTCTAGATAGATGTAGTAGTAGATGTCCGTCAGATGGATGTAATCACTACGCAGTGCGGGCTACTTACCCCGTATCCGGCAGGTAGCGGATGTACTACACGCCCCCATTGTACACGTCTTGCAGATTTTACCTGTTAGGACGACTCACCTGTGATGTAGATGTCCTCTAGATGGAAGTAGTCGGTGCGCAGCGCGGCCTCGTAGAGCGCGTGCGCTGCGTGCGCAGACATGAGGTACCCCGTGCCCGACAGGTAGTGTGGGTACACGCGCCCGTTGTACATGTACCGCGGGCTGTACCTGTCACACGGTATTAAGTCACAGGTTCAAAGAGGGCATTTTTAAACCTGAGTAAGTTGGTCTTACTGAAGCACCTAATTGTAGAAAAAACCGCTATCATTGATTTACAAAAATACACAGTCGGCGTCCTAAAACCGTTTGTGTGATAGACGTGTAATGTGAATTATGTACTTCGTAAAAACAACTTGAAATCATACTCGTAAGATTGACTTTGCAAAAAAAAAGTGTTTTAAGAACAATCAATGATTGTTTAGACAGTACAGCATGAAATCGTGTATCTTGTATTATATACTCGTAGTATGTGTACGTGTAGTATACTCGTAGTTGCAATGGACTATACAGTATGTATGCGTACCACCGTACGTATACGGAATACAGTAATTCTCTCTCACACGTTACTGGCGTGAAATTATTATTATGGCTATGCTGACGTCTTTCGTGGGGTTTGGGAGTCCAATGGGCTATAAGTGAGAAGGTGGGCGACGCATCTGCACAGTCATGGAAGTTTATAATAGTTCTTAAAGTGCTTCTACTACTCGTTTTCATTGATATTTATATACACGTATTTTATGAAATCTGCCACACTTGTGCAATTTGGTCCAACTTCAATTATGGGCCATTTTTATTACGATTGCAACAGCCACAGCGAGACGTGGTCGGGTCGGCTGAAACCCAAACCCAGTCGGCAAGAGCCTCTGCACACTGCAAGGTGCGGTAAGCGGAGCACTCACCACTTATTACTAGAGTCCTGGACAGGTTTGGCGCCACATATCAGGTCGCCAATTAACAGGTACTCCTTGTCTGCAGGCTGCGCTTTGGCATCGTACACTTTAGAGCGGTTGCGTAGGTTGTTCACCAGCTGTGGAACGTTGATGTACATGTCGTCGTCGGTTTTCAATATGTACCGCGCTGGAACAGTCAGTGCACTTTGTATGTATGTAGATTTGTTTGTTCCCTCCTACAGCCTTAGGGTCTCAGCGGATTTTCACGTATGAGGTGTCGTTAGATTCCTCTTGATGATGGAAGTGCCAAGAGGTACATAAAAAACAAACAAAATGGCAGACCTTGAGTTCACAAATTCGTGAAGTTCAGTTCTTTTCCTTACCTGACACATCCAACTCGAGTATCAAATTGTAGAGATTTAAATGACGACTTCAAAAGTGTATACAACTTGTAGTTTTATTTTAACAAAAAATTTATTATTAAAGGAACAAAAAGTCCGCTAAGAAGCTAACTGGTGAGAAAAAACATGGCTTCTACAGTTGGGTCACATTTAAAATTTTGGCTAAAATCTAAATAGTGCGGGCCTATTGTAGAAGGTTTCTTTTTTCTTTTCAGCTAGCAGTCTGGACTTTTGTTGGTACGCTAAGGGTTTCCGCCTTTTTGTAGAAGATTTAAATTTTTATATATTCTTAAAGATTTGATATCATGTCCGTGTTTATGCAAAATGGAACCACACGACAGATTTGTCTTTTTATTTTTTCTGAAGAATACTAATTTAAAAGTGGTCTAAATTGTTATGAAAAAAAGAACCAAATGGTTTTACGCATATTAACAAGGTATACTAAAAGCGGAACACAACCAACGTCATTAACAAAATATACATATAAAACAAAACAGAACCACGGCGCAATGGTACTCGACTGTTCATAAAACTAAGGATATCACTAAAGTGACAATGTATACAGAACAGATCCACACACACTTGGGCTGTTATACAATATACAAATTTACATTATTAATAATTAATTCTAATACGCCAAGTAGAACCAAGTCTCTGTGGTATCTTTATGCGTAAAATAAATTAATTACACAATAACTAAGACTTTTTGTAGAATGGAACCGTATGTATTCGGTTCTATTATGTGTAAGTGAATATGGTAAAATAGTGAAACCACTAGCATGTGATTCCATTTAGTATAATCTATATATATAAAAGAAAATCGTGTTAGTTACACCACTTATAACTCAAGAACGGCAGAACAGATTTGGTAGGGAGGTAGCTTAGAGCCAGGAGACGGACATAGGATACTTTTTATCCCGTTCGACAGCGTTCCCATGTGACTTGACATGAAACGTCAGTCACTATAAGACGTGGTATAACAAAAAAGAATCAGACTTGGAATAACAAAACGCAAATGACAGCTATGTAATTGACGTAAAATGACAGCTATGTAATGACGAACGGATGACAATTTGATATTTGTAAGAAATCAATATTAAAACTATTTCTATTAAATAAATAATTAAGAAGTGGATTGAAGTGAAGTGAAGTTTAATTAATAATGCCGCGACCAAGACGATCGAATCTTTCCCGACAAAGCCGTAATGCAAGAAGAATACAAAAGAGAAAGGACTGAAGAAGAACAAGAAATTGCACGTGAACAGCGCCGGGATAGTATGACTCGACTTCGTGCTTCTCAATCACGAGAGCAAAGTGAAGCAGCCCGTGAAACAGCTCGGTTGGCAATGCAGAATCGTCGAGCGAACAACAGAAGGCAACAAATAGATAATTTGCGACGCAGAACAAAATATTTAGGTGATTTGAATCGAGCAGCGTTTCGATACGATTGCAGCAATGATTACAGCTTGCAGCCTAGCGTTTGCACTGGGCAAATGGACGTTGTTTGCGAGTATTGTGGTGCATTGAAGTTTTCCGGAGAAACGCCTGGATTATGCTGCCTTAATGGTAAAGTGAAATTGCCAGTGTTAACTCCGCCACATGAGCCATTGTATTCATTGCTTTGTGGCGAAACACAAGAATCACGCCACTTTCTTGCAAATACTCGAAAATACAATAGTTGTTTCCAAATGACGTCATTTGGGGCAGACATTATCGAAGAAGGAGGATTTAATCCGACATTTAAGGTATTTATTGTTGTACTTACATAGAATGTAGTTAAAGATTAACTTACTTTATCTATTGGTATGTATTATATTTGCTAATACTGAACTCTACTCTCCCACAGAAAAAGTGTATATAACCCAGTTAATACTGTCTGGTTTTTATATATATCGAATTGGATCATTACTACCTTTCTAAGATACACAGAATAAATTTTTACAAATATATTTCATGGGCATCATTCAAGAACAACTTGATCGACGCCTAGGGATCAATGCAGGAATGAAGCGAGCAATTATTCAAGACTTGTAGTGTCTGCTTCATGAAGATCATGCGTTGGTCAGGTTGTTTAAGAGTGCTTTAGAGCGCATGCCAAATGATGACTATAAGGTTGTCATCAAAGCAGATAAACGACCATTTGGAGCACACGAGCGCACATTTAATGCTCCAGCAGTAGACGAAGTTGCCATCCTGATTGTTGGTGAACAATTGGAAAAACGCGATATTGTGCTTACACGTCGCGATAATGGGCGATGCAACAAATATCTGAAACTCATCGATCATATGAGGCATTGCAATACCCACTGATATTTTGGCAAGGAGAAGATGGATATTATTTTAATATTAAAATGATAAATCCATTTAATTGTAAAGTATCAGTATCTTAATAATGGTTAATGTCTGTATTATTTGTCTTTGAAATGGTTAATTATCAAATTTTTAATTTCAGGTGAAGAAACTACAAAGAAAGTTAGCTCAATGAATTATTATGCATATCGTTTGATGATTCGTCAAAATGCTGACAACTATTTGCTGCGGTTGCAGCATTGCGATGACATGTATGTAAAAATAGAAACGGAACGTTTAACATTTATTAAGTTGAACCAAGCCAAACTTCGTTCTGAGGAGTACATCCATTTACGTGATGCAGTTAGTACTGAAGGAAATGCAGCTAATGTTGGTCGATTAACTATTCTGCCGGCGACGTACATTGCTAGCCCACGTCATATGCATGAATACGCACAAGATGCAATGACATATGTTCGTCATTACGGCCGGCCAGATCTCGTTATTACTTTTACCTGTAATCCAAAATGGATAGAAATTACTCAATTGCTGCTTCCCGGACAAGCATCAAATGATAGACGCGACATCACAGCACGTATATTCAGGCAAAAAATTCGGTCCCTGATGAACTTTATTGTTAAACAACGCGTCTTTGGAGATACGCGATGCTGGATGTATTCAATCGAATGGCAAAAGCGAGGCCTGCCGCACGCGCACATTCTTATTTGGTTAGTGGAAAGAATTCAGCCTGACCAAATAGGTGATATCATATGTGCCGAGATTCCTGATCATGAAGTCGATCCAGACCTACATGATGTTGTTACTACTAATATGATTCATGGACCGTGTGGTGCCATCAATCCCCAATCACCTTGCATGGTCGATGGAAAGTGCTCTAAACGATATCCACGGAAAGTAACGGCGGAGACTGTCACTGGCAACGATGGGTATCCGCTGTATCGGCGTCGATCACCAGATGACAACGGTCGAACTGTCACAACAAAAGTGAAAAGAATGGATTTCGTTGTCGACAACAGTTGGATTGTTCCATATTCGCCACTTATTTCTAAAACGTTCAAGACACATTGCAACGTTGAATACTGCAATTCCGTTAAGTCCATAAAATATATTTGCAAATATGTCACGAAAGGCAGTGATATGGCGGTTTTTTGATTTTGATTGCAATCCTCAAATACCAACGATGAAATTTCACG
>JAFELO010000653.1:78687-105016 GCA_017140195.1 Eumaeus atala | reverse complement strand
TGCATCTCCAAGTCAGATACGCACATTATTCGCTATCATAATTTCGACATGTTTTCCATCAAACCCATGTAACCTGTGGCATAAATACAAAGATAGTATGTCAGAAGATATTTTACATCAAAGTCGTGTCAGTTCCAGAAATCACGATATTGAGATGAATGAGGAGATACATAAACGTGCTTTACTCTTGATGGAAGATATGTGTTACCTCATGTGCGGTAGTTCATTAATCAGGTTAGGAATGCCAGCGCCAAATCGTGTAATGAATGACGCATTTAATCGAGAATTGGAACGGGAACGTGAATATGATCACCAGGAATTAGATTTAATAGTTCAAAGGAATGTACCCCTGTTGAATTACCAACAAAAGGAAGTTTATGATACTTTAATGAAGGCAATCGCTGATGAAAATGGTGGTTTATATTGCCTAGATGCCCCTGGTGGAACTGGCAAGACATTCCTTATGTCATTAGTTTTAGCAACTGTTCGGGCGAGATTCAACATAGCGGTTGCAGTTGCTTCTTCTGGAATAGCAGCCACATTGTTAGAAGGATGCCGTACGGCTCATTCAGCATTCAAATTACCGTTAAATCTTGAAACTATTGAAGAGCCAACGTGTAATATTGCAAAACACTCAGCAGTGGCCAAAGTTTTAGCGGCATCGAAAATCATCATCTGGGACGAATGCACAATGGCGCATAAACGTGCATCAGAAGCACTTAACCGAACATTAAAAGATTTACGCAATGACTCGAGATGTTTTGGAGGAGCAATGATTTTACTGTCTGGCGATTTCCGCCAAATACTGCCACTAATTCAAAGATCTACGGCTGCCGATGAAATAAACGCTTGCCTCAAATCGTCAAATCTATGGCGATATGTGAAGAAACTGCAGCTGACAACAAACATGAGAGTTACATTGCTTAATGATACATCTGCTGAAGATTTCTCGGAGCAATTGCTGACTATCGGTAATGGTCAAGTACCTGTCGATGAATCGAGCGGATTAATATCATTTCCAAATAATTTCTGTAATTTTGTCTCATCAAAAGACGAACCTATCAACAATGTATTTCCAAATATTATTTCTAACTACATAAATAATGAATGGTTGAGTGAGCGAGCAATTTTAGTGGCTAAGAATAAAGATGTAGATGACCTGAACTACATAATTCAAAATAAGATCATTGGAACAATGCATTCATTCAAATCTATTGACTGCGTCACAAATGAAGATGAAGCCACCAACTATCCAATTGAATTTTTAAATTCTTTGGACGTGCCTGGCTTACCACCGCACAATTTACGCCTAAAGGTTGGCTCCGTAGTAACCATGCTTCGAAACATAAACCAACCAAAACTGTGCAACGGTACGCGTTTGGTGGTTAGTAAATTGATGAACAATGTAATTTACGCTACGATAATGATAGGAAAATTCAAAGGTGAGGAAGTTCTCATTCCGCGGATCCCGACGATCCCAACTGATATGCCGTTTGAATTTAAAAGACTTCAATTTCCGATACGTCTTGCATTCGCCATGACCATCAACAAATCACAAGGCCAATCCTTAAAAGTTTGTGGTTTAAATCTAGAACATTCATGTTTTTCCCATGGTCAATTATACGTGGCATGTTCACGGGTCGGAATACAATCTGCGTTGTTTGTTTTTGCGCCTGATAATAAAACAAAAAATGTCGTGTATCACAGGGTACTTAAGTGAAGAGCCAACCTATGTACTAAAATACAGAAATAATAATGAATGACTAATGTAGTTATTTAATTATTATTTTTTGTATTTTTTCCAATAAAAAAAAAACACAATCTGCTTATTTATTGCCATTAAGGCGGAACAAAGTTCGCCGGGTCAGCTAGTTTTATGTATATAAGACAAACGTCTTATTCACATTTGATTCATTAACTACTATAGTGATTTTAAAATGTTGGGTATCATCTAAATACAAAAAGAATCAACTTATAATCAATATTAAGTAATATAAAATTTATATTTCGTTTCTGTTATGTTTACGATCTCGCGGGCTAAATACGATGTGGACCACGAAATTTAAAATTTTAATATTATTATTTTTTGCTTGACTTGGTCGTTATTGCGCATTAAGTAATACATGGCACATATAACATACTCTCTGAAGTAACATAAAGCTGCATTCCCATTAAGCGACACTTACCGCTATCAAAAAGGAGGATTTTTTTGAATTTTTCGAAGAGGTTCTTTTTTTAATTGATCGATCACATTTTTGTTATATGATAATTCGTCGTTTATTAACCGACTTTGATTATTATTTTTGATTGGAAAATAGATATTCCGAGGGTGTTGTTGTCTCATAAAATTTTGGTGGGAACCTGATGAAAGGTTACGGAGATGGAGGGAATTGAAGTCGGTTCTTTGCAGATTTAACTTAGTTCCGGCTCGCAACAAGCGACGCTGAAAGTAAGGCAATATATTTTACAAATATTTAAATCTCAAACGAGCTCCTCTTAAGAAAAATACTTGTTATAAGTGTGACATGTTACACGCTAAATTAACTCATTGTAAATGTACTGAGAAAATAGCCATAGAAACAAAGGGAAGAACATTGTAAAGAATGGGAAGAAGCTCGAAATAAAGTGAAGTACAACTTTATTTCGACCACTTAATGTAAGAAGATAGAATGGCTTACGTTTGTTCTCGAAAAACACTGCCAATGCCCAAAAAAACTACTGGAACTATCTACTATAAACGACAGCTTTGTCTATAAAATACGGGAATTTATTCTGCAAAAACTAACATAAGTAAGTGCTTTGTTTGGATTGAAGGAATGGCAGGTAAAGGTGCACAGCAAGTCGGTTCCTGTCAATTAAAATATTTAAGCGCGCATATTTCTGAGGATATCGAAGAACTGATTTTATGGTGCGATTCTTTTTGTACTTCGGTGAAAGTAAACATAGGAAGAGCACGTGTTCGCGGTAGACCTGCTGTAGTATTGCCAGAGCATTTTGATCCTCTATGGCCGTCAGGAAAACCAATATCGCCACCAAAGCTAGACTTTCACTCCATATTGCATTTAATTCCACAAGATGCACATAATTTTTAGTGGTCTCATTTCCGATGAAAGTATAGAAGACGACATAGACATAGACGGACTAGATACAGCCGCTATTGAATTTGAATGTGATGAATGTGTAGAACAAACTTAGTTATTTATTATTTTTGGACAATTGAAGGTTTAATACGATAACACAAATACATTGTTTCATTTGTATCACTAAACTGCTGACTCGTGGTTCTATTTCGTATGCGAGGAAACCTATCAAATAGAAACTGTTAAAAGGAACCATATGCACTTCCTCTCAGATATAGACAGTTAAAAAATATTCGGAGTATGTATATATAGAGTATTTATATATATATATATATAACACTTACATAAATAACTAATTTCACTATAACTTCTAGTAAAATGATAGATATTTTTACTTCATTTCATAGAGCTGCACTTGCTTTCGTAAAACCTTTAACATCTCAAAAGTGCATATTGTTTGATGGTACCTTTTTTGCATAAAACGGACATATAATCTTAAAGATTTGATAAGTATTACGTTGCTACTATTTGCAATTTACTATGAATTCGTACCGCTGAAGAATGGGCGGCACAAACGGTTTTTTTACATTATTGGTGAAAAATCGAAGCCATTTAACTACCGACGCCCAGCGACATCCGCATTATTTTCATGCTGATCTGTTGCTGTTTCCTCCCCTCGCATGCCCAGGCCACTCACAAGCGAAGCATGAAACGCGACAGCGTAATTGTCACTTTTCGTCGGTCATATCAGCAAGGTTTGTACATACATTTTTTGTACGATAGTATTATTTATGTATCATGTAAATGTAGTCTCCTGTTCGTGATCAAGTAAATGTCTTATCTTTCTTTACCTCCCCGTTGTGCTTGCCCGATTCGGCTGCAATACAGCAGTGCACTATTTACTAAAGTCTTACTATTTATATTTTCCATCCATCCGGCACCTACTTAGACGCTCATGTGGAAAATGAACATTGACAAATGCTTACAGCACGCCAGGCAGTTGTTCAACATTTGTGTAAAACGCATCATCATACTGATAATACCAATGAATTAATATGATTATTGGTCAGCGAAAGTTTCGGGTTTGTACAACAGATTTTTTAGTATTTTTGAAACCTATTAATCCTTTTAAGATTATTTTTTTAAGTCATATAGCATAAGTTCATTTGAACATAAGAATCTAATGGACTGTTGATCCCATACTCCGTCTTTGGTACCATTTGAACAGACAACAACGCTACCATTATTCCTATAAGAACTAAAGTATCGCCTAATGCGCGTGACCGCCAACATTCTGACATTTCATAGTTTCTCTTCAAATTTCAGGCATGCGCGATGTTCAATTGAGTTCTTTTGGAACACGTGAGGGCGTGATGTCAACGAGTCTTATCCCATGTTTTCGATTTTTTTCGTATGTAACAGACACTTTAGGTAGACGTAATGTCACACTGCATAGGAGCAGGTAGTGCCATGCATAGTGTATGACACTGTATCCTTCTATCCGACGGAATTGGGCCGACACGACCGGGGAGGTACCTCACGCTCACATAATACTTCAGCGTCGCGTTTCGTGCGGTTTGTGAGTACCCGGTGGCCCATTGGGGAGGTGGAAAGTAGGGCAACGCATCGGCATGGTAAATATGGTGTTCATGGGCGTCGGTAGTCGTAAAGAGGCTTCAATTGATCGTTTTCCGCCTATTCTATAAAAAAGACATCCACCTACTATAATACATAAGTACTTCAGATCAGTGTATTCGTTGTACACTTGTTTGTCGCTAGCAATTTAATTTATATTTTTTACTCTTTGCTTTTTGCACGTCTAAATGTGGATCTCTTGAAAATGAGACCATAACATAGTGCATGTAACACATGTACAAGATATTTTACAAGGAAAAAAAAGTATTCTGGACCGCACCAAGGTAAACTCCTTTAACAGTACGAAACATAACTGGCTATGAGAGTAAGAGACAAAGTAAATGTGTGCGCGCACCTAGAGGTGCTCGCACGCACACGCGAAAGAGCTTTTCCTCTGTCTCTTTCTCTCTCTCTCTTGACCGTAGGGTCAGGCCCTACAGTAGCTTCTGAATCGCTTTGTGTTTCGTACGTTACGTAACGCTCTCGTCACGCATTCACCAGTTTACTCCCTAAGTAAAAAAGTTTAATTTCATAATATATAAATATATACCTACCTGATAGAAATTTAATGCAATTAAAATGGCGGTAATTAACTTGAAATAGACTATACAGTTATTGAAAAGATATTTCACGGTTAAAACCCCATCTTGAACCTTTGAACGAAATTTGCATTTAATCAAATATGTTATTTGTGCTATTTGTAAGTTTAAAATATTAATACATAAATACATTTACGTAATCTTCCCCCCTTAGTCAGGAATGTTATCAGAAACTTCTATACCACATTCATGTTAAACGATTTTGTATTTTATTTAAAGAAAATAGAATAGAGAACTGCGTTCCGCACTATGTAATTTAGTCCACACTAATGAGGGCGTAAATTAACTAGTTTGACTCTGACACAAATAGCTAACATCGTACACAAAGGCGACGGAGAATACTACAAAAACAAAAGGATTTTTTAGTTTACACGGCAAAACTATTTTATAAACTCGCACTGTGTGTAGATTATACAGTAAAATACAATTGGTTGACTATTACTCATAAACTAGTAAAGCCACTTTTGACTTGACACTTCACTCTTGACTGTAACAAAAAAATTACACATTGAAGCTAAATAAATCACGAACGGTTTACTAAAGGAATTCTATTTAATTTTCCTCTAGATAGTTCAGAAGTTTGAGGTTTGAGTTTTTTTTTTTTTTTTTTTTCAGAGGGACCTATTACTGGTGGCGGCGCTGTTGGCTTCGCCCCTACAGTTCGTCGGGTGGGTTTAAGTATGGGGGTGGGGGATTAACAGAAACGTCCATATCATTTGGAAAGATCTGTCCACTGTCACCACATACGGCTAAGCCCTCATGAAAAAGAAATCCCTCAGTTACATGTATGGAGAGCTACTCTTACTAATTTTATTTTAAAAATTATACTCCATCATTTTGTTGTGGTTCATAAAGTTCCCATAACCTCCTAGTGAAACTTCTGGATATGGGGACGGACAAAAGAACATGATGAATTTATAAGGGTTACATTCTTTGCAATTTGCTACAGAAACTTAAAAATGGTTCCCACAATTCCGTACCCAATCCAACATTATTACAAGACCTATACAACGATAGCCTGTACCTATACTAGAGAAGACAAAAAAAAATGATATCCGCCTTTACTTTTTTCATGATTTTATTTTACCACTATATTTACCACGGTATGATTGTATATACTTATGGCAACATTCAAGTACTAATAGTTTTGTGCTATACCACGGACGAACATTGCGAGACCCTAAACAGCGTCTGTGCTAACTCCGAACGCGACTTGAGTTTACTGAAGAACAAAAATGATTCTGGATGACCGGAGCGCAAGAGACGTAATGTAGGTAATGCGTTGAACACATTTTTCTCATCATCACACGAGTTTACTCCTGAAATGCATATGCGGGCCTTGAATATCGTTATGCAAAATTCGATAGGTGGCCTGACCAATACGATTCATACCCGATATTGAACCGTCGGTATGTGGCAGCTTGACATCGTGGTGATGCATTTACCTGTATCGCAGAGCGATCATTCATGTGATTTTAAATGATAACACTATGTTATGTGGTTCAATAGTATATTGGAATATGTATGTGTGGTAACTCACCATAAATAAAATTCAAACAAAACATAATGCAACAATAACCATTGCTTTGAGATTATCAGTGATTTATACTTCGCTATGTGGTTCAATGGTGTAATCGAACCACATACCACAAGATATTGGCGCATGTAGGTGTGGCAAATCACCAGAAATAAAAAATTGTAAAGAATAGGTTATGTTATAATCGTCATAATGTACTGCTCATCTCGACTGTTATATTGCATTTGTATTTTGTGAGAAAAAAAACTTTTTATATTACACAGCGACAGACTAGTCAGGAGTCTTCTGATGACTAAACGACGCCCATAGACATCCACATAATTGCTATGTAGCTGCAATGTGGTCCTTTCCACCTCTCTCAAATTGGTCCAAAAATCGTGAGATTTGTAAATCGCGATCCTGAGAAAACTCCAAAAATCCTAAAAACTCAGGGCGAATCCTGAGACATGATAACCGTAGGCGTATGATGTTATTGTTTGTTCCGTCGTGGTCAGTTTTATTGGTTCCATCAAGATATGATGAATAAACAAAGGCTCTATATATACACATGTCTTGTTACTTAGTAATTTAGATGGCGAGTTGTTTCACGGTAAGCTAACGATCGCAAATTAACTACCATTGCCAATATCCTAAGTATCTATCGATTGACTTGTCTCCTTGAGATAGAATTTTCACATAAGTTCCATGAGAAACATGTCAAGAATCCGCATCCAGGCGTTCGGTGTTCCGGTAGGCCCTTTCCAAGTACCTTTACTACTGAAGAGAACCAAACGAAAAGGATCAAGTACCGGATATATTTTTTGTAAATATAAAATAGTGTATAAAAATAATATAGACTTACCACTTTGCTTGCAATTATTCGTCACCCATTTCAACATCATTATAGACTTCAGGGTTAAATTATTATAAGTGTCTAAGAAACCCTCCTGGATTATATCCCCATGTTTCTCCACCTCTTCCTCGATCTTGCCCTGGACGTCCGTATCATTTTCTTGTGTCGGCAATCCAAGGAGAAATACTAATTTAAAATCAACCTCTGGCTCAACAACATTAGCTTCTTCTTCCATAGTCTCATACTTTTGAAAATCCTTAGAATTTTTTAATAATTTCATAACACTATCTAAATTTGGATTATCTTCATACCCATTTGGTGGTATTTTCATAATGTTAGATTCGTAATCATAATCAAAAGTAGTCACAGCATCGATTTCGTTATTCATATCAAACTCGGGGAATATACTCTCTTCTTTCTCTGCAAACCTCTCCTCAGGCGGTTCACTGGCCTTATCTAAATTAGTAAGAGCTTTCGCAAGTTCCGGCAAAAGTCCGCTAAGGCCTGATATGTCCCGCTTATACCTATCTACACTTACGTTTCTTACTTTCCTATGGGATTGTTTATACAGATCATATGTATAATTGTACTTTTTGTATTTATCTGTGGTTTCATTAAATATCTTCCCACTTTCCTGATAATGTTTGTAGCTGCCCCAAGTCTTTCGGATTGCGTTCCTCTGCTCGAAATTGGCCGTAGCGGAGCAGACGACTACGAGAAGCAACAATTTGTTTTCTTTATTTCTATCGTCTCTAGTACAAAAATCCTTTGGCTCGTGGACAGATGTGACGTTTTCTGGCTGGACATATATTTTTGTATTCCTATTTGTATGAATTGACCAACCAGCTACTGCAACTGTAATAAAGATTGTCTTTTGTTTTAGAAACATAATAGGTACTTCAATAACTAGTTTTTAAATCTGGTGAGATTTCAGATCTATTTTTTATTATCTAGTAGCATAATCACAATGAAATTTATTTAATTACATCTGAATATGACTTGTTCACACGGATGGTAATTATTTTTCACGCTATTCGGATGTGGCTATAGTAATTCAGTAACACCAGTTTCTTTAGCTGTACTATGCTAATGTATGTTTCTCGTGTTACGATCGTTTCAGTAAGTTATCAATGTTATTGTTTAATTTAGTACCTAAATAGATATTTTGATATTTTTAGAAATAGTACGATAAACGACCTGCTCTTACCAGACGGATAGAGGCAGTGTCATTGTTTCATTGCATCCGGATTGGGCCAGCACGACCGGGGATTAAACTTGCAAATATCTCTCTCTCATACAATACTAGCGTGAAGTAGCTATGCTGCTACGTTTCGTGCTGTTGGAAGAGCACGGTGACCCCAAAAAAAAGGAATACGGCAGAGGAAGGCAAAGCATCTGCACTCTAGAATTTATAATTTTTATAGTTATCGGTGGCGAGCAGTGGACGTCGCCCGGCAGATGATGATGATGGTTGTCAGTATGTCACCAATAGGCTCCGTCTGCTTGTATGTACTTGTGGTGTCAAAACCGAGGAATAGATTGAATTAAAGAGAAAACACCTAAACATAGGGAGTCAATAATTACACGTTGAGGAACAGAGCCGGTGAGAAAACCCCGTGCATTTCCAGAAATTCACTCCATATACCTTTTCCCAGCTATGACAATAATAGCTAAACTAGGAGATGTATACTGATATGAAAGTTATAAACTATATATGCAACTCTCATATCGGAATGCATCTCTCCCACCTGCGGGGAGAATCTTATAGCCCGACGAAGACACATAGCTATGTGATGAAGCTATTTAGCTCTTCGCTTCCAAAGAATAAATTCTGTTCCGAAAAAAATATATCTCTATATATGGAGATGAAAGTGGGTAGGAACATTGGTGGCGGTTAGCTGTTAATTTGTGCTATAAAAAAGTCCTCACCCTTCGGCACCTGGTCGTTAGCCCTATTATATACAGGTATGTACATGAGCACGCAGAACAATATCATGGCCGTGCTGAACAGGGAGCACTTGGCCACGAGCGTCACCGCCCAGCGACGTCCGCGCTCCGTCTTCGCGTCGCGGACGTACGGCGTGCAACGCTTTTCTTTGTCATGCCTGAAACGTGATTTGAAATTAGATCCTACCTGTTTTTTTGTTTTTCGTCACGAACAACACCAAGAACACATGTCTGTATCAAAATTAAACTATAAGTTATAATTATAATATAAGTAAGTACTTATAAGAGATAAAATTCTGATTGCAACTTTTATGAATATGCTTATGTCTTAAATAAGGTTCAAATATATTTTTCCAATTCCCAAGGTAAATATAATTTAATCTATAAATATTTGTAATATTTTATCATAATAAACTAATTTTAATAATAAGTACATAAATAATTAACGAAAAAAATGTGCAAAATTAGCGCGGCAGAATTATTTAAAAACACAAAAGGTACACTGTACAGTGTACTTGGTAGTATTAAACGTGACGTCACTAGTTAACTACAACTTGCGATCCTAATAAATTTCGTGGTGTTTTTATATTTTTGGAAAACTGGAAGATAGTAACATGATGACAGCATTACGACGTTGTGACTTAGTGTAATTAATGTTGTATACAATACCGATATAACAATATATACTACTCAAAACAAAATAAGGGCCACTAGTTTATTTACATTTAAATGCAGTTTAGTAAACTGAAAGTAATTGATAAGTAGCATTTTATTCATATTACGAACTCTTTGGTGTTTGATCTCTTTTATGCTTCTTTATTTTATGTGTTCGTGTTCCTAATTTGAAAGTATTGGCCATCATTTTAAGAAAAAAATAATTGGATGGTATTCTTATGTTTTTCTTTGGTTGTCTTCTTAAATTGTTTCGGTTATTTTAGGAAAAAATATTACTTTTTCAATTTTAATTGATCCATTTGATAATCTCGCGTTAATCATGCCTTCAGTACGAAAGCAAATGGATACAATTACAGAAACCAGAGCCATAACTATGATTCAAGAAGGACGTTCTCAGCGTTATGTGGTTTGCAGTTGGGTTTTTCTCGAAGTGCTGTCCAAAATGTATGGAATCGCTTCCGAGACACGGGCAGCGTTGCCAGGCGACCTGGTTCAGGTAGAGTTCGCATAACAACGACTCATGAGGATCGGCACCTCCGACTAAGTGCTCGTCGTGATCGTACAGTTACGGCCCGTAAGTTACTTTTTTTTGTGACGAAGGGGAATGCATTTACGCATGATACCTGGGAGCCCGGATAGACCCCCAGACCTATGTTGGACTCGGCAATTGGGTAGTAATACCAACTAAATCTCTACGGGAGCCTTCAGCGGCTATAGGTGGAGTGTCCCGGATCTGCAGGTGACAGGACCCCTCCAGCGAGAGGCTGGCCTGGGCGAAAAGGCCAGACTTCACCTCCTCGGGGACTGTCTGGCTACGCTATGACAGTCCCCACGACGCCGTGTCTTTATGGAGAGGACCGGGTTCCCATCCCGGCCAAACACGGAACACAGGGGCACTACTGAAGACGCTGCAGATAGCGCCTCCTTCGTACCCTCATTCGTCGTCGGCAGGGGGAGGCCGCGTCGGCAGCCTCCTCTCTCACCCGCTCGTCGGCTTCCTTCTGGGACATGACGGTCTCACTGAAGGAAGCCATCGCCTGGCAGGACTCGACGCTGCCGAACACCGCGACGATGATGCTTGAATTTGACAAGACCCCTCCGACCACTGATTTCAGATCATGACGCAGCGCTGCCCATCTCGGGCCGCACACCTCAAGGGTGTGCTGGGTCGAGTCCATCGCCCCGTCACAACTGCGTCAGACGGAAAGTGAGGGTTTCGCGTCTACGCGCATCCGCCGCTCGAGGTCCGTGCGCAAGGCAGCCTATCTCTACCGTGCGGCTGCCGCGCCAGGTCCTCCCCCCACCTGCTCACTCTGCATTAACGCCACATGCCCTAACCGGCGGACCCGCAGAATCCTCCTATCCAAGACATAGGAGTAGCTCTCGGCAAGAACCACCACCACGAGTTCCCACGGTCGCCGGCTAGGGCCGTAGCTGCAGCCCGCGAAACCTTACGGTACCCCCGAATCGACCTCACCATGACGACCCTCTGCGCGGAGCGCAGATGAGTCTTATTTCTCGCAGCGAGACGATCTGTCCAAACCGGAACACCGTACGTCGCCATCCTCCGACAGACACCGGAGTACAGCTGCCTGCAGGCGGCGCTGGGTCCTCCGACGTTCGGGAGGAGTCTGCCCAGCGCAATCGCCGCCATCACGACCTTCGATCCCAACATAGCGAAGTGTGGGCCGAAGGTCCACCCTTCGTCAAGTATGAGCTTCAGATATTTGATATGGTGGCTCAACCTGACCTTCTCTCCGATCTGAAGAGCGGCCCCCGGTGGGGGCCCCTTGCGGCCGGTCCCGCGGAAGAGGAGGGCTTCGGTCTTGTCTAGTCTGACCCGAAGCCCAAACCTCTCCGTGCGACTGATCACGAGGTCGAGACCGACCTCGGCCAGCCGAGCCGCCTCCTTGAATGTCTTTCCCCGTGTATTCACGAGGGTGTCATCCGCGTAACAGATGACACAAATCCCGGGGAGGAGACGGCCTCACAGGACCCAGTCGTAGCCGACGTACCACAGGATTGGTCCAAGTACAGAACCATGTGGGTCGCTACGCCCGACTCACCGCCACTCCACGGACCCGGACCGGTTCTCGAGAGCCACCCTGCGACAGCCTCACGAGATAGGGAGGCACCTTAAAGAATTTCAGTGCCTCCCGTATCACGCTGTACGGGAGACTATTGAAAGCGTTCGAGATGTCCCAACGACCGCGACCACCACCTCCCCCCTGCGTTCCGCCTCACCCGTCACCGCCCGCAGGCGCTTGAGGGCATCGATCGTTGACCGGCGTGCCTGGAACCCGAACTGTGACTCCGGGAGTCCGAGTCCCGCGCCCTCCTCCAGATACTGAGCGAGACGGGAAGCCACAATCCGTTCTAAAGCCTTCCCAGCCTCGTACAGCAGCACCACCGGTCGAACCGACGATGCCGGGTCCATGGGCCGCCCTGTCTTTGGGAGCAGGCAAGGCCGATCCTCCTTCCATGCCCCCGGGAATTGGCCAGACCGCAGGCAGCGGTCAAAAACTTCCCAGAGGCTATCCCCGAGGTGCACGAGAGAGATCGCCAGTACTCTCCCATGCACCTCGTCTGGACCCGGTGCCCTCTTCTTACTCTGGAGGCGAGTCAGAATCGCCTCCATTTCAGCCTCGGTGACGGGTGGCGGAACACCCTCGTCCTCGTCCGACGTCTGCCGAGCCACCCAGGGGGGGCATGAAGGCCACGGGTGTGTCGGAAAACGGTTTTCCGACGATCCTCCCGTGAGCATCACCGTGATGGGGCCAAAGTGGCGCGGAGATTGTTCCGCGCCCATTTGTACGGTCGGCCCCAGGAATCCCTTCTTGGCTCGGCAAATGGCCTGCTGCAGGGCTCGCTCCAGGCCGTACAATGATCGCCACCGAACCGTCGCTGTCTTCAGCCCAGCTTGGACTGGAGGGCACGGCGTACGGCTCGGCAACGATCGCAAGGTGAATCGACCACTCCGCCATGGAGTGTAGGAAGAGGTCCTGGGCCCTGGCAGAGTGGTTGACGTTCGCCTGGAGAACGCTGAGATGGCGAGGCATTCTCAACGTCCGACCCTGAATGGTTCCCCCTCTGAGAGGGAGAGGGAATTTTCCCGCGCTGGACTTGCTTACATGATATACCTCCCATCACATGGCCCAATGGTCTGGCGGCGTCCGCGCACCCCGCGCAACGAGCGGTGGAAGAACACCCACCGGCCTTGCGGCCGGGCTGGCCGCAACGGTAGCACAAAGTGCTGCAGTCAATGCCACCGGGGCAAGTACTGGACACGTACCCCATGCCCAGACACAGGTAGCAGTGCCTGGGACGCGACTGGAGGTGTACACCTACCCGACTCCATCGCACCACTAATCTCCCGGCTTGCAGCAACTTCTTAGCTGCCGTCGCCGAGAGTTAGATATGGGCTGTGCCTGAGCCAAACTGCTCCGTACGAAGATTCTGCACGAGTACCTGTCCCGGTTTGCTGCCCCACTTCTTGGCCACCGCAGTCGCCAGCCTTTCCGCGGTGACCGCATCGCTCAGGCCGGTCACCATCACATCTGCCTTCTTCTCCGGTCTTCTCACATCCACCACCTCAGCTTGTAGCCGAGCGGCGAGCAAGTCTCCTTTGTCGCCGCTCGTGCTCCCGGGTATCTCCAAAAGGCGAGCCCCAGTCGCCAACTGGCGAATCCGCAAGGGACCAATGCTCAGCCCCTCCCGATCCACCTCACGCTCCGCCTTCAGCAGCGCGGAAACATAAGAATCCCCCTTATCCGCTGCCTCCAGCCGTAGCTTGAGAATAACGGCCAAGGAGCGAGGGAGCGTCAGCTTCGGCTTTGCCTCCGCTTGCTCCTTAACCGGCGGCGTTGAAGCCACCGTTTCAACTTGCTTCTTCACCGGCGGCGCTGGTGCCGCCTGCTTCTTCGACGCCATGCGGCGTACTACGTCGGACCAAGGCGCAATCCCCTCTTGCGGGGGAGCGTCCTCTTCCGTCCTCTTCTTTCCGGTAGGTGGAACCGTAGAACTCGAGGTGGACGGCCCGAACACTCCTGCCCCTTACCTTTCCCCTTTCCCTTCCTCTTCCCCTGCGAATCCTATGATAGGGATGGGAACTCACGCTCCACGTTCATGGCCTTAGCCACCGACGAAACCTTCGCTACAATCGCAGCCCTGACCTCCTTCGCCAGCGGTTTATTATCCCCTGCAAGAGGGCGCCGGCAGGGAGCGGCAGGAGCGAACCTCATCTCGAGGCCCGAAATGCGCGCATTAACGATGTTGCCTACCATCTGGGCAATCTCCTTCATTAAAACGCCCATGTCAGGGGCCCCAGTCCCTACGGGCAACTTCTTCCGCGTCTCTTCAAACTCCCGTCTGTAGGCGCTGACCTCTCTGGAGGCACGCATTATCGGCCTTGAGCCTCTTCGCCTCAGAATCCTCCGTGCGGCCCACCAGGGACTCCATCATCTCCATGATGAACCCAGCCGCCCTCCTAATTTTAGAGGCGTTTTTCCCGTGAGGTCCAATATTAGGTTCAGGTTGGCTTCCGCTGCCCCCAAAACTTCCTCCGCCCCGCACCGATCGACATCTTCGAGCACCACCGGTGTTGCCATCTGGTTGGCTTCCCCCTCCTTCTCCTTGAGGAACGGCCTGTTACGCAGGGCACCCTCAAACGACGCCACTCACAGCACTAGCGTCCGAACCAGAACCAGAGTCCCAGGACCGTTCCGTAAACAGGCGCTTGTGCCCCAGTTCCGTCGTCAAGACTAGCAAACGTCAGGACGAAGAGTTGTTCGAATTCCTCTGAGCAAGGTTCAACGTGCAAACCGATTAAGATTCTCCCGTCAGTATTTGAACTGGGGGATTAATCAGTGGGGCAAGGTGCTTTTTACAGACGAGTGCAAAGTAACATTTCTTAATGATAATCAGCGTGTTAGAGTGTGGAGACGACGCGGCGAGCGGTTTTCGGAGTTCTGCATTCACGAAATTGACCGTTTCGGTGGTGCCAACGTAATGGTTTGGGGTGGGATTAGTTTACACGGAAAAACCGAGCTCACCATTTTAAATTCGGGTACCGTAACTGCAGAACGTTACATCGAGGACGTCATCAGGCCTCAATTAATCCCATTTGCACAGCGAGTGGGACCTGGATTCATCCTGATGCAAGATAATGCCCGTGCACTCGATCAACCCGAACTGTTCTAGAAGGGTCTCATATTGAGGTATCACAATGGCCAGCTAACAGTCTGGATTTAAATCCGAGCGAGCAATTGTGGGACCAATTGATACGAAGAGTTAGAGAGAATTGAGCAAGGGGTCTACAACCAACAGCAGCTGATTGACGCTTTAAAAGATGCTTGGGAGGGGATTCCAGATGAAAATATGAGGAATTTAATCCAGAGTATGCATAGGAGGCTACTGGAGTGTATTGCTAAGAGTGGAGGACATACTCGTTCTTAAAAAGAAGAAACAAAAGTGACAAGAACAGTAGTTAGACTTACACCGGTGATTTCTTTTGTTTATGTTTTTCATTCAAAATGGTCAATTTTATTATGAACATAAAAAAACAATTTATGATCATTATTTTAAGCAATTGTTAGCCTAGTTTATAATCAATAACATTATTTTGTAGTTACATAAGATAAACAAGTTAATGTCTTTATTATTTTCATGATACATCAAAAAATCTTAGTGACCCTTATTTTGTATTGAGTAGTATACATTGTATATTAAAAACATGCATATACATGCATGCCTAAAGAACCCTGAGAGGGTATACCGGATAAGGTACTTTCTATAGGTTTCGGCGCGGCTGGCCAAGGTCGGCGTTGAGCTCGTGATCAGCCGCATAGAGAGGTTAGGGCTTCGGGTCGGATTAGACAAGGCCGAAGCCCTTTTCTTCCGCGGGACCGGCAACGAGGGACCCCCACCGGGGGCCGCTCTGCAGATCGGAGAGGAGAGGGTCAGGTTGAGCCCCCACATAAAATGCCCCGGTTTGGGCGGACCGTCTCACTGCGAGGAATAAGACCCATCTGCGCTCTCCGCAGAGGGTCGTCGCAGTGAGGTCGATCCGGGGGTACCGTACGGTATCGTGGGCTGCAGCGACAGCCCTAGCCGGCGATCCCCCGTGGGAACTCGTGGCGGAGGTTCTTGCCGAGAGCCCTCCTATCCGAGACATAGGAGCATGTCTCGGATAGGAGGGCTCTCGGCCTGAACCCCACGCATGACGAGATCCTACGGATTCCCCGGCTAGGGCATGTGGCATTAATGCAGAGGTGGGGGGAGGACCTGGCGCGGTAGCCGTACGGTAGGGAGATAACGGCTGCCTTGCGCCCGATCTTCGAGCGGTGGATGCGCCGTAGGCGCAAACCCCTCACCTTCCGTCTGACGCAGGTGCTCACCAAGCATGGTTGCTTCAGTGAGTATCTGTGCAAGATGGCCCGCAGGGAGCCGACGACTCGATGTCACGATTGTGACGCGGCGGTGGACTCGGCCCAGCACACCCTCGAGGTGTGCCCAAGATGGGCGGCGCTGCGTCACGATCTGACATCAGTTGTCGGAGGGGACTTGTCAAAGTCGAGCATCATCCTCGCGATGCTCGGCAGCGACCTCTCCTCGCCGACGACGAATGGGGGTACGAAAGAGGCGCTATCTGCAGCGCCTTCAGTAGTGCCCCTGTGTTCCGTGTCGGGCCGGGATGGGAACCCGGTCCACTTCCAATGACACGGTGTCGTGGGGACTGTCTTAGAGTAGCCGGACAGTCTCCGAGGAGGTGAAGTCTGGCCTTTTCGTGGCCAGCCTGTCGCTGCAGGGGTCCTGTTGCCTGCAGATCCGGGACCCTCCGCTTATAGCGGCTGATGGCTCCCGTAGGGGTTTAGTTGGTATTGCTACCCAATGGCCGAGTCCAACATAGGTCTGGGGGTCTACCCGGGCTCCCAGGTATCATGCGTAAATGCATTCCCCTTCGTCACCAAAAAAAAAAAAAAGGTTTCCATAGGGTTCCATACCCCATAAAGGTGGGACCCCATGACTAAGACTGTCCGTCTGCTTTCAACTAGGATGTATCTCATGAGCTGTGATAGGACAGCTGTAATTTTGTAAGTTGATAAGCTGTAACAACAAATACTTGGAAATGAAATAAATTAATTATTTAAACCCATACAAAAATCGTACCCCATACAAAAACTTGGCTGGTTATGTACAAGTATAGTTATATTTAAACAACAATTTAGGTGACCTGATTTTAATACATTGTTTTGATGATTCGAATGACGTGAATGTAATTTTGTGAACGAGAATTAACATCAATTTGAACTTATCAACGAGTTAGAAGAGGCCTTGCGTAAGTGGGTCCACTGAAATGTGAAGCACTATATATAGATTATGGACAATGTACTTGACCTATAAAATATAGTAATATGGTAGTGATCCGCAAGTGACAAATCAGGGATTACCCTGCGAACACGTGGCAAATGGCGCCTTATCTTCGTGGGATGTAAAAATATGCTGAAGAGTTAATTCTAATAGAAAGAGGAAACATTCTAGGACAAATTTAGAAGGTCGATTTTGTCTTGGGATCCAAGAGTCTCATGGAATATGAGAAATCCAAAGAATATTGTAAGTAAACATGAACGCAAAAGTATGATTACCGGACGGATTGAAAATTACTCAACCTAACGCAGATTCATTCAATTCTAAAAATCAAATCTACCCATATTATTTAGTTTATTTAGTATATTTCATATTAGTTAGTTGCAGACTAGTTAATTGTGTGAAGTTCGAAACGTGTGCGATAATTAATTGTGATTTTATAATTTTTTAACAGAGCAATCGGACATAGTTTCTGCAAATGGAGCAAATCGAGCAGCGTGCCTCCATTAAGTACCTCCATAAGGGCTATCACCAAAAGCCTGCCATGATCGTATGGTCAGTACTTTAGGAGATTCTGCTCTGTTTGTATTCATCCGTCAAAAAATGTATAGCAGAACTAAACTAACTAAAGTTTCCCAGATCACACGGGCTTGTCACACACTCAGAAGATCAGATGGCAGATGGGCCACTAAAATTCTGGAGTGAAGGCCGCGTTCAGGTAAACGAAGTGTTGGTCGACTGTTCACCAGGTGGGAAGACGATCACCGTACAGTAGCTGGTCCGGGATGGAGCTGTGAGTAGCAGGAGATCGGCTGTCTTGGCGTCCATTGAAAGACGCATATATCCAGCAGTGGACCTATAAGGACTGATAATGATGATGATGATGAAATATGGATATATCGTTATACTGACAAATTTTTGGATGACAAGTAATGACGAGTTCTATAAATACGTATGAGTTCATTATTATAGGTATTATTGATTGTTTGGAAACATCCGTCCACACCACATAATGAAAGTTCATTGTGTGTCATTTTTTCGATACATTTGATTATTACATTAACTTATAATACAATTAGATCCTTTTTTCGTGCGTATACAACGCGATACTATGTAATGATCGTATGTAATCAATAAAACGAAAGTACTGCTTATATACATAATACACTTTACCGAAATTAGAGTCAGTTTCAGGTAACTGCGCACCGTATGAAACCGATACTAAGACTAACGCTCAATGAACTTAGACCCGCGGGGTGTCTGGTGTGCGAACAGAGGCGTCCCGGTGTAGGTAACCGTGCAGTGAAAACTTTAAAGACAACTAGGTAAAATTGAATGTACCTATGTTTTTTTAGACATTCGGAATCAGTGTTAACTACTGTATACGCTCTGTGATTTTGTACAGCGTCTCAGGAACAGCCCTGTATCGCTTGCTTCATAAGAATATATACTGCCTGAACTGGCAAACAATCCGTCAACAACAACACGTAACATGACATGTTAATGGAATCGTATCAAAGCGCGAATGGCCCTAGGTACATAAAAAATATTTAAGTAGCCAGGTTTATGTTTTCGTTTTAATGTTAAATTACTGTATTTTTTGTAGGGATCAAAGCGTGAAATCCACATGGACACACTGCCACTACATTCTGTAAGTTGACACTAATTGGGTGCTAACAGGCTAGCTTACGCCAACTTTAGTTTGGAGGTGAACGCTGCACGTATTAATGTATGAAATGAGAGTTCAACATTTTTAAATATCATCATCTGCAGCATTTCGCTATCCGCTTTTAAACAAAAGACTCCAATACATCGATCAATTTCTAGTAGCTTGTTGAACGTACTATCATCTACGTCAGGAGATCATCTGACTTCACTGTCGCAAATCTACTTCATTATTAAACAATGTTGAAGCCCTAAATTAGGTAAAGGAACATAAAGCCGAAAAGATTGCTACACGGTTACGCTTCTTGGGTTGTAAGAATAGCCCTTCTATTGGGCAGAATTTGATAAAGGCAACACACCTGTACAGCCTTTGGTTCACCAGGCTTATTAGTGTCGTTCACTAAAAACAGTACCTATGTAACGCTAGTTATGACAGCCAGAAGGGTGGGTAAGTATAATGTTCAATGTCTTTATGTGAACAGCTCCCATGTGATATATCAGTGACTAGCCATACTCCACGGGCCTACTGTCTAAATTACTTTGACCCTGTCAGCTAAACTATGAGACAAAAGATGCACTACGCATCAGCACCGCCTACTCATTTGCTCCCTTACTCAATTCTAATGTTGGGGTTGCTGTAAAGAATAAGAGAACTAGATGAGTTATCTATGACTGAGCAGATTTAGTTGTAAGGATCCGCTCGAAAATTGTGAGACATAATAATCATACCTCATCGAAATTATGCTGGAAATAGGCCTGTATTAGTGAAGGCTAAGAACCTCGAATCTCCGTTATGCATCCAGCATGAGCTGGCTACTGTGAGGTTATCACCTCTTGTTTTTTTATTATTTCTCGACGGAGATTAAGGTTACTTTACTAATTAGCACTAATGAGATTTACCACTGTCCCCAAGCGCTTCGCTATACTCGTGCAAATGATATATAATTACCTATGCGGATAAGAACCGTTTAATTGTAATGATCAAATGTAATAACACAAACAAGCAATGCAATATACATCTTGATTACTCGACTACGTCTAACGAAGTATTATATGTTTTAAAATTAGTGTAGTGTACATATATGTCTTTGTCATGTTCTCCTATCTGTAGCCGAACTGGATTGATGGCGACATTTTAGCGACAGCCACACTGTAAAAAAATATGTTTTTTCTTCAAAATTTTACTTTTGTAAGTAGTATTATCAATCAGTGTCTAGTTACTGTTTGTTGTTCGCTTTCACTATTTTATTTTGTACTGTTTTAATTGTCTCACTCAATAAAGCTTTATTTTTTATCTATACTAATCGTATAAATTGTTTCTTGAGCGAGTTAATTTCAGGAACTATAAGCCCGAATTTTATGCTTACTTTTGTGTCGAATAGTCCATTTATCGAGGAAGGTATAGGCTTTATACCATGACGCTACGACAGATAGGGCCAGAGTTACGCGGGTGAGACCGCGGGGTGATGCTAGTACTTCATATTGTATGATGAATATGCTAAGCTTTCAAGTCCATCTGACAATTAGTCGTGACACTAGGTGGGAAATGCAAAAGTATTTTGATATTTCCTGAGAGAGTACGGCAACAAAAATGAAATTAATCGTCGCGGCTTTCCAACGTTAACACAGATTTGCCAGACAAGGGGCTGCAAGTGACATAAGGTTGCAAGTTTTCACAAGATATCGGCGTCTACATTTATTATTCACGCGTGTGAAAACTTGTGTCATAAGTTAGTCATAATATAATCTCAAGAGGACTAGTTGCCTCTTATGAAGAGGCATTATGCCTCTTTTAGAGTCAAATGGTGGATTTTCTTTTAACTTAACAGTAGGTAATTAGAGCAGTGGTAGATTTTTGTATCCTCTTCTTCCCTTCTCCTCTCCAATGGGCCACCGGAAGCACATAAACCGTATGCCGTCACTTTATCGTGTGAGTAGAGGCACCTCCCCGTTCATGACGGCTGCAAAGCGTGGCCCTACTCTTAGTAAGGCATAGCTTGTCGATATAAAAAAATTCGTTGCAACTGAGGGAAATCCGGTGTGATAAATGTCTGTAGCCCTACAAGTGACAATGTTATCACGTGTACACAATCAGACGCGTGAGCATGTCTTTGTACAGTCTGAACACAACATACCTATCAATATCAATACTAGCAATTGAATAAAGATTGTTTATAAATACAATTATTTTAGAATATCCGTTTTCGTAACTTTAAGCCTTCCATATTGTACCAAATTGTTCCGAAGAATAATAAAAACATATATTACTAGTTGCGATCCGCTGTTTCACTCGGGTAAGTCTGACAGTATCGGAATAAAATTGAACGCAGTAAAAACTAAAAAAAGAAGATATTATTAATTGCATCTGTGGTGTAAAGGTGCGGGTGTTGCCTATTAAGTCCGTTAGCCGCGAGGGGTCCTGGGTTCGATACCCAGGCCGGGCAGCTGTTATTAAATGTTTCTCAGATTATTCTGAGCACGCACTACATTGTCCGGTATTGGATCCCCCGAAGGGATCGACGTCACCTCCACAGATGAGGTTGTCCCGCACCACAAGACAACCTCACCGACTTTGGGACAGTGCAATGCGTGCTCCCAGCCTCGCCCCTTGCCCCGTGCACAAAAGCGCCGCGACTTTTTGCTCTTTTGTTCCCTTTTCTTATAAGAGGGGTACAAAGAGCGGCACCTACTCCTGCTCTTTAGTCCCTCTTCTTATAGGCGGGGTAGTAAGAACCGCCCCACCTCCTCGGTTCAATTGGCTTCGCCCAAGGTGACTCGGATCACCCCAGGCTACTGTACTTACGAGTTGTGGATGTACTAGCACACTGCCTACCTCTTCGGAGATAACAGATGTGAAGGTACTTTTTTTCAGATATTATTTTTATAATGCGTTTACGACCTGTTTACTCGGTCGAGTCGATTCGGAAAAGTTTTAGCGGCATTAAATACTCAAAAATTAATATTGTTTATGATTCAATTGTAATCTCTATCCGTGTCAAACTTTACTCAAACACGTTCAGTAGATTTTGCGTGGGAGAATAACAAACATAATTTCACATTTATAATATCAGTAGGATAGTGCCCGTAGGCTCAGCTGTCACCAACAACCAGCTGTACCAGAAATCACCAGCAGCCCAGTAAATTTTATAGGATTATTTTTAAACAACACCTAACATTTTAATTTGTTTGTTTATTTTTAAAACAAAAGGACAAGCAAATCCACAAGTGAAAAAATAAAACCAATTTTCCTTATATGTTACATGTATGTACACTTCATTATTAAATAATGTGGGACCAATGGGGACTGCTGTCCATAGGCACAATGTATATGTACTATGAACGACAATTATTTTATTTAGACGCTCACTCCGGCGCGCGGAAGCACTTACAGTCAAGTTCAAAGACAAAGGAACTAGTGACGCACAGCACCGTTGCACTGTAGATGCACTTTTTTGTAAATTATAAGAGCGCAGACGTACAGTCGAAACCTTTTTGATAACTACGACGCCCATGGATATTAGAACAATTGTTATGCAGACGTGTTGTTTTTCTTTCCTGCAACCGCACAATGGGCCACCGGAAAGTCGTAGACCACAGGAAATGCGACATAACAATAAATTTACGACGGTACCCAATCCCCGATCGTGCCGGCCCAATCCGGGTGGATGCACTGTGCAGCATAGGACTCCCCCCTACATAAAATAAAGGACTAGTTTTATGAATGCCTCGTGGTATAGTGGTAAGCATGTTCAACCAGTGTCGTAAGGTCCCGAGTTCGAGTCCCGGGTCGGACCAAAGTGGACACACAAAATGATAGGGGGACCGACGTGCAGTCAGAGTCACTTGATGACTACTAATGCTATTCGCATAATTGCTATGCTCATTGGGTTGCCCTCCGTTCCGCTTTCCCTTCAATCGGTCAACCGACTACTCACCGCACGAGCGAGAGGTACCACCCCGGTCATGCTGGCCCAATTCGACTGCAACAGCAACTGCCTCTTACTAAACTACCACCAATAACTGGTATAAAGAGTTTATTTAGTCCGTATGCAATAGAAGTGGTTTTAAAACTGCAAATCATTGCTATTATTAGTAGAGGCTTGGGTCATTGGAGGAGGGATGGCGGGGTTGACACTCCATAATAGTTATGTACATGTTACGATTACCCCCCCCCTCCCTATAATGTAAATAAAAAGATCTAGGGTTGTACCGTTCTTAACCGAACACAAAGAGTAAATGATTCTGCGAAATGGTCGAGAATCTTCTAGAATGTACAGTCATATCCGGCGATCAGTAACTGGCGTGGGTGCGAACGACTAGGTCATTTGTACAGACAATTTGTGTAACGAATACAAATGTCTGTCTATCCATCCGGGGTCATTGCTGTGCAATATCAAGTACTAGCCGCGCCCTGTGGTTTCTTCTATTTGTCACTGTGCCATACAGGTTGTTTCGAGAGACTGTACAAAATCACAGAGCGTATTCGGTACTGGATTCTGATTCCGAATGTATATAAAATTAGGTACTTAAAGTTTTAAGGAATTTGTTACTATACGGTTACGCAGACCGGGCGGCTCGCGTTACTCGCCTGCACAGCTGACACGCCCGGGGTATTTAATCTCATACGCTACCAAATCGATAGAATTTTTGAAGAAGATTGAACAAGATATTGTTCAAATCATTTAATGTTTGACGTTTTTAGTAAATTCTATAATTCCAATGCATTTTTTTTACAATTTGCCCCTCGATAGTTTAAAAATTAATATAGTTATGGAGCTGATTCTATCAATTTTATTTTTGAGAGTCATAATCGTTTTGTAGCGGTCCATGAACCGACGGACGTGACAAAACAGCAAGGGTCCCATTTTTGGTTATTTGGCAACGGAACCTTAGAAATCTAAAATGTATATCCCATTTACGGGGCCCTATTGCTCTCTATTTAGAGATTATTATTACAAACTTAATGTGCTTTATTTAATTGGTATGGACCGACCGTACAAAATGTATGTAGGCGCCCGCAAATAGAAGTTATCCCGTTAGCACGGCACCCTCGGTGTGCGAGTATCCACTTGCACTTGGCTGGCTTTTATCTTTTATCTAAGCTATACTTATCTTATAAAGACATTTGAGTAACGATTACTATTACCATTTGATTGTTTGTTTGCATTGAATAGACTCCGTAACTTATGGACCGATTTGAAAAAATATACTACCAGTAGAATCCTATATTATTTTTGATGAAACTGGACTATGTAATATTTATGTAGCCTAGTTTCATCAGCAATAATGAATTTGACAACCAGCTGTCCCGACTGATGTTGTCCTACCATAAATTGAATTCATCATATTTACAACAACATATTTATAACAAATTATTTTTGTATATCAACGAACATTTTCCACATATTTAGTGAAGTATCTGTTGCGAAGCCGGGACGGACTACTAGCCTATAAATAAGATACGTTAACGTGAGTTTTTTTGTCGCGTAGCTCCAGAGTACACCGTCAGTCGGATCAACGAATTGTTGGAGCCCACTACCAGCGCCCACGGTCTCGTTTCCAGAGGATGTGCGCTTTAGCTTCATAGAACTAGCTGCGGTATGACTTGCGTACAATTTATCAATGGGGAACAATTAATATATTCGGGATAAAAAATAACCTATACGTTAATCTAGAATCTGGATTATCGTCTGAATCTATACCAAACTTTATGCCACTCAATTCATTACAATAATTAATTGGTTTGGATAAAATTACAAAATAGCAACAACCACGGACACGGCTGGACACGCGTGACCATGGTAGCTGTAAAGCTTCTGAAACGTCGGGCCAGTTGAATAATTAAATAAACCGCGATAAAATCCGTAAAATATCTGTATTCCGCAAACCAGTTCAGTGGTATTTTGCGTGATAGAAGAGAAAATTTTTGATACTGGCTGTATCTCACGGTGTGTGGTGTCGTCGACAGTGTCGCCGGGAATAAGTGCCGAGAGCGTCTAAAGAGGTTTTCAGTACAAAAACTGCGCTACCTGTAGGACAGAATCGGTGTGTCATCACCGTCCTCTTCATAATACCGGTCTTCGTCATCCCATTGCTCGTGAACATCGCGTGCCATGTATCGGTACTGCAACAAAATATTCCATCAGTATTCGCATCATTTCATCACCAGTCAATATCGCAGTGGCACAACAATATTGTGGCATTACGAAAATGCCGTGGGCCCGGCCCGCAGCCACGATCCTTACATTCGTTGGTTTGGCTTCTTCTAGTTGCGACAGACGCCCCCCTCTGATAAATTTGCCACTGACCTTAGGCGGTACAGTCGCGCATACGATAACGATAATATTACGTCTCCATAGACGTATGTCTAACGTTAACGTTAGTACTAACGTAACTATAAACAACCATTTGTTTCTATTTACGTTAACACTTTACCGTGTCCGCGACTTGCTCTCTTTTTCGATGCTCAACATGCAATGCGACAGGCCTTTAAGAATTATGCTTGGATATTATCGTCATCGGTTTCTTTTCTTTCTTGCCCCCTTTTATACATGGGCAGATTTGTAGATTGTTGATTGATAGGTAGATTGTCATTGACCTTAAAAACGGCTGGTTCAAGACGGTTTTCTGGGAAGTTGACGGTCATTGGGAAGAGGATGTTGTTAGTCGGACGATGATCGACTAACAACATCCTCTTCCCAATGGAGCCCTAAATTCTTTTCTAGCACATCTGCCATCTACTCTTCAACGAGTTGTTCCAACTTCATTTTCCACGTGCTATCTTTATTGTAAGTAATAATTTTAATTTTATTAAAAGAAGAATGAAAACCAGAGTGCGTGAAAACGGAGACGGTCTGTTTCCAATACTATAAGTTGAAAAAGAAATCATAAATTTCATTAAAATAAAGAAGTTAGTAATAAATAAACTAGGAGATAATTTTTTTACAATATATTGACACTTCTCGACGAGGAAACGAATTCTCTATGCCTATCG
>JAFELO010000653.1:41813-78579 GCA_017140195.1 Eumaeus atala | reverse complement strand
TAGTTTACATGACACTTTAAATTGCGATTGTATTAAAGAGCGTCCTATGGAAATGTAACTTCACTATTCTAACTTAACCTACTAATGCTGTGTGATAAAAATATTAAATAGGTACTTCTTTATTTTCATGTTGTGTTGTTGTTGCATGTTATAGAATAATGCTCTCGAATAACGATTTCACTTACTCAAGGATATGATTATATAATAAAGACACCCTGCTCTGGGTACGTCGTAAAATCTAAGTACACTGATACAGGTACGTCCAGGTCGTTACGCTTACGTAGACGTAGGTACATGTGTAGGCGAAACAAGAAAATTATCTCAAATAAGCTTACTTGATACGGAATAAACATACAAAATAAATATATTTTAAATAATTAGTCAGGCCCTACTCTTAGATCGATAATACTCGTAACGAGTCGCAAATCAGATCCCGCTTTCCAAAAAAGCTGTCACACCAGACAAAAATATCACACTCAATTTATTTTTTATTTTTTAGTGTAAACGATAACCTGTTAACGAAATGTATAGGCAACACTTATTAACGAAATGTATAGGCAACATTATAGGTATCTCGGAAATCTGGTTCTGTTCAGCACATCTTGATGTTAATATACATAATTACATACGTGTGTAGATTGTGTACAACCGCACTCGAATATGTTGTACATACAGCGGCATCAGTCAAACCATAAATATAGAATTATCATTCTGTGACAACTTATATAAGGGTGCGAGTTAATCTAATTCTAAGTAGTAAAAAACATGACAATGAACTAAAGAATATAAGAGATATCACGGCATTGGAGTTAATTAGTCGAGTTAATCGTGGGATCCGTATTATATGTAAAACCTAAGTGCATGCGCAGCGCGGTGCGCTCGCCTCACATGCAGCAGAACAGTGAAAAAATGTTTATACTATAAACATGTTTTTTCACGTGTACACTGTAAACAACTACAACATAATTGCCTAATACGGAACTTCACGCACAATATTCATTTTATACATCGGTAAATTCGTCTATAACACAAGAGGCATTGTTTGAAATTCGACTCTCGACTCGGGACTTCAGCCAGATAATCCCCCGCCTCAACATAAGGGGCTGGTTATGTTCTTTTCTTATTTTTGTACCTACATTTTCGCATGTCATTGCTCTATATATTGACAAAATAAAGACATGTTAAATTTGAACATATTGAAAGTTTTGTATCTTAGCGAAAATACGATTTACTTAACTTTGAATGATAAAAATAATCGTGTAGTCGGGACTTTGCGAAACTTAAGACCTACTTTTATAATTAAAGCAACCAAGCAGCTGTAAAAAATGGGCTATCTCCACCACATCAGCGCTCCAAACACACAACTTGATTCCTTTTCACAGAGCGGAAGCCTTCGATTCGCCCATGACATGAGTATATTTGATCGAAGGCGAGTATTGCTAAAGCCACTGTCGCGAACAATCCTATTTGTCGTACCAGTATTATGAACTAGACCCGTGCCCACTTTAGCAGACGTCAGAAATAAAATTTTATGTTACAATTTTCCTGTTAAAATCAGGGCACACCCAAAAAGAAAAACTCTGATTTTAACAGAAAAAAATGTAAATGAAATTTTTCCCCTTCCTCTTGGAAAATGCCGTCGCAGTCAACACCTATTTCCTAAAAAAAAAAAAAAGCAATTGCAAGTGCTCGGAGTTTTAAAATTTTGCAATTTCTAAGATTACGTGATGAGAAAGTGACCTTTTGTTTTTATATATAATATATAGATGACAAAATGTGTGATTATTTTCACTCAAAACTACTAAACAGATTTGGTTGAAATTTAGCACAAATAAGGGACATTACAAAAAAAGCCTTGGGTCCCAAAAAGTGGTACTCTTGGGAGATTTTAAGCAGGTGAAACCTTAGAGCGGAGCTAGCTACAGCTAGGTTTTGTTCATAAGGAATAAAACCAGGTCTCACGATGATCTCCGTGCAGAAATGACACATGGAGAAATCGGGAGTAGACAATGCACTTGTGTCTGCGCACACACTTGTGCACTATAATACGCAAACAGGTGGCTCTCCTCAATAGAGATGGCCGCCGAAAGATGGCACCTGAAATTCGGTAGGACGAATTTGTTATTATTATTAAGATGTCCGCAGCCTCAGCATTCCTTGGTAGAGTAATAAACTGTGATATTACAGAAGTACCAACGTCAGCTGTTATTTTATGAATTAATATAACATCATCTAGGGTTTGTACAGTTCAGCTCTTTGAAATGTATTTAAATTTCTGTCCGCATTCACTGAAGCTGTGAATAGCAAGAATGGAGGCAAAACAACTAACGCAAATCTGCATCCCTAATCACTACGTCCATCGAATGCTAAAAAGTATACTTTTTAAAAAAGCAACAATAATTATAAAGAAATCTTTATAATTATTACGTTTATACTTTTTCTTTTATGTTACGAGCAATGACAAATTATTCGGCGCTACTTTTAAGTGCATAAGCACTTGTGTTAAGAGTACCCGCTATTCCATACCTGTAGTTATATACAAATATGTATTTTTGATAACAGACGAATTTATTTGTGTTTTACTCTTTTTTTATACAAATTTTTAATCTTAAAAAGGAAAATAATCAAATGAGAAAAAGGATCAGTGTGTGCGTGTTTATGCGCGTGCGTGGGTGCATGTAATGCGTGCGTGTATGTGTGTATGTGTGCGTGCGCGCGCCTGTGTGCGCGTTCGTGTGTGTTTCCATATGTGTGGGTGTATGGGATGTACTCGATGTATCGTACTTGCGAAGTTAACTGCACATGGACTCAACTTCAGTATGGCTCTATGTCTTCAGCATGTTTGATAGCAATTTTCCACATTCGTGTTTAGATTTACCATGTATACTTAGTACCTTATTTATTTAATTGTATAATTTAGCAGATTGGCACCGGAATTTTCTACGTGCAAAAGCTGTCCTAAATAATTCAACTGTAGCAACGGTATGCTTGCGCCTCCTAGACAGTTCACTAGGATCATATTTTAGGGACTGGTGTATTCCCAGTACCGAATTTAGAATATACATACAATTGCCTGACAGTATGGAGACCACAATAAGCATAAAGTTGGGTGGTGGGAAATCTAAATGGTTTAAATCACATGACTTTGAGTAATGCTCTTGGAACCCTCTCGAGTTCGAGGAACTTTGTTTTTGTGGCTCCCCCCCAGACAGGGATACAATATGTTAAAATTGACTCCGCTAGCGCTGTGTATATATGTTTTAAAGGAGTTTTATCGGTGATGTGTCTTAAAGTTTTAAATGATGGTATTAGATTTCGTACCCTAGACATCTTAAGCTCTAGGTGCTCAGGTATTTATTGTGTTGGACTTTCGTTAATGATATTACATGAGCAGTCTCTTTCGGTGATACAATTGTGTATTTCTATTTCAAGATCGGCAGGAGGTTGAGTGCTATTGTATTTAATGAAGTAGATACAATGAGTTTTGTTAACATTAAGCGTTAGTAAGTTGCTTCTTAACCAGCTAGCTATTTTTTTGAGTCCTAGATACGCGGATAACAACAAACCAGAAATTATTTCGTTGTTCTTCGCGTATTATTAACAACCTGTGACATGTGGACATCTGTCATCTCAGTCCACCAATGGTCTTGGTTGATATAAAGCTTCTGAAACGTCGGGCTAGTTCAATAATAATATAAACCGAAATAAAATCCGTAAAACTAGATTTTTGTAATGAGCAACATTTGTGTAAACTGAAGAGATGAGTACTATATTAGGTGCCTACCAATGCCCACTAGCATACGCATATGCAGATGCGTTGCTCCCCTTCACCTCCCCCACCATGATTCCACCGGCTACTCACAATCTGCACACGACACAACTGTCCCTTTACGGCGATATCAGATGAGCGAGAGGTATCACCCCGATCGTGCCGAACCAATCTGGCTGCAATGCATAGCACTTACTTCCTTGACTAACAATTAGACATCCATTGAACTCCACATTGACCTTATTATTTCACCATTCAATCTGTAATTTACCGTAATATATTATCTTGTAAGAGGAGTCCCCCTATACTATAAAAAAAAATAGGAAAAAAGCCGGCCAAGTGCGAGCCGGATTCCTCCACAAAGGTTTCCATACCATTATCTATAAAAAAGGCAAACATTCACATGTTGCATGGGAGCCACATTAAATAAATCATTTATTCTGTTTTTTAGCATCCGTTGTTATAGCGGCAACGTAATTACATCAATTGTGAACACTGCAAATATCTAGCTGGCACGATATACAACCTGATGACAGACAGAAGGACAACTGAGTCTTAGTACGGTCCCGTTTTTACCTTTTGGCCTTGGTTACGGAATCCTAAAAGTAGCATTTGCCAATTTATTGTTATTTGCTCTGGTCATAATAATAATACTTAGATAAGCTATTATAAACATCCTCATATCAGGATGCATCTCTCTCGTCTGCGGGAGAGTGAGAGACCCCTTTCTGAGCCTAAACCTAGCCTCATCCCCTGTCGAGCACTCACAACAATCCGATGAAGCTGTATTAGGCTTCTACGGCGTAGGTCCGGGTCAAATATTTATGTTCTTTAATGAGGTGGAGGTTACATTTTAGTATGAAAAGGTATGTAGGGCGCTCCCGGCCACTTATGTAAATAAATAAGGTCAGAAACGTGTCTTGGATTAAGTATTCTCGGTTTTTCTAGAAAGCTAAGTGTACTTGGCCTTTATGGGTAGATTCCACCTTTCCTGTCCAATCTACGAGGGTGGATTGAAAAGTGTTCGGCCTAACCGAGAAAATAAACCCATACTAAATCAGTTATATTTTCAGTATTATTTTCTCCCACATAATCAACGAGTTCGATGCACTTCAGCCGTATCCCATTTAAAGCATTTAGACCGTCGAAAAAAAATGATTCTTCCTTGGAGTCAAAATATGCGTCTACTGCTGTTTCGACCTCGTCGTTTGTCGAAAATCCTTGACCTCCCAGGTGCTTTTTTAGATTAGGGAAAAGAAAGAAATCTGACTGTGCCAGATCAGGTGAATAAAGGGGATGCGGTAATAGTTCAAAGCCACAATTATGGATTTCAGCCATTGATTGCACAGACGTGTGAACATGGGCGTTATTTTGATAAAACAGCACTTTTTTCAGAGCATTCCTGGACGATTTTCTTTTATTTCCTCTCACAAGCGACGTAGTAAGACACAGTAGTAATCATAGTTTATAGTCTGATCCCTCTCAAGATAATCAATCATAACCACGCCCTTCAAATCCCAGAATAATGAAGCCATTACCTTATTTGCCGACAAAATCGTTTAGCCCTTTCAGGGGGCGGTGAACCAGGTCTTCTCCACTGTTTCGAATGTTGTCTTGTTTCTGGCGTATAGTAATTCACCCATTTTTCGTCCATTGTAACAAACCGATTCAAAAAGTCATCGGCATCGGCTTCAAATAGCTCCAAACTGTCACGTGTCAACAAATAGTGAAAGTCGTCCTTTTTTGTTCAACTGGAAGTCGTGAAACCCACCTCGCAGACACCTTGTGGAAACCCACCTCGCAGACACCTTGTGGAAACCCAATTCGTTAACCATGATGTTTTGAGTTCATTCATAAGAGATGCCTATAGTCTAGGCTCTCTCTCTATTTCTTTAATCAAGTACTTTTTTTAATAAGTTCGCCAATAGTGGGCGTCGAAGGCCTCCCAGAGCGGGGCTCATCTATCACACTCTCTCTACCACGCTTGAATTCTGCTACCCACTTCTTGACGGATGAATAAGACAGAGGAGGATCTCCTAAAGCACTGTCTATATCATCATGAATGGCTTTCGGTGATAGCCTCTTCTTATGGCATTACTTAATGACGGCACGCTCTCGATTTGCTCCATTTGCATCCAGAAACAGTGTTCGATTGCTTTGTTAAAAAAAATCACAAGTAATTATCGCACACGCTTCGAACTTCGCACAATTGAATAGTCTTTTAGATTTGATTATTAAATTGAAATAACAATGGCATAACATGCCTGAATGAATCTATTAGGCCGAGTACTTTTCAATCCACCCGGTAAGATAAACTGTCCCCACAATTCCTAGTTCAAGTCTAATTGAAAATGAAATAAATACGTAATAAGAGTTCTTTCAGCCCCATTGGAAAAAAATGTAATCGGGTTTTTTGTTAATTATATAATAGCATCGTTTCGTGGTTTCACCCGCTCACAGACAAATCACGTAGAAAAGTCAGTATTGCTATAGCATAAGTGTTACTCTGGGACTTAAGCTACAACATGGCCAAGTTTCATCCAAATACGTTCGGGAATTTTGACGTGATTGAATAACAAATCCATATACACAATCCAAACTTTATATTAGGACAAAAAGAAAGTAAATTTCACAATTGTGTCATTTCGTTGAGATTTAAACTTGTGGAAACGAAAATAAGTCCCGACAAACGGATTGATATATCTAGGATATAGACCAGAAGAGTATGACTCTACTAAAAAAAATATTACTTCTTAATATCAGTATTTTTAATAGCTAGTGTATTCGAGGCGTCTAATAAGAGCAAAAATTTTATTGGACCAACATTAAATAAAAAAAAATTTAAAAGTCATATAAATCATAATTTGAAGACTTTCATTTCTTTTCACATTATTTCTTCAGCCACTATCTTCGATTTCTTACCCAATTGGTTCAAAACTGAGAGGGATCAGTGTATGTATCTGTATATGTATGTGTGTAGATTTCCGTATACTCTGCTGCAGCCTGAATGGCTCGTAGGATTTTAACACAATATGAGTTATTGTTCCTCATACATTATTCGCCTTGACAATGCGTACACAAGGTTAATATAGATGTCGTAGTCGTTTTGTACAAATCGCCGTATAACATTACGAAGCTACTAGCCATTTTCAAAAACAGGGCCGTTTTGTTTTGTGGTGTGCTAGCTATTAGCCGGTATGTCATTGCAAGACGTTCTTTAATATGGCGGCTGAGGTTTAGCCTCATTAAATCTCTTGATTTTTGGCAGAGACAGTGATCGATACATGTATGAAATTAGGCCAAGTGTTCTGAGTACAAATAAAAAAAATCAAACCACAAAAAATCAGTCGGCGAACCTTCAAACCTATCTGGGCACAGTTTTTTTTTAAATATTTATCTGAACTCTACAATCGACGCCATTGTTGTCATGTCAAGCAACGCCGCGAGTGTCAAAGTTGGGAACTAAAACGTGTCAAAAAAGGCTAGTCCTATTGGCTATCAATAATGCTAGCTTTGTTGAATATCATATAATAAGGAATCTTTCTCACGCAATTTCACTCAGACGTATTCAATGTGGCTAATTGTTTGCCCGTCACAAAATAAAAAGGCCCTGTTTTTTAAAATGGCTAGCCGTACTGAAATCTTGAGATTCAGACAATCCGAGTGTGACATAGATATATGCTAAGCATTAGGGATTTCTGTTTTTCTATTTAATGTTATGAAGCCCGAAAAAATCGAGAAGAATCGAAAAAAATTGTTTATCTGCACTCATATGCCAATTTGTGATTATAGGGGGTCTGAGGGCTGTCATGACTATCAACGCCTATGTAAATAAACATAGTTTTGTACAGACATTCCTCCACTTCAATGATCCATCAGAAGCTCACATCACTCACTCAGCAAAGCTGTCACTTTGTGGGGGTATCATGTGAGTCTCCATGGTCCAAGCATACTTCATAAAATCTAACTAATATATTGTTTGGCATGTCAAAAAAATTAGATTTCCAAACCACATAAATCAGGGTTTGTGTATGTAGCATAAATCTTGTCAAATAGCATGACACAAAATTAGAATGCCCATCTATTAGTCATACAGGTAAGATTTGCTTGCAATGTATTGTTCCCAAAAAGAAAGGAGAGATGGAGACATGGACAAGAAGACATAAGTTGGTGCTGTATAGGTTCCATTATTACTTTTGACACACTGATGATGGATTATCTATTTGACTTCACTTAAAGAAATATACAAAATTGCATCGATTATTTATTTCTAGATTATTTAAGACACAAGTCAATAAGACTTATTGGTAACAATTTTTACTAATAAATTATTTTGACTTGTCTTAAATACTGATTATATAATAAAATATTACTAAAAATTGTCCGAATAAGTCTATATTCATTAATAGACCAATATATACTGATAATGATTGTGATATAGAGACAAGTCTAGGTTAAAATAAAAGTAATAAAAAATCAATCATCATAAAATAACATTATCATATTTTTGTGGTAGAATTACCACAAATGTATTAATACACATAGGTATTAATTGTCCTCAATGTCAAGAAAAGAAAGCTTACTCAAGGACAAGGTTAAAAACTAATAGAACTTGTTTTGTTTCACTTAATTCCGATTACCGAAAACAAAGGTACTTTTAGCATTTACCAACATATACATATATTGGTAAATCTTAACATTGTTTAAATTATGGCTTATTACAAAACGTATTGTAGCCGCTAAGTGTGGGTATTTATAACTTATTGTATACTTTTTACGACTGTATGAAGTCATAAGTTAATTAGAATGTTAAACTCAAAAACCATTTAGTTATACATTGTGTATTTTTTAATATAAATGAAACTATATAAATAGATTACTTACATTGCTTTAAACAAATAAAATAAAATATTGAAGATCACTAGTTAAACACCCTATTTCATTTCCTATAGCGTTTTTAAACTTTACATTTGAGTAAGTTTCAATAAAATAGTATATTTACAACATTAACGGATGACAATTGACACCGATTTACACATGACTTGTGATTTGAGTTAAAGAATGCGAGTATTTACAAAATGACAGCCAGTGCTGCTATATGGAAAAACAAAACGATGATTTATTTAGTGAAATGGAATGTACTGTAAATGTAATGGAAGGTACTGATACTGATTATATCAGCAACTATAAGTAGAATTATAAATTAATATTAAAGCTAATTCTCGAAAATTGTAAGATCATAAATTTATACTCCTCATCGTCCTATTGAAATTTTCTTTGGAGGCAATGCTTGCTTCCACAGACCACAATGAGAGACTCCCTTATAACTAACTATCAATAATTATTATGCCTTGACTGTAACAGAAGGAGGGAGAAAGTGTAATTCGTTAATATTAAGGCCAGTGCTTGATAAATTTGAAAAAGTTCTGAATCTGGTATTTATATAAAAGTAATACCCACAGCTATACCACAAATTATAGTTTCTGTAACGACAATGCTGTAACAAAAAGTAAAAAAATAATCCTTTATACAACTTCCACTGTTTATCAAATATATTTTTTTACATTTATGACTTGTTCCGATTTTTCATTATCAGGTATATGTAAAAATAGTATTTATACATCACATAATCTTATGAATTTCTATCTGAAGGATATAGAAATTAATGGCGTAGGGATCTATAATCTCTTTTATTTCTATAAATAACAATATGGTCCCGAGTATTCATTCGGTGAGAGTGGGGCATATAACTTCGCTTCAATAAAATAGTTTAGTATGATTTTTTTCCCCAAGGTAATAATTTCATACTGTAGCGTAGAACGAAATAAGTTTCGCAGGACTTTTAAAATGATTATAATATGGACCATATTATAATCATTTTCAAATTGACATTGACATTTGACATAAGTAATAATAGTACTCAAGTAATCAGTAGTTGAAACTCGTAAAATTATTTTAAAACTCTTGTTAAGTTCAAAAATGGCCTCAAGCATAACCAGAAACCAAGTTCTATTCCTATACAAAACACTAATAAGAGAATCTCAAAAGTTTTCAAATTATAATTTTAGGTAACCAACCTCTTTGTTTATTTCACGATATGTTTATTTAATTATATAACCTCGAAAGACCGAATTTAAAACCCGAAAAAACAACACCCAACATTTTTATGAAACACTGCCAGCCAATTATTGCTTGATGCAGTGTACGTATAAAGAAACATATTTTATTCTACAAGCCTAAAAAACTGGCCAACTGCAAGTCGGAACTCGCGGGCCCAGGTTTTCGTACCAACGGAAAGTAAAAGCATGACATACATTAAACTTTTCTTCATATGAAATGATATACACTTGTTATAACTTATTATATATTGTGTGAACTTATTAACAGTTATATCTTCTCATTTACACTCTTATTGGGCAAATAAAACCAAATATTACTTAACAAACAACTTAAAACAAAATTTTATTAAACCTCATTCAACTCATTCTAATAGTGTAAATATTCTTTCATAGATCATATGCTTTAAGACGTATAAAGGATGCATTTAAAAGTAATAAATTGATAAGTGATAATAAAGAAGCTCTAAAAGAGTACGAATTTGGAAAAGAAAGTTTGGAAATTATTAAAAGACAGGTTAGTTTTGAACTCTATATGTATATTCTAACTGAAGATTTTTGCATTTCGTGTAAAGATTAATATTTAATATTATAATAATTACAGTCAGCTTATGGTAATAGAAAACTAATAATATTTACTAGGCAGATTGTTAAGAACTATAGTAGTATATTTTATCTGTTTATTGGAATTCCTAATTCTTTTGATGTGATAATGTCCTCTGATACCTGCATGCAATATAGTATGATATCATAGTAACATTCCTAATCTTAGTAATCTCCCAAATGGGTGCACCTGTAATTGAGAGGGTGGAACAAGTCCTCTCTTTGCTACTGGTGATGCATTCACAGATCAATTAGAGAGGACCATTATCATGACAAATTATATTGTCTGTAAACCAACTTCTTTATGAGATAGTCAACAAACAAATGGTTGGTGAGATTCTGCTGTCCTTGCCATCTGAAACCCAGTGTTTGATGATGACCCAGATGACAAGGACAACAGTTCTTTCACTTTGCTGACCTTTAACAAATGCATATGTTAATTTCTTCAGGAACTATTGTTAAGTTGTACTGTCTGCCCACAGGGTAATTTATAAATTTTTCATAATTTTACATACTTAAATAAATATATATGTTAAAAATATTTATTTTAAAAAATACAAGTTTACATTGAGAATGATGATGACCAAATTATTTCTTTTATTTTTTAGGTAATAGTTGGGGACATGTACAAATCTGAAAAACTTGTTATTGAAAATATGCGGTGAAGGGCAATTATATAAATATTACCTATAACATTTTTAAAGCCACATCAATATTATAGAGTAAACAAACGGTCTTTGCCAGATTCTCAACACTTGCATTTAAATGTTATTGATAGTAAACTATTTGTGTACTACAAGCACATATGATACATAAACTTCATGTTCTTTGGTGCAATAGACCTGGAAGTATATAAATATTTTAAGACAAGTGTATTCGTAAGTATCATACAGATACAGAAATAAATAGAAAATTACATATATTATAAAAATACTTTGTTTGTATTTTGTTTGTGATCATTATCCAAAACACCGCACTTAACACCAGGGACGATGCTCAATCATAATACCACAAACATTCTGTCTAGAGTGCAATATTGAAAATGCTGGGATAATTGTTATTCTGGAATCTGTAAAGATGTTTAAATATTTTAGTGTAGTAGGTATATAGTAATAGCTATAATACCTGTGTAGTACTTGCTTGTATTGGAAGTCAGTCAGTCAGTTGCTACTTGACAGTTCAATCACACATGCAGATTTCAACAGACTTGCAACTACTGCTATCACTTGAAATAGTATTGATTTCATTAAGTGTGTTTGGGTTACTGTGGTTCTCTCTGAATGTGACCAAAGTTTCCGGTTGTACACTAAATACCTGGCCAATCAAAATAATATCTTTAATCTAATTTATTTATTGGTAATCCAATAATCATTGACAAAAAGATTGCAAATATACTGTTGTGAAATATTAATGTAATTAATTATAACATTTATTGATGTTATGATTGAAACAACCACTGCTGGATTATGTTTAAAATATAAACACTTGAAAACATTTTTGTTATATAAATGTGCTAGTTTTTATCAAACTTAATTTTATATTTCTTTAAATACTCCCCAACTTAACATTGCATTATAGGTATATTGAATATAATAAAGGAATGTAAAAACTGAATAAGAGAGGATTTAATTTTTAAACACCATACTTAAACTAATAACGAAATTTTATAAGTACTCTCCAAAGGTATATTTTTGTAGGATAGATCTGTAACTATGTATTATATGCACTTATGTCCAAATGTTGTCAATATCATTAATTTTATCGAAAATCAAGCACTTGACTTGTATGTGTGAATGATATTATTTGAATAGCTTCTTAGTCTAAAGTGATTGTTATTTTATTGTAAGCTGTTGTAGAATGGTTTGGTACTTGTTTCGTTCTTGTGACAATTTGTAAAATTGTAATATAGTATTGTATTATTAGTAAACATTTATTTAGAAGTACCTATATTATGTTACATTTTATTTACCCACTACGTAGAACAGTAGAAAAATTGACACATTAAATATGAACCATTACTTGCTACAATTCCTACTCCTGGGGTGGTCCAGGATCGAACCCCGCCATGTACCAATGAGTTTTTTTCTAACTTAAGTACATTTTCTGAGTGTACTTACGTTGGAGGAAAACGTTATGAGGAAATCCGAATTCGTGTATTCGAATTCGACCTAAGCCTATGTTAGGTCTGCTTTCTTTTTGGGTTGCAGAGTGCATGTGTAAAAACTGTTGCCCTCGTCAAATAACGGTAAGTAAAATCAGATTATGTATTTATTATGTAGGCATCGTCTGATATAGAAAGGTGATAAGGCTGAAGAGAGAAGGTGAATAGTTGATATCATTGCAAGAGCTCTCTGCTACTCCACGAGTTACGTTGGAAAAAATGGGAAGATGATCTACGTGCAGTAGCTGGTCCGGGATGGATGCAGGAGATCGGTCATCTTGGCGTTCATTGAAAGACATGTACAGCAGTGGACCGATAGGGGATAATAATGATGATGATAATAATAAATAACACATTTGACGTGATAACGTCATGTAAATTTATGGCGCTAGCAGCATGTATGAAAAAGTATGACATCATGTGTTGTCCTAGCCCAAATTCGGCCTTTCCGGCCATCTCTTTAGATATTTGCCAACTGCGCAGGCTTTATTATAATGCACAAATGTACACTCCAGTGGCACTGTTACTCCCCACCGGCGGACCTCCCCACCAAGGTGGGTATTAGAGGCCTGCCTGTGGGGACGAACACGGACAGCATCGCCGCGGAGCTCACGGCCCTGGGCATTCCTGTGCGCTTCGTGCGCCACATCCCAGCGAGGGGGGCAGAGCCGGCTGTATGTACCATGCCCAACTCGAGCGCATGTACGGCGGGGAGCTCCGACACCTCTACGAGGTCAAGGAGCTGCTCTGCATGCCGGGGATAGTGGTGGAGGGGTGGAAGGGGCGCGAAGGGCCGTCACAGTGCCATCGCTGACAGCACTTCGGTCACGCCTCCACGAACTGCCACCGGCAAATCCGTTGCATGAGATGCGGGCAGAATCACGCGGTCGGCGACTGTCCCCTGCCCAAGGGCGCCACACCGACGTGTGCAAACTGCGCCGGGCCGCACACCGCCAACGACCGTAGGTGCAGGACCTACATCAGGGAGGCAAGACTCAGGGGCTTTAAGCTCAGTCCGCTGATCCCGACTAAACCCGGGGTCAAGCAGGACCAGGCCCCGAAAGAGAAGGCTGGGAAGCCAGACCACCTAGTCCTCACCTGCGGAGTCGTTGGCGGAGCGGTCGAATATCGACCAGGCCCGACTCTGCCGGCACCGGCGAACTCCCCCACAGCCAGACCTCGTGCTCCTCCCCCCGCCCCCAAGAAGAGGAAGCGACCCAAGAAGAAAAGGGAATCGGTGATGGATCGCAAGCAATTGCGAATCATCTACTGGAACCCCGGCGGGATCCGAGGAAAAGTTCAGGACCTCAGACAGCTCGCCCAGGAGTACGACATTCACGTCATACTGTTGGGAGAGACATGGCTGGGGCCTGGACAGGACCTCAAGACGAAGTGTCACCGAGCGGCAGGGCGTGCAGATGTAAGGCAGCGCTCGTTCGGCGGGACATCGTCTTTGTCGACATGGACCTCGACCCCTTCTCCGACATGAACACAACCGGAGTAGTTGTGCAAGTGTCGGGAGAGGAGTTGAGGATCTACGCGGCATACAGCCCTCTCACACTCCACTTCGACCTCACCGATGTCCATCGCGTACTAGATGGCGGGGGCCAGGTGTTGGTTGCTGGTGACTTGAACTGCAAGCACACCGCTTGAGGATCGTCCGCCACCAACCGCACCGGCGCCAGACGGCAGGCGGATTCGGAGCGACGGGGATACACGATGCAGGGACCCCCCTGCCCGACCGACCCCGACCACGTTCCAACGGATCACCGGCGAAATCCGGATGTGTTGGACACCGCCATTCACAACAACCTTCAATTGACACTGGACATGGAGGTGCTGTATGACCTGGACACGCAGCATCTACCGGTCCTAATCATTACACGCAACGGCGGTCGAAAGGTAGCGGGAACAGACCAGACAGGGTGGACTGGCAGGTCTTCAGAGACCATCTGGCCGACTTCACTATCGACGGGCAGCTCGAAACCGCGGGGGAGGTGGAAGCTGCGGGCCTGTAGTCTCACAGACAAAATCTGGGAGGCACAGGCTGCGGCGACTGTCACCACGCCGGTCGAGGCGCGCCGTCGGAGTGACCTCCCTCCCGATCCTCTGTCTGATCTCAGGAAGAAAAGGCAGTTGAGGAGGCTCTGGGCCCGGACCCGCTACCCGCTGATCAAGGCTGACCTCAATCGACTCGCTGAGGACGTCTCTGTAAGGGCGAGGGACTGTCGAGGGGCCGACTGGGAGCGAACCATCGCTCGAGCCGGCGCCAACGCCCAACAAGGGAGGAGCACTTTGGCCACGGAGGTGAACAAGGGAAGACACTCGGCGGAGTCTTTCTCGACATGGAGAAGGCCTTCGACCGGGTGTGATACCCAGGCCTCCTGGTCAAGTTGATGGTCGCCGGCGTCCCGCCAGCTCTCGTGCGACTAGTGGCGTCGTTCTTGGAGTGTGAACGTACCGGGTAGCGGTGGAAGGGCCACATTCCTCCCTGCGGGCCATACGTGCTGGAGTGTCGCAGGGCAGCTGCACATCCCCTTGCCTCTACGCGGCCTATACTAACAACATCCCGACGCTCAAAAACCTAATGGGAGACGGCGAAACGGATATCTTGCTCGCGCTGTACGCCGACGACAGCGCTTACATATCGTCGTCCCGAAAGCCAGAGCAGCCGGGCGAATGCAGCGGCTGCTGGATCGACTACCGGAGTGGCTCTACAAATTGAGGATGTCCGTCAACGTGGAGAAAACGGCATCCCTATTCGTCAGCACGAGGCGCAACGGCAATCGACGTGACCGAAAAGAAATCAGGCGCAGGACTGACACGACGGCTTAACGTGCTCTTCTAGGCAAACATTTGTAATAACCCCTATCTTCGTGACTTCGGACTGTAATTAGAAATTGAAAAAGTCATATGACATAATTTTTCAAATCAGGCTTGAAGCTCCAGAGGTTAGGGAGTTCAAACAAACTTTTTAGCATTATTGTATTACCAGTGATTCGCCCCGATTCAGGCGTAAATAAGAGGGATCATGATCAAATAATTCACAAGAACCTTCCTCGGGAATCGTTTCTTTTTTGTTTTTTTCTTCGGAGGGACCTGCTAATGGTTGGCTGCGCTATTGCTCTTCATCGGACTTTGGGAATCGTTCTTTCCATGGGTGAAAACCGCATGAAAATCAGTTCTGTAGGTTTTGAGAAAATTACTCACATCATTTGGGAGACCTTGTTTTATAATATTTATAGAAGTTATGGATTTATCGCTTATAGACGATGCAATCTCCAAATGATTTATGGCTAATATCCAAACCAGCCTAAGAGCAAGCCAGTATACATCCCCCTTATGGTTCACGCCTTGTCGTGGCGGTGGGGCTCATTAGCCTGGGGAGTACTACGCGAAGGCAATCGAACCGAGAGGACTGCTCTCATGTGGGGCGGTACAACAAATTCGGTGGAGGTAGTCTCGGTCCCACGGTGAACTGATTAGCCGTCGCCGTGCCCTGATGATTTGAAGTTCCGGGGCGCTTCACCGTTGGCGAAACTGATGGCACTCGCGTGCAGGTATGTACATTTTAGCAAAGAAAATCGATACAATGTGGACAGTTAAATGTAGTGTGACTCAAACGAGAACGCTAAGTATCAATGAAAGGCTTGTTTACTCGTGTACTCTTTAATAATACCTTGTTATCAAATACGACCGACGTCAAATGGATTATTCCCTTACTTCATCAGACATGGGCGCTGCTGTCCTCGAAGGAGACGATGTTTTTGTCAACCTCCGTAGAAGATAGTTTGTTGAAATGCTTTTTTGCATCTTCTTTCGCATCTTTTCCGCGATGCTTTTTGTGTCCCTTACCCTGGAAACAAACACATACTAGTATATTTTACACTAGCACACCGCCCGGGTTCGCCCGCGATCGAGGGGGGCCAAATTATACACCACAGTCTTCACCGGGATCCGCTCTATTCATGGGCGAAAATCCCATCAAAACTGAGTTCATTTTGAGAAAACCGATCACATACAGACAAATACCTTTGGAGACTATTTTTTCCCCCACTTACTAAACGCTTATGTTAGCGGTAGTGCTATTAGTCACTGCATTGTAGTCGAATTGAGCCCGCCGGTCAACTGAAATTATCTACGTATTGGTTTTGATATGATTATTATGAAAGCTTCAATGAAATAGTTTTAATTTTGTCTATGCGGATCTCTAAATGTTGGTAAATGGTTGATAACTCACACAAGCCATCGGTTGTTTCGCCGTACGTGGTCGGAGTTCGGACTGTTGAGTTAAATTGGCTATTACAATCATGCTCATATCGCGATAAGATGCTGCCACCTGCTGGAGAGTGGGGGTCAGTCGGGGGTTTCGACGTTAAGCGTGGTCTCGACGAGCGCTCATTGCAGTCCGAGGAAACTGCATACTCTTCTGTATTTCTCTTCGCTTCTACAGCACGTGTTAAGGTCCAGTGGAGTTCATACTTTTCATGTCTATGTGTGTGTAGGAGTTTGTGTATTTGTTTGGACGACCCTGCTGTGATGCCGCCGAAATAACACGACCAAGGAGCTAGCTATTGCTCACATGACACCGTAGTAAAGTGACAGCTACGCTGTCGCGTGCTTTTTGTTAGTAACCGGTGGCCCATCGGAGGAGAGGAGAGCAACGCAGCTGGATCACAACAATGCGGATGTCTCTGGACGTCGGTATTAGCTCAAACTGCTTCGAAAACGCCAACAAAACGAACCTTTGTCTTCTTCTTCTTGTGATTTCGTTTTTTATGTTTCTTATCCGTTGCGTCGTCGGCCGCGTGCGGCTTGTGGTGCCCGTCCACTGGTGCCATATAGGTCAGCACCGGCTCCTGAAGCAAAATTAAATTATATTAAGTATATGTCGCAGTCGGATTTTCTAAATCGCTGTATTTCATTACGGCTAGCCATTTTCAAAAACAGGGCCGTATTAATTTGCGGCGGGTCAACGATTGGCCACACTGAATACGGCTGAGCGAAATTGCGCGAGAAGGAGTTCGGCGTTATAGGATATTCAATGTAGCCTTATTGAAAATTTCGAAGAAGTAAAGGAAAACATCGCGGGGAATCCCGCATTCGTGTATTCGAATTCGGTATATGATCGGGCTGGACTGCAGAGGTCAGGTAGTCTGTGGCAGGATGTATTCAGGTGATTAACATTTAGTAGCAGATAGGGCCTAAGTAACACACGCCTATTATTTGATAATGTGAAATATAGTTGATAATTTGTATTAGAATTAAACCCAAATAGTTACAAAGCTAAATCCTTTTTTTTTTTGTTGACGCGGGGAAACGCATTAACGCTTCTTCATCGGCCCCGGGTGGGGTCCAGTGGTGTGTGGGACTCGCGGCAGGTGATAGTGCCGAATACCCACAAAAAGCGTGATAGAAGTGTAAAAAGCACCGCGAGTGCTATCAGTGCCACCCTTGGTGAGGTGCCCCGGAACAACAATCATCAGGGCACTTCAACGGCTATTCAGCCCCCTAAGGGACCAACTCCACCTCCACAGATGGGGTTGCCCAACACTACACAACTCCACCGACTTTGAGACTGTGCAATGGAGTGAGGTTCCCATCCTCGCCCCTTGCCCCGTTCGCGAAAGCGCCACCTCCTGTTGCTCTTAGGTACCCACTTCTTATAAGAGGGCTGCAAAGATCCCTCTCGGTTCAATTGGCTTCGCCTGGGTTCACCCCAGGCTACTAAACCCCACCGCCACTACAAGGCTTGAACCATGGTGGGGACAAAGCTAAATCCTCGTCTAATGGTGTGGAATAATGAAAATAATGTGTGTAATAAGTAGTAAAGGACCGAGTACAGAACCTTGAGGAACGAATTATATACAAAGTCATACCCAACAAACAGGCGATTAGCGCGTTTCAACATACAAACAAAAAATCTCATCTCTATGCTGTTAGAAATGTCCAGTGCAGCTCCATCGGTTACTATAAGACACGTCGGGCGGTGTAGATGAGATTGTGTTCAGACGGTCAAGCTCCCTTCCCGCAGATGCATTCCGATAGCTATTAAGATTAGCTGAAGTAACTATAATTATCTTGGCCGAGAAGATTACCTTTGGTATGTTATTTCTCCTCACCACGCTATTGCTGGCATCACTGTAGTACCCGCTGGTGTCTTCGATGAACAGCGGATGCTCGGTGGTCAAATCTTCGGCCGGTCTAAGATACTTGCTGCCATGGTTTTTTGACGTGAACCTACGGATATAAACAATGTTATCGGAGACAGGCACACAATTATTTTGACGACCGGTTAGCGTAGTGGCAACATAGCGCTGGTAATCTTGCATGTTGTGCGTGAGGTCGCGGATTCATCTATATATTATATGTATGCCTATGATAAAAATCTGAAATGTGTACATTTTCTTAAATTTATTAAAAATATGTCATCTCAGTCCACCCGTGACCATGGTTGCTGTAAAGCTTCCGAAACGTCGGGCTAGTTAAGTAATGAATATCACCACGATAAAATCCGTAAAATTAGTTTTCTTGTAATACATTTCCGTTGTCTAGTACCTGTAACACAAGTCCTTACGGTACATAGCCCAGGTCTACGCTAACGTGGTGTCATAAGTCTACAGATGTTATATTATTATTATTATTATTATCATCATCATTATCATTTATATATAAAACAAAGTCCTCAACAGCTGCCTGTGTGTGATCAATTTCTCAAAATCTACTAAACGGATTTTCATGCGGTTTCACCCAAGGATATGTTAACCATGGATATGTTAATCAAAATATTATTATGAAAAAATTATATGTAAAAAAATGTTACATGTAATGTCATAAATTCATATTTTTAGTACTCGCCCTACTTGTGAATTGTCGTACACAATAGAATTAATGTTTGAGTACCCACAAATCATTTTTGACGTTCGATTTTTTGTTAACACATTATTACCCATAATATTGTACTAGTCGAAACTCACTTTTACTTTTAATGAGTGTCAGAAATATACTGTGTATTAGTTATGTGATAGTGGAACCTGGATGCTGGTCCGGAAGAATGGACAACCAAAAGCCTAGTTTGAATGCCAGTAGTGGTTAACAATAACATACAAGTATTATTATTTACACAGTAAATTGTATTAATGTTTCAATTTCTAAGGAAATTGGCCTCGTATTGATAAATTGAAATGTAATTGATGTGCAGTATTATTTTGTATTTAATTAAATATTGAATAAAAGAAACATTTTAGTCAATGTCTAGCTGTTACCAGATCTCAAAAAACACAAACCCATTTGAAGGGGAGCAGGAAGAGAGGGCAACGCAGCTGCATGACAATAATGCGGATGTCTATGACGTCGGTAGTCATCAAAAGGCTCCGATTGTTCGTTCCCTGCCCTACACTACCTACTTTATAGGTATAAAAATCTCTACTTTATATGTATAAAATTTCAAACCCCTACCTTTATAGGTATAAAAATCTAAATAATTTTGATTCTAAGTTGTAAAGTACTAATTGTTTAAATGACTCACTTACCGCTTATAATAGTCTGCATCAGTATTCGCTTTTTTTGTTTTCTTCTTTTCTTTTTCTTGAAAACTGTCGCCAGCTGCATTTTTCCTTCTAAAATTCAATACAAAAAGTTATTCAACTTTTGCATTTATTATAGATGTGAAGCTTTTTAGTGGCATGTCGATTTTTTATCTATCTGACGCATATCACTTTACTATCGTAGTAGATGATGTATGTAGCAATTCACATCGCCCGCTTCAACTGTCATTATAGTCTGCATTTAAATATTTCACTTATTCATGGTTTCATAAAACACCATTTGCTTTTTATGTACTCGTTACGTAAATGGCCTATTTGGTAGCTTATGTGTATGTAATGTTAATAAATTAAATGTAATGTCCTTTTTTTAAGAAGTACCTCAGAAGCAAAAACGACACCCGTAAAAGGATTATTGTTGCTGCCTTGTCCGCCTGTACGTCCGGCTTGCTTAAGTTTCTACTTTATTATTTCTTAGCAACTTGTTGCAACTACACATCTTCACGCTAGTTCCCTAATAGGTAGACAGAAAGAACCGAGTACCACATATCACGAAACTTACATACCTGCCTTGCCTCTTCCAGGTTCATTACACATACAAAGATGCCAGTAGCGAAGACTTTTAGCACCTACCTTCGGACAGTGCCCGGTCAATCCTATCGTGGTATGTCACTACACTGATATATTTGTTAAAATCGGATCAGTCGCTTTTGTACAACGATTGAACATCCATACATATATTCATAGCCTGCTTACTGCCCTTCCTCAGCTTCGCCTTAGTCTGGTAAATAATAAATTTATCTCTTTCATCATACCTGCATCAATACGGGTTGTATTAGGAAGACAATTGTAATTTTAAATAACTTACCGTTTCTCTTCGCTGCCTTCATGCTCTGGGACTTTTACTACCTTCTCGCTCATGCGCTGTACCACGTCCTCTATGTCCCTCATGCGGGTGCCTATGGCGTCGACGAGCGCCTGTAGACCAGACGCCTCTGGTTTCTCCTCGGTTGTCTAATTAAATCAAAATCCGTTAGCAATAATAAAGGGTAACAATTATATCTGGGCCCGCTAGGTGATATGTTAAAGGGTTTAAAGATTGTATCTTTATCATGACATGGGATAGGAAAAGAACAAGACACGCTTATAACAGACTTAATAAGTTTTTCTACAGTCTCAGCATTTTGGTGATAAGCGACACCTAAAAAAAGAGGTTAACATATATATTGGTCTTCACGCCTTACTTCTAATCATTTCGCGGCGGTGTTACGTGAAGATTACAATTCGGCTGGATGTAGCATCAAATTTATTCCCCATCATCAGTTATATGTTATCAGAATAAGACGCACTGTTTAATCATAGGTATGTGAAAATGACTTCCCGTTTATTTGGCCCGATACATTAACGTGTTTAGGATAGATCATTAAAGCTGATTTAATGTTTATTTCCTTGCATAAAGTTACGCGTAGTTGTCATAACTCAAGACTAACAATAGCCTCGAGAGCAATGACCCACGCTATACACAGCTACACCACAACAGCTATCATTCTACTTATATTTACGACATGATCTAATAAAGCTTCGTTCGTTCACATTGATGCAAAATACAGAGGTTAGCAATAGGCAGTATTCCAATGTAGTTAATAAAAGCAACACGTAATATTCATATAATGACGATCATTTTCAGTTCTTACCGCTCCACTGTAGGACATAGTCGATAATTGTTACTCCTATCAATCGCGATATATCATATCACTAGGAACTCCCCGCGGTTTTACCTGCGTAACTCCGGTCTTATTAGTCATATCGCAATGGTATATAGCCTATAAGCTACCTCGTGAATACAGCTAGAAACATCATTACATCGGGGACTGGTAATACCGAGGGTCCAGTTGTAATCGAATTATACAGAAACAACAGAAGGCATGTTGGAACAGCTTCCAATTGACAAGTACTAGGGCGGCGCTACAATTAGGTATTTTGGTAAAGTAACATGGTAGGGACGCGTCAGCAACAAGCTACGTATCATAGACCGACCGCCTCGTGGTGTAACAGTATGCATGATCGCGAGATCACGAGTTCGAGTCCCGGATTGAATCATAAAGTTTACCTACTAAGGTTTTTCAAATGGAGGAATTCCGTTTACGATTCAATGGAACCTGGCGGTGTTACTCCTCCTGACACCGCGACCGTCGTTCCATTGGAATAAGGAAATGAGGGAATAAAGTGTACACATGAGCATGTCCTGCGCAATTACCTAATCTATAGAGGTGGCTGATGCTGACGGGAGGACCCATCTCCATAGCTCCATAGCCATGGTCATGTGATACACTAGACATGCATGCTCGCCAGACACTATAGATCTTGGCATTGTCTGTCAGGCGGCCCACGTCGGATGTAGGTGACACACTGTGCACAGAATTATAGTAAGTTAAGTCCGCCGGGCATGTCTGTCTAGTGAATGCCCCGTAGGTGATTTTAGTTTTCAGTTCATTAATTTAATTCGTTAAATTTTCCACTTAAATAAATAAGTTACCGTCGTTGTTTCTACGTCGCTGGACAGTTCATGCTCGCTCCATTGATTTTGCGGTATCTGCGACCACGTGTTTGGACCCTGTGAATCAAGATATCCAATAAATTTTAACTTTAATATACTTCAATACAAGTTATATTTGTAATTTGCTAAAATTACTGCCATTTTCGTAGTGAAAACTTCTTTAGCGTCGTTAGGCAAAGGAAAATATAGCACAAGTGGCAACACGGAGCTGGTATGTGCTACGTACTGTCACGTGTTCTACGTATAGCATTTTAAAATAGTTTTACTTCTATCGACAGTCAGCCAGATCAGAATATATATAAATATTACATAATGTAATGGCACGACACACTTGCAGATTGAGCGAACAGCAAGAGGATTAGCTTTACAAACCTTAATGGGTGCTTTCGTCGTTCCAGTATTAAAAGAGAACTTTTCTTCCGAAGCCTCTACAATCTGTAATCAAAATATATTTTAGTTACTAAAATGATCATGAAATCAAAAAGTTGATGCGTAATCGCATCAATTTTTTCGTTCGGGGGAGGGGGAATGCTAGCTTAAAAACGGGTAACGGTTTCGATCGCGTACTTCACCCCTAAAAATGCACGTCTACGAGTCTAATTTCGCACCGTCTTCGTGATCACCTACGTCCTAATGCGAACCCCATGCAAAATTTGAAACCACTATTAGGTATTTGTAGATTATGAGATTTCGTGTTTAGTGAGTGAACAAGAAAGTGACCTTTCTCTTTAGTATTTTTTATTATATAGATATAGTTTGTGGAGGCTCACGAGTACTCGGAACCTTTTACCGACATCCACATAATTATTATGCAGATGTACGGAGTCCTTTCTTCTTTCCCCTCAATTAGGCCACCGGAAATTAACAAACCGAAGGGAACGCTCTAGCTGACACTGCGGCGGTATCATACGCGCGAGAAGTACATCCCCCGTCGTGCCAGACCAATTCTGCTGCATGGCGCACGCAACCTCTTACTAGAGGTAGTGGCATATTTTTAAGTTTTAAAATATGCGAATAATTCATTTGCATATGTTAAGCATGCGGCCTGTTCTTCACACACATGTGTACAACAAAAAAATGTATGGCCCTACAGCGGAGTAGATTATGCAAAGGTAAAGTAATTTAAGCAGCGTTTTTGTTGGAGTCCAGTTTCAATATAAAATAAACAACAGGCTACAGTTGTTGCAATGTGTCGCGTCTGGTCGTGTTACCTATTGCCATGGTGAATTTTGCATTTAACATTATTTTATATGACACGTCTATAAAATGAAACTTATATAGGGGGTATTATTGTTACAAAAAGCTCGGAGGGGGTAGACGATATATCGTCGCGATATATCGTGTGGTGAGAGACGGCAGTGGCGGAGGAAGAGAAATGACTAGTCCGTAAAAAATGAAGCTTAGTAAGGTCGTGCTGCATTGCAGCTGAATTGTGCCGGCTCGACCGGGGAGGTAACTCGCGCACACGATACGGGCGTGAAGACAACTTCGCGCTTCGTCCTGTGTGAGGTGAAGTTTGTGAGTAGCCGGTGGCACATCAGAGGGGAGGAGAGAACGAAGGCAACGCAGCTGCATAACAATTCTACGGATGTTTCCATTATCTGTGGAGTTATCATACCTCGTTGACCCAGGCCTGTGCGAAGGATCGCAAGGACTTGTGTTGCAGGTACTACACAACGGTAATATATTTAATATTTTTTATAAATTTAATTAATTGTATATATTTAATATTTTTATTATACAAAAAACATAATAAATTTAGTATTGAAATACATATGCATATAATATATACATGATTTAGGCGAAATTCGAACCCGAGACCTCCGGCGAAACACGCAGACTAATAGCGTCGACATAATATTCGCGCTCTATAATATTACCTGTTTGTGTTTGTGAAACGTTTTTTTATTTTCACCAAATTATGATTGATTCTTGTGATCGAGACACGGATAAATCAAAGATGCCCCTCAATTTTCATCCTAACTCACCATCTCAAGTCACCGATCTGACACTGTTAGGCTCTTGGACGGCTAACCGTTTGAGAGCTGTGCCTGCGTTAGTTTGGGACTGAGTTCCGTTGGTGTCATAACCTCGTGTAATTCGACAGCGCCAGCTTCATGTGCGAGTATGTATGCAAAAGTATGACGTCATAGTAACATTGCGAGTCATAGTACTGCGAGCAAGAGTGCGTAACAAGTGGTGTCTTTCACTCCATCGGGCGATGTGTTCACGGAGCAATTAGAGATTATGAAATAAAATTACGTCGCCCGTAAACCGAGTTATTGAAACAAGTACTAAAATTATTACCTTCTCATTAGTCGGTGCTTCGTCGGCGTCCATATCGTTTCTCTCTTTAGCCCCAAATTCATCTGGGGAGTCGACTGTCTTAGGCTTCAGTTCCTTGTGTCTGTTAAGAAATATTTAGGTATCAGGAATTTACTTTTGAAGCTATACTAGCAACCCGCTCCGGTTTTTTCCTTTACATACCACATATTTCCAATGCGGGGAGAGTATACTTGAGTCAGTACTATGTACTCCCTAAGGACGAAACTGTTGCCGGGATTACAAGCCTGAACATTTAGAATTCAGTCTTTTCGTGTATATCACGTGAGGTAGGTAAACACATACAAGGAGCAGAGACCTCGGTCCAATTGGCTTCTCCTGGGTTCACCCCTAGCTATAGTTATTGAGCCCCTTCGCCACGACGAGGCTTGAACCATGGGCTATACAACTGCCTATGGTATCACTTCTCAATCTACCAGACTGATTGGTAAATGGCCGAAACGACGACCTTAAAGAAAAGATAGGCAAATATAATTTATTACATTATATTCTATCATCTTTTCGAAAAAAAGAACGCCAAATTCGAATTTATTCGAACTAATAGAATCTATGTGAGGGTACCTAGAACTTTCTCTGCCGTAAATTTTCTCAACAATGGAAAGAAACGAAATTCGTGCGGTGATAAAGTTTTATGTTTTAAAAGGGCAAACAACAACCCAGATTAAAGTCAAGCTAGATAGTGTTTTAGGTAATAATGTTCCTGCATTGAATACAATTCACACCAGGGTAACTGATATCAAACGTGGGAGACAGAGCTGCGAAGACGTCAGCACGTCTGGCCGTCCGAATGAAGTCACGAATCCGGATGTGATCATAAATATTCAAAAAAATCGTTTTAATTGATTAAAAAGTTAAACGACGCTTAAAGTTCGGCAGATAGCAGAGATGGCAAACATTTCCTATGAACGCGTTTTTTACATTTTACACCAACATTTGCGAATGAAAAAGCTCTATGCGCAATGGGTGCCGCGTTTGTTTACCGTTAAACAAAATTAACGTCGAGTGGACGATTCGTCGGAGTGTTAGGCGCTGTTTAAACGTGATACTAACGGTTTTTGCGGCGTTATGTGACAGTAGATGAGACACGGATACATAATTATACTACTGAAACAAATGGACAATCTAAGCAGTGGACTGAGAGCGGAAAACCTGTGCCGAAGCAATTAAAAACGGGTTTGTCGACCGGCGAAGTGAGGGCGACGGTTTTTTGGAATGCTCGGGGGATTATTGTAGTGGATTATTTGCGAACAGCAAAAAAAAAAAATATTATGCAAGCTTACTGCAAAAAAATTGTGAAGAAATCCGAAAGAAACGTCCTCATTTAGCCAGAAAGAAAGTTTTATTCCACCACAACAACGTACCTGTGCCCTCGTCAAGGATTGTAGTTGCCAAACTCCATGAATTGCCGTTCGAATTGTTACCCCCGATCTGGCCCCGTGAGACTTCCAATTATTCCCGAATCTCAAGAAATGATTAGGTGGCCAAAGATTTTCATCAAATGATGAAGACATTGACGCCGTAGAAGAGTCCTTTGAGGGGTTAGAGGAAACGTTTTTTCAAACTGGTGTAACGGCGTTGGAGAAGTGCTGGATTAAATGCACCGTGGTAGAGGGAAACTACGTTGAAAAATAAAATTGTTTTAAATAGATTATTAAAGTTTTTCTTTGTCGTTTCGGATACTTATCAATCACCCATCTTATATAGCACATAAGGCAGAGCAGTGGCCTTACTTTTTAGATCGCGACTACTTAACTTTGAGAAATTGATTATTGCAAAATAAATTTGTTATCATGAAAAGACATGAATTATGGTATTAATAATATAACCAAAGGTGTGAAAAAAAAATCAAATTAACTCCTTATATAGCTGCAACATAAGCTGTCCCTACAGACGTTGTTTTGGCAGAAACAAATATTGCTGTCATGGTAACGTAAAAAATGCCGATATAAATTTAAAATGTTTGCACTTTTGTAAATCAATGAATTTATGCCATATCTTGAAATATAATGTATAAATGTCTCTTCTTAGCTTTTTCTTACCTTGGCGGTGTCGCTTTCTTAATATCCTTATCGTCATTACTCGTGGTCAATGCTATCTGTAAAAACATTAAACCTATCAGAAAACACGAACCTTTGAATTTAAATTAACATGCACAACGTCCTGCTTGCCGCATGTCCACTTTGTTCTATTCCAACAAACATTTTTGTCATGTAATCAAACATTTATAAAAGCTTTAGTTTAATTGAAGATTCACAGTTGCAGTAATTTTTATAACTCTGTCATGTACTGGTGTATTATGTCGGAATGTAATATATTTGTATAACTCTGTCATGTACTGGTGTATTATGTCTGAATGTAATATATTTTTATAACTCTGTCATGTACTGGTGTATTATGTCTGAATGTAATATATTTTTATAACTCTGTCATGTACTGATGTATTGTCTGAATGTAATATATTTTTATAACTCGTGTCATGTACTGGTGTATTATGTCTGAATGTGATATATTTTTATAACTCGTGTCATGTGCTAGTGTATTATGTCTGAATGTAATATATTTTTGTAACTCTGTCATGTACTGGTGTATTATGTCTGAATGTAATATATTTTTGTCCAATAACATTGTCAAAGGCCAACTGTATAATTTACATTATGCAACTTTGCGTCGTGTAAACGTTTTCATCGTATAAACATCATTGCAGTGTAAATTTTGTCACATTTTATACATCTGCTGAACGGATATTCAGTGTAGTATTGATAAAAGTTACATAATCGTCGCACAAGTCTTCTGTGCGACTTGTATATATGTTATATACAGGTCATAAATATGTCGATACGATTGCCATTTCATTAATACTTATATTATATATTTAAAATAACTTTATGAAATGGCTGAACCTTTTACTTTTATATTTCGTCAAGTTATAGAGTTGTCATACGACCTCGCATAATAATTTTTATAGTAATATGAGACCATCAAAATTATGGGAGCTCATAAATAAATTTTGTCACACATAGATTCTGTTATTACTGAAATTAATTCGTTCAATGTAAACATCTTTAAACGACAGTAACGTTATAATAAATTACTAAATTCAAATTGACTATAATATACCTCTGAGGCTCTTGATATTGAATCATCGTTACCATGAATTTTAAATTTTTATATTTTTGCAAATCAATGAATTTTTTCCATGAAATATCCGTGCGACACCGGGACAGACTGCTAGTAGAAAATAAAATATTATTCAACCAACCACAATATCCGGCGCTGTAGGCAGCGATCTGGGCTTGGCCTCTAATTTTTTGTGATCTTTTGAAGCTGAAGCTCTCATAGTTTTCTCGTGGTCCTCAATGGCGTCCGACTGCAGCTCGTATACCGGGCCTTGTTCTGGGCGCCTGGTCAATGATGTACGAATAAATAAGTATTTAAATAGATAATCATCAATCAGCTAGCGGTGTATAGCAGTAGCGATATGAACAAAAACATGAAGTGTAAACTCGCAGTTTTACTGAAGAGTGGCCGGTCGGGCGTAACGCTTTCATCATCATCAGCCGGACGACGTCCACTGCTGGACATTGGCCTCGCCCAAAGAGCGCCACATGTCACGGTCACGAGCCACTTGCATCCAGCGGCTCCCCGCCACCTTAAACAAGCCGTCAGTCCATCGGGTAGGAGGCCGTCCCACATGTGACGCCTTACCAGAAAGTAAATTTTGGTAAATTTACTAAAGTCGGTACGGCACAGTCAGGGAAGTGGGTGTCTCTCGTTGACTTGACACCGCCGTAAAATGTGTTTCGTGCGGTTGAATCGGTAGGATAGGACAACGCATCTGAATGACAATGATGTGTGATGTTTATGAGCGTCGTTAGTCGTCAAAAGGCCTACTGTTCGTTTACCCCTCTATACTAGAAAAAAAAAACGAGAGAAGTTAAATCTGAAATAGAAAAGTTACGCTCTCAGTGAGAAATTAAAAATAGAAGGAATGAGCCGAAGAAAAGTGAGGCGTAACGGCATGGAAGAAGATTTTTTTCGCAGATAATTTAATTATCATTATCATGGCCGGAGGGACCGAGAGGTCCCTCCTCCCCCGGCTCAGACGTTGGAGGCAGATCCCGCGTACTAGCTAAAATACTAGCGTCGGTGCTGACGTGAACGTTGGGCTCACGGAGAGGATGATGACCGGGGGTACCTCCCCCTTCACCTTCTTACGGGTGAAGATTTGCCCGCGGTAGTCTCAGAGTACCTACGGCAGTATTATTTGAGCTAGATAAATCGCGAATCGTATTGGGATTAGTCACGGCTTTATAGGTGTCGTTCGGACCGTTCGTACTCGAACGCGTGTGCTGTTTTTGACTTGACGTGTGTCTGGGTTCTAGTGTATGTTTCGCATTCGTCCCCAGGAGCGTCTGCGTGTCTCTGGAGGAAGGTTAAAACTACAAAGTTGTAGTTGTACTGTGCTTTCTGCTTTCACTGTTTCTTTCATTGGCAAATTATATACGTACTTAGGCAGGAATGTTTCGTCAGTTGGCGGAGGTTTCTTCATCTTGTACATGTGACTCCAAGGTGCGGCTGGTAGCGTCTCCCAGGGCTGTCCCAGCACCCTGGTCCACACTTCACCTCGTACCACAACAAGACATCTAAACGGACAAATTTACAACATTTTTCTGTCATCATCATTTTAATATAATGTACATTTCAGATGAATAGTTTTTTCGTAAAATTATTCACCTATTCACTTATTTACCTATATTATACGCACTGGACACGTAAATTATAAACTTAAGTAAAACATGCTTCTAACATATAATATAGGGATCAAGCTACTGTACTTTTATTTTGTTGGACAGTTTTTTTTTTATTTTCTTTTGGATTTTTTTTTCTTTTTTTTCCCAGATGATGAATTTCTGTTGCCGCTGTAACATCAATTTTATTTGCCATTTTTGATAGATTCTTTTGAGATTTTTTTCAAACTGTTACAGTATATGTGAGTAAACTCCAGACATTACTTATTTATTACTGAACACTTCGGTATACATTTATTCAGACTTACCGAAGCCTCACACAGCAGTAGGGGAATTGCATATTCGTGTCTTCCACGACCTCCTCACACTCGATGGCAGATTCTGGCGCCTCCACGCGTTTACACCTGATTGGAGAACGTAACGTTTTCTCTTTCTATTATGGTGATATAATAATTTTATATATAATCTAATATTATATATAATATGATAATGTTTCTTAATACTACAATAAGTGAATGTTTTGAAATAAAAAATATGCAGTGGACACTAGTTTTTTATTATGTAGGGTTGGATATTGTTCTTTATGGCATGCTGTCCTAGGTAGTAAGCCTCGCTCTACTTGACCTAGTTGTGCACCTAGAACTATGTAGGTAGAGTCAGGTGGGATCAACAACCCACATGGTTCGAGCCTTGTCGTGGCAGTGGGGCTCAGTAGCCTGGGGTGAACCCTTGGGTGAAGGCAATTGAATCGAGGAGGCTGCTTCTTGTGTCCCTCTTATAAGAGGAGGGGACTAAAGAGGAGGCATTTTTGCGCATGGGGCAAGGGGCGGGGATGGGAACCTCATCACATTGCGCTGTCCCAAAGTTGGTGAGTATTCGGTACTACAATGTGCCGCGAGCCCCACACACTACTGGACCTCACCCAGGGCCAGTTAAGTTTGCATTAAGTTAATGTCCCTACCATGGTTCAAGCCTTGTCGTAGCGGTGGGGCTGAATAGCCTGGGGTGATCCGAGACACCTTGGGCGAAGTCAATTGAACCGAGGAGGTGGCATGTGGTGCGGGACAATCCCATCTGTGGAGATGGCGTCGGTCACTTCGGGGGCTGACTTGCCGTCGAGGTGCCCTGATGATTTGCTGTTCCGGGGCACCTCACCAAAGGCGGTAAAGGTGGCGCTCGCGGTGTTCTTTGTGCGTATTCGGCACTATATAATGTGCCACGAGCCCCACACACCACTGGACCCCACCCAGGGCCAGTGAAGGCGTGTAAATGTGGTTACCCGCGTCCACAAAAAAAAAGTTAATGTCAACAAAAAAGATGTGATCAAAATATAATAAAGATATCTCTTTATACTTGTGTGTCTATCGAAGTCAGATTATATAAATCGCCGTATTACATTACGGCTACCCACTTTCAACAACAGGATCGTTATGTTTTGCGACAGGCCAACAATTTCCAGTACATACTGCGAGGATAGAATAATAGAGGTTCTGTAGCATCATGCCTTCAACACGCTCAACACTAAGCTGCGATGTATAAACAACTAGCATCACCCCGCGGTTTCACCAGCGTAACTGCGGTTCTATTAGTCGTAGCGTCATCGTAAATAGCCTATGTACCTCCTCGATAAATATACTATTCAACACAAAAATAACTTTTCAAATCGGGTCTGTAGTTCATGAGATTAGACGTTCAAACAGACAAAATATTCAACTTTATATTATTAGTATAGATAAACAAGCATCATACCCCACGGTGTATATGGCCAGGTTCCTGCCGCCCGGCTGGCATCGGTGCCTCGAGCAGGAGTACGCGTCCGCCCACTCACTGTAGGCCACGTGTTTCCTCATCGTCCGGGGATCCGTGCAATCTGCGGGATGACCACATGTAATGAGAGTTAGACCTCACACAGCGGCAGGGTGGTCCTGTCTGGACGAGAGTCGCACCAGCGGACGTCTATCGTCAATGAGACAGTTGCAGACTTTGGAGGAAGCTAAATGTTAAGGCCTCGCGAGGCCAATTACAGTGCGAAAAGAGTGGCCGTGAGCCAGGGCTTGCTTTACCCACACTAAGTTACACAATTTTTTTGTATTATTATTTTTTGGTTTCGTCGCGTACGTAGCTACATCATTTGAATTAGCTCTAATGTTGGTTATAAATATTAGACTCTATAGACATAGAGGCCGTTTAAGGCATGAATACACTGGCATGAGAGCCTCGACGGGACGTGGGGTCCGGTTCCATGGATTAATACGCCATTGAAAAGTATGAATTTGCACATTTTAAAGTATAATCTAGTTTTAAGACAAATAGTCGTGTTATGTTACAGTCGAAGATAGATTGGAGCTTATAAAAAATGTGCATTTTATTTTATTTTATATATTATACAGCGATGGTCGTGATATCCTTTCGGAACACTTGTATAAAATAACTGCAGTAGTGGTCTTAATATTAAAAACATAATCACCATAAAATTACTAATGAAATTACGTTCAAAGATTATCAGATGTCAAATAAATACACACATATCATGACAATATGTAAGTTGTTTATTCTCTTTAGTGGTTTACCCCAAAAGGAAAAAAATGGATTCCAGGATCATTTTGTTTGTCAGTCCATTTATCGAAACTTTTTTTGTCAAGAACGCGTGGAAATATCAATGCGTTATAAACGTGAAAGTGTTCACGTAAAAACTGCTGAATGGATTTTAATAAAACTTTTCAACAATATTGCTTATACATCAGGATGATACGTAGAGTATAGAAAAAAATAACATCTGCCCTAGTTATGTCTGTACTCAGTGGTAACAGCTAGTAATTAATACTTTTAAGTCAACTCAATCGAAAGGTACATCGTTCAGGCGCATACTTTCACGATCGTACTATAATCAAAACCTATAGGATTTGCTTACTTCAAGTAAAATGTCCGATGATGATACAATCCAAATTATCGCATGGTGACCCACTTTCGACATCAAATTAAAACTTCAAGTATGCATACAATGTTGACGGTAAAAACGAAATGCTTTGTTTTTTTATTACTAAGATTCCGCTGTCCATTTGTCACCGGGCTGTATCTCATGAGCCGCGATCGCTCTGTAGCTAATCTCTAGGTGAAATTTTCACAGATGATATACTTCTGTTGCCGCTATAACTACAAATACTACAAAACAGAATAAAATACTTATTTATGGGGTCCCATACAAGAAATATGTATTTATAGATCGTACGGAGTGCTTCATGCGCTCGGACATGCGACTCGCATTTGGCCGGTTTTTTTTTTATTTCTTCATATCTTTTGCAACTGTATTTGTGCTAGCAAATAAACACTTACAAATTAACATTTTTCTAATCCAATGAGCTTCGCATGTATTTTAATGATAGAATGTCTATTTCCCACCAGTTTGTCCTCAGACTTTTAATACTCACATTGGTCTTTATAGGTGTCGTCTGTTTTTCCGGTAGCCAGAGCCACATAACTAAGTAAGATGTACAACAACATTGTAGTTAGAGTTGCGCGCAGTAACTGTAGCACACCAGTCCATTCCGACCGTCGAAGATGGAGTACAGTTCGCGCTGAATATCTGTTGGATTTTCTATACAGAAATCGGTAGTGTTTTTTTCTTTCAAACGGGCTTGACCCACGCTGCTACTCCTGTCTAGCCAGGATCGACAGCTGGATCTCAGGAAGCTCGAGGCGGAAGCTAAAATAGTCTTTGAACACGTAACGATTTTAATTAGACGAAAATATGAGGATTATGAAGTAGTTCCGATTTCCCTCCCTAGTCAAAGAGGTGGGCGCTCCTCAAACGTATTTTAGGTTCTCTAAAACTCTGAAAATTGGCTATTAGAGAAAGAGAGAAAGAAAAAGGGTGCTCGTGCTCGCTCTTGCTCCTTCAGTAATATACGAAACGTAACACTCTCTCTTCCTATTTTCACTAGCTTACATCTCCCTTGAAACTTCCGTTGGTCTCGTTTTTGCAACATTCTCGTCACGCGTTCACTAGCCTTCTTCCCAAGTCAAGTGTGCTTAAAGAAGTTTACTTCAAAAATACAATTAAATAAGGATTTAAAGATTTAGGCAAAATGGTAAAAGTTTTGGACCCTTTACAAACGATTTTGATGGATAAACATGCCATACATAAGCGGTGGATGACCACGGCTTATGTATGGCTTGTACATAGGGTTTTTGGGGGACTTACCCGTGGACGTATGCTGTGACAACTCATCTAAGTACTATTTGTAAAAGTTTTCGGAATATAATAATAGAATACCTATCCACACATCCAAACAAATTTTCGGTACATTAAAAAAAACAACAACAACGAACTCAAATGACACATTTCCGCAACTGTACTACGTAGTCGTTAAAGGAAAGTTTAAAAACAAAGCAAACACTTATTCCGGAAACGTGCACAAAACGACATGAACACCAAGACAAACAATTTGTTAACACCTCAAAGATAGATCAAGGTCTGAGACAACTTATGACAATACTACTTGCAGGAGGTAGTGCCATGCTGCATTGCAGCCGGGTACGACCGGCACGAAAATATTTTGTTAATATAATACCGCCTTCAAGGGAACGCTATGCGCTTTGTTAGTTACCGGTGGTCCAGAGGTGAGAAGGAAAACATCATATCTGTGTTAGGAGGATGTCTATGTGCGGCGGCAGTTATCAAAAGGTTCTAAGTTAAATGCCCTTATGGTCAAATAAGTTATAATAAATACTAGCCCACATAAGATATAAATATCTGTACGTGTCTGTTTGGGGAGTAAGTTGGTGAATGTGTGACGAGAGTGTGACGGAAACTTAATACAAAATTTTACTTCAGTCGTGTGGTTTATAGCACTCGCGTACTTTTTTGCCTTAATAGCTCGGTTGGTGCACCATCGCCGCACAAAACTAACCATAAGAATACAAGCCATTGGCTACTGAATGGAATGATCATCTATCAAAAGTGTAAAATATTTGTTGCATTGCAGCGAATCGGGACGGCCCGATCTGCTCGCACACACAAGCGTCCTCACACACACAACAAAACGAGAGCCTAGCCAGTAAACACAGGAGTGTCCCCTTCTCTGTCTAAGCTCTCGCTTTGTTCCGTTTAGGAGGGTGCAGAATGCCCGGTTACTCAACCAGAATCGCTCAACGTAATCTTCCCGCCCCCACGATAATGCAAGGCCAACTTTATCTGTCGCGCGTGTGCGGCCCCCTCGTTAAAGACGGGGCGCCAAGGGGACCCTTGTAATAGTTACTTTAGCTAGTCTTAAATAACTATCGGGATGCATCCTTCTTATCTGGGAGATAGGCGGAGGAAGATAGGGGGACAGACCCTGGGATTTGTTCCCCTATCTTTTTATATGTACCGCTCTTATGTCGCTCATATCTGCATCATTCACTACTGAATCATGAGCGAACTTTGTTCTGAAGCTGTTACAATTAAAAATAAAAATATTACACTTGAAAGTGGAATCTGTCATTTTTTGTGATTGTATGTGTGTCACATGTGGGGAAATAATTCGAAAGCAAAATATTTTATCTCGGGAAATCTCGCTGGTCGTTTCTTAACTGATAAATTAAGGACGAATAGGGTGGTCAAATCGAAACAATTACTGGTATCAAAACATCGGCACAAGTGAATCAAGATACCATTCTTGAGAAGGTAATTAAGCCCCTTAATAATAAATAACCAAGTTTTCCAGCGGGACGCGTCGCCGGGTAATAAAGCTCGGTCCACGGAATCTTGGTTGGAAGCGAACGTCGCAGAATTCATCAGGGCTGAGGACCGTCCGTCGTCTAATCCCGATCTGAATCCGTGGATTATGATTTATGGTCAGTTCCAGAGAGTTATAGCTTGCTCTAAACAATCCATACGATTGACGGTGGAGAATTTCCCCACGGAAAGAGTGCGCGCTTCTATTGATAACTAGCCTCAACGTTTGGTAGACTGTACTGCAACCAGTGGCTCTCCATTCTTACTTCGAAAACTCGAATAAACTTTTATATTCTCAATTGTTTTATATATAATGCTACTGGGAATAACTAACTACTACTGGGAACTAGGGGCCGCATTCTGCTGTTGTCGTCCATTGAAGGTAAATAATTGCCACGCTGAGCAGGTGGATTGGCAATCGCAGATTACGTTTCGGACCGACGCCACTGCTGCCTGTCGCCGATCCGATTGATGGTACCACCATCACTCGGCTCTATTTAACTGTCACTATGAAACAGACGGGACACCAAATAACCAGCCCGCTGAAACCTCTATTGTAAAGAGACCCTTTGACGACTTTCGATTACGTCATTCTGGGCTTGGATCGAGGGTATATTCGAGGGGTATTCGTAGGCCTCACCCACGGAGCCATTTATATATATATATATATATATATATATATATACTTAAGATCAGTGTACTTCACACAGGTATCAGCTGTCATTACTTTACAAACTTTATAACAATATTCTTGACAGGTGTTAACTCCAGTCCCATTTGCGTGTCGGGGCACACAAATACAACTTTTCCCACTTATTTATATTCAATAAAAAAAAAACATACATTTTGCGCTACACACTTTGATAGGGAGAATAGCTTCAGAAATATATGTAAGCGAGTTTTGCTCTTCCTTATTTAATATCTAAGGTCAACTAGTGACCGGCTATCAGTTAATTTACAATTTGGCGTTCTTTGAACAACACAACGTAACAGTTACCGATAACTTTGTAAATATTTGAATGTGTCCATTCGAGTAGGTATAAGAGCACTTATCAGTAGTGCTGATAGTCCACGTTAACAAATGGACGACTGCCCCCGAGAGAGAGATCAGTGGTCCCGGCGCTTCGTGCTCATGAGTGATCAGTGGTCCCGGCGCTTCGTGCTCATGAGTGATCAGTGGTCCCGGCGCTTCGTGCTCATGAGTGATCA
>JAFELO010000653.1:24557-41660 GCA_017140195.1 Eumaeus atala | reverse complement strand
ACTGCCCCCCGAGAGAGAGATCAGTGGTCCCGGCGCTTTGTGCTCATGCCACTGACAGGGATCATTTTAAAGTGGACGACTGCCCCCCGAGAGAGCGATCAGTGGTCCCGGCGCTTTGCGCTCATGCCACTGACAGGGATCATTTTATAATTAATTAGCTGACACACAGTTGGATGCACAACCCTTATCACTTAGGTGTATGAAAAATAGATAGTAGCCAATTCCCAGACGTGCTGAATATACACTATAAATTTTGGTAAAAATCGGTAAAATCGTTTCAAGGGAGTAAGATATCACTGTGACGCGATAAATTTATATGCTTTTTTGCTCGACATGGCGACAGCCTATGCGATGGTCATACTAGAGATAGTCTTCCTCGATAAATAGACTACCTTACACCGAAACAACTTTTTAAATCGGATCATTATTTCCCGAGACTAAGAAGACAAAGAAGATGTCAACCAAACAAAGAAGATGTAACTTTAACGCTATTTAGGGTAAATAATTAGTGCCAATAAATTTGACGTACTTTAAATATTATGTACTATAAAACACCTTTGTTATTATTAAGAAAACTTTACAATTTCCAAAGATGACTAAAAAAGAGCTTTTGCTATTGTCAATCAGTAACTTTTAAGTTACAAGATTACTAAAAAAGAGCTTCAGTTATTAATGTGAAACTTTCTACTGAAAGCAATTTTTGTCTGTTGTCTGACGGATGATTACATTCGGCTATTAGGCGAGAAAGTGCGCCTGTGACTCGCCTCGGCTGGCCTACACTATTTTGAGACTGGAAGTGTTGGGCTTGTCATACACTGGGAAAATTTTCATAAGACTTAGTCTAACCTACGACACATGTTATTACTTATGTCTAAATGACCAACCCATTTATGCTCCAATTGATGGACGAATGAAGGCTTCATAAAACAGTCAAACTGTTTACAAATAGTTCCTTTTTACAGTATAACTGGGAAACGAGCAGTCAGCGCCTTTCGATAAATGCCGACGCCATAGACATCCACACTTATAGACGACAGTAAAACTCACAAACCATACAGCATTCCATTATGTGGGCGATAGGTACCTCCCCGGTCGTACGGGATTAGTTCGACTGCAATGGTCCATAACACAACCTCTTATTAAAATGTGATCATAAGGTTTAGCAACCCCGTACTGGGTATATCTATAAATAAAATGTCAGTACTCGTATCTTAGCTGCGATGAGTACACGCGTTTTTCTGTTCGTCATTTTTGCCATCGTAAGTGATAAAACTTTATGACCATTATTTATAATGTGTAATCTGTTGTGCGCGTTTATAAGAAATATATTGTGTTATTTTAGCATCTCTCGCGAGTTCAATATAGTATAGGATAAGAAAATACATAGAATAACATTTTGTAAGGTGTCTAAAAAATTTAATTATCTAAAATTCAATAAGAAACAATATATCGTTGCTAATGAAAACGTGTTAATGATTTCTATTAAAACAACAAGTTCTTTTAGTGTCAACAAATGTCTTAAATAGAATCGGAGAAAATCTATTTATTTTAGTACATACCTGTCAACGATACGGTTTTGTTTATACTACCAGGTATTTAGGGTTTGGAAGATGTACCTACATTATTTTTAAGGTACATTGATCACGAGCATATATCCGTTGCCGTGAATTATGCTATTCTGTCGCGTTTCGTGCAGTTTGTGAGTAGCAGGTGGAGTCAAGGAAGGGAAGGTGCAACGCATCTGCACGAAACTAATAATACAGATGTCTCTGGGCGTCAATATTCGTCAATAGATAAAAACCTTCCCCACTGGTAAGCTTCCATCAGAACCCCACTGTATTATCACGAACTATGAGTTCTACTTGATCTTACAGTCTAGTCCTTGTATTTATCCTAATAATTATAATATGTATATGTTAAAGTACCGAGTAGTCTCAAATCATTGAACATTAAAATATTCAAATTGTAATTACATAATTGGTTGAATGAAGATATTTTTCATAGCATTAAAGAATTGCAATAATTAATTATTAATGAAATGTAACATATTACTGACACATTTATGTTGCTTTTTCATAGTATAGAGGTACAAACGTGCAATCGGAGCCTTACAACGACTACCGACACTCATGAACATCAGCTTAATTATGCCGATACGTTGCCCTCATTTTCACCTCCCACAATGGGCCACCGGCTACTCACAAACCGCACGAAACGAGTCACCGTAGGTGTCACTTTATGCCGGTATTAAGTGAGCGAGAGGTGCCTCCCCGGTCGTGCCGGCCCAATTCCGTTGCATAAGAGGATCATAGTGTCATGCATCATGTATAGCATGACCTTCTCCTATGCAGCATGGCACTAGCTCTTAATAAAAATTGCATGCATTTAATTTTAGCAAAATATGTAGATCGAAATACATTGTAATTTAACCATCTATACATACCATGTTTTAAGAAAATAAATTATTATATTATCTCCTATAGATGGCAGGCGCGTTCGGAGAAGCACCGAAAATAAAGTTGAATGATGGAAATGAAATGCCTGCCCTGGCGCTGGGGACGTTTCTGGGATATGATGTAAGGATAATTTTTTCATGTCTACTTTTTTAACCGAATGATTTAGGAAAGAGAGTAGCGAGGCTTTTGCCAAGCATTGGGACATGGTAGGCTATCAATAATGATGACAATTTAAGTTCTTATGCAAAGTCTTTCTATCAATAAAATTTATAAATGATTCTTAGTAATTGACATCGAACCTTATTACACTACACTGTTGGTAGCGGGATTACTTCGCCGAGGGGTCACGCTGACCCATAGTGTCAGCCCACAGATATAATAAGTTAGCCCAAAGCGTGTTGGCCAGTTCCACAATTTTCATCCTTGTCGCGTATGTTTCTTTCCTCACGAAGTTTTCCTATACGGCGGTGTAAGTGAAACGGTATAAGAAAAAACTACTTTTCAGCGGTGCATGGAGTGGTGATCCAAACCGGACCTGCGCGGTCCGCGGGTTTCAGTGGGGGGAAGTTTCCACCTGGGGCAGTGGTGTCAACGCTGAGTCATCACTGCTCTACGTCGGTCAGTGTCTCTCTAGGTCGGTTCAGTGACCCAGAGATATTTAAGAAAGAAATCCTTATACTTTTACCTGTTTACATTATCGCCTATTGTCAAATCGTCTTCACATACTTGTCTTTGGAAACCATTTAAGGCGTTCGGTATGAAAGAAAGACCATGAGTCAAACAATAGCGTAACGCTTTACCAAGCACCTTTTCCTTCGGAATATGATTGTTCGTAGTGTTAAAGCAATAATGTCCTTCCACACCACGTCAGCCTAGCCCTTTTTTTTGGTAACGAAGGGGAATGCATTTACGCATGGGATCCTGGGATCCCGGGTCTGACCCCCAGACCATTTTTTTGTTGACGCGGGGAAACACGCGTTTACGCGTCTTCACTGGCCCTGGGTGGGGTACAGTGGTGTGTGGGTCTCGCGGCACAATATATAGTGCCGAATACCAACAAAAAGCACCGCGAGTGCCACTAGTGCCGCCTTTGGTGAAGTGCTCCGGAACAGCAAATCATCATTGCACTTCGATGGCAAGTCAGTCCCCGTAAGGACCGACGCCACCTATACAGATGGGATTGTCCCGCACCACATGACTACCCCATCGACTTTGGGATAATGCAATGGGGTGAGGTTCCCATCCTCGCCCCTTGCCCCGTGCGCAAACGCGCCACCATTTTTTATCTTTTGTCCCTTCTTCTTATAAGAGGGGTACAAAGAGCGGCACCTCCTCCTGCTCTTTAGTCCCCTCTTCTTATAGTTGGGGTACTAGGAGCCGCCACCTCCTCGGTTCAATTGGCTTCGCCCGAAGTGTCCGGATCACCCCACGCCACTGAGACCCACCGAGACCCCCAGACCCATGTTGGACTCGGCCATTGGGTAGCAATACCTACTAAGCCCCTACGGGAGCCTTCAGCCGCTATTAGTGGAGGGTCCCGGATCTGCGGGCAACAGGACCCCTCCAGCGACAGCCTGACCTCGGCGAAAAGGTCAGACTTCACCACCTCGGGGACTTTCCGGCATCGCTATGACAGTCCCCACGACGCCGTGTCTTGATGAAGTGGACCGGGTTCCCATCCCGGTCCGACACGGAACACAGGGGCACTAGTGAAGGCGCTGCAGATGTCGCCTCCTTCCAGCTTCCATTCGTCGACGGTAGGACCGCGTCGGCGGCCTCCTCTTTCACCCGCTCGTCGGCTTCCTTCTGGGACATGACGGTCTCGCAGAAGGAAGCCATCGCTTGTTAGGACTCGTCGCTGCCGAGCTTCGAGACGTTGATGCTCGACTTTCACAAGCCCTCTCCGACAAATGATATCAGATCGTGACGCAGCCCTGCCTATCTCAGGCACACCTCGAGGATGTGCTGGGCCGAGTCCACCACCGCGTCACAATCGTGACAACGGGTCGTGGACTCTGATTTGGTAAGGGGGCTTAACCTGACTCACTGTTCTCCGATCTGTGGAGCGGCCACCGTTGGGAGCCTCCTGCGGCCGGCCCCGCCTCGGTCTTGTGTTGTCTGACCCGAAGCCCTAACCTCTCTATGCGGCTGATCACGAGGTCAACGCCGACCTCGGCCGCGCCGCCTCCTTGTAGTTTTATCACCGGGCATAGACGAGGGTATCATCCGCGTAACCATACCCAACGATGATACCCGTCCCGGGGAGGACACGGCCTCGTAGGACCCAGTCGTAGTCGACGACCCACAGTATTGGTCCGAGTACAGAACCCTGCGTGACGCCGCGCCCGATTCGCCGCCACTCCACGGACCCCGACCGGTTCTCGATAGCTACTCTGCGCCCGGAGAGATACGCCTCCAACAGCCTCACGAGATAAGGAGGCACCTTGAAAAAGACCAGTGTATCCCGTATCATGCTGTGAGGGAGACTGTTGAATGCGTTCGCGTATCCAACGACACCGCGACCACCACCTCCCCCCTGTGTTCCGCCTCACCCGTCACCGCCCGCAGGCGCTTGAGGGTATCGAGGCGAGGCGAGACAGAATCGCCTCCATTTCGGCCTCCGTGACGGGTGACGGAACACCTTCCTCCTCGTCCGACGTCTGCCGAGCCAACATGGGGGGCATCAAGCCCACGGATGTGTCGGGGCATAACTCCCCAACGATCCTCCCCAGTTGGTCTGGCTGGATCATCTCCGTGATGGGGGACGACTGGGCGCGGAGCTTGTGCCGCTGTCATTTGTACGGTCGGCCCCAGGGATCCCTCTCGAGATCCCTTACGAGCTCCAGCTGGGCCTCCTCTTTGACTCGGCAAATGGCCTGCTGCAGGATCTTCACTTTCTCGACATAGATCCTGCGCAGCCTTTCGTCCCTATCAACGTCCTGGGGGTGTCTCCACCTGCTGCGGGCGTACTGTCTCCTGGTCCCATTGCGGGCGGCCCGGAGGCCGGATAATTCGCCAGAGCCTAATTCCAACAGCCGCCTCGTCCACCCCTAATTCCAACAACTGCGGAAGGCTCCAACGGCCGGCGATGGCGGCCTCCTCTGCCAGCTCCCGGTTGAGTCTAGTGAGTGCCCAACGCGGAAACCGGCTTTGCCCCCTAGGTGACGACGACGATGACGTCGGACGAACGGAAGTTGGAGATACCCCGAACCGTATGTAATGTTGGTCCGAGAGTGCCTCCACCTCCGTCTCCACCCCTCCACTCTGCGTGCAATGGCTGGCGTGGTGAAAGTGACGTACACCACGGAACCTCCCGACCATCGAACGCACGTTTGGACTGTCCCTACATTGAGCAGGAACAGTCCTGGCAGCTACCGCCCACATCTCCACCTCCCTCCCTTTTGTGTTCGTGACCGGATTACCCCAAGCCGTGGACTCGGCATTGAGGTACCCGGCCACGAACACCTGGAAGGGGTCTAGCTGCCCCACTCGCGCGGCCCTAGAACTTCGTGAAACTGGTTTAGGGCCGCTAAATTGCGATTCGGTGAGAAGTATACCCCAATGAAGGCAACCTCTCCCCGAACCGCCGCCACGTACCCGCCGCCCCTCGCTTTGACTACGAGGGGGAAGGGGTGGCTCCTAGACGCACCACGATCGCCACCTAGCCGTTGGTGTCCTCAGCCCAGCCTGAGCTGCACAGCAACATGGGGCACAGCATACGGCTTGGCCACGATCGCGACGTCAATTGCCCACACCGAGTGGTTGACGTTCGCCCGAAGGACGCTGAGATGGCGAGGCATTTTAGGCCATCTCTACGTCCGGCCTCGAACGGTTCCCCCTCCGAGAGGGAGAGGGACTTTCTCACGTTGGTCGGGGGCTTACAAGACATGCCCCCCATCACGTGGCTCGCCGGCGTGCCGGCGTCCGCGCACACTGCGCATCGAGCGGTGGCGGCACACCACCATCAACATCCACCGGCCTTGTGGCCGGGCTGACCGTAGCGGTAGTACAATGTGCTGCGGTCAGTGCCACCGGCGCACCTACTGAATGCCCCTTCCCCAGGCAACGGAAGCAGTGCCTAGAACGTGCCCGCATGAGGTGGACGCCGTCGCGGCTCCACCCCACCACTACTTTCCCGGCCTGCAGCAACTTTTCTGTCGCGGTCGTCGGGAGCTCGACATGGGCTGTGGCGGAGCCGAACTTGCAAACCGTGCAAAGATTCCGCACGAGGACCTGACCCGGGTTACAGGACTCCTCCTTGGCCACCGCAGTCGCCAGCCGTTCCGCGGTGACTGCATCATTCAGGAGAGCCTTAAGTAGGCCTTCTTCTCGGGCCTGAGCACTTCCGCCTCTTCCTCCAGCGCCTCCCTCTAACGAGCGGCGAGCATGTTGCCTTTACCGCCGCTCGTGGAGCCAGGCAATTCAATATGCCGCGTAGCCGACTGGCGTATCCGATACCTAACTCCTGTAGGTCCACACGGGCTTCCGCCTTCAGCAACACCGAAGCGTATGTCGCCCCTTTTTCAGCCGATTCGGGCCGTAATTCTTACGGCCGAGGAGCGGGGGAGAATCAGCTTAGTTTTAGCCTACTTCTTCTCAGCCGGCGGCGAAGAAACTGCCGGTTTAACTCCTTTCTTCGCCGACGATGCTAGCGCCGCCGGCTTCTTGGTCTTCTTGCAACGGACGACGTCCGTCTACGATGTCCAATCTTCCTGGGGGGGCATTATCTTCCAACCCCGCCTCCGCATGTGGTGCCGCAGCCTTGGATGTGGAGGGGCCAAACGCCGTCCACACCTGGCCCGTACCCTTTCCCCTGCCGTTCCCCTTCTGAACTTGGGGAAGGGTATGGAACTCCCGTTGGTCAGGGAGCTTTACCTCTTTATATGCAGCCGCTGGCATCGCCTTCTTAACCGCGATCGCGGTGCGCACCTCCTTCGCCAATGGCCTGCTGTCACCGACTAGTGGAGGATGGCAGGGAGGATCGTGCGGAAGCCGCATCTCCAGTCCCGAAATCCTGGCATTGACAATGTTACACACCATTTGGGCAACCTCCTTCATTAGGTCGGCCGTATTCGGGACTTCAGTAGCACCCTCGGCCGCCCTCTTTCTCCCCTCCTCCGATTCGCGCCTGTGTGCGCGGACTTCTTCGCGTAGGTTGGCTAGCTCTAGACCTATACATCTAGAGTGACCGTGACTCCCCCCCCCCCAGACATGCTCAAACCTCAAAAGCAACGAAACAACAAGAAACGTAACAGAACTTGAACAGAAACAATACAATACTTCCAAGATGGTTTTCACCAACTTTGAAAGAACGACACAACTCCTTCCACAAACGTCGAACACAAACGAAAACAAACGAAGACGCAAGGTACACAACGAGAACGACAAACTAACAAGCAAGACAACACCAGCAGGTCGCCCACACACTACCCCGGGACCGAACTGTTAAAACCAGGACAAGTCTATATAGAGGACTCGCTTATTTTCCCAATACTAAATCGGACCACAAAAATATAAATATTTCGACGTCGTACCAGAAAAAAGAATTCATAGAAAAGTCCGTCTCCGAGAGCTCTTGCGATTGACACTGACACTATGTTCCCAATACTCAGCATACGCCTTGTACCTTAAAAACAGAGTAACCTAACCTCACGTTAGCCTAGCCCTGAGCCTAGCCTAGAGGTAATAGACAATGGAAATATTTTTAATTAATATATATTTTTTATAAAGTATAAGCCTACAACTAACATGTTATTTGTGCTTGATGTGCCTTTCAGTGAGCTGAGTTTTCTTCATGCTCTTCTCTTAGCATTGTCTACTTTATAATGGTACGACCATGTTGACCACTAGCTGATTCTTATTATATTCATTGCGTATTTTTCAGAACGGCGTTGTGCAATCAAAAGATAAACAGCTGAAAAACACGATAAGCCAAGCAATTAATATTGGCTACCGCCACATAGACACGGCTTTTATCTACAACACCGAGCAGGAAGTTGGAGAGGCATTGCGAATGAAAATAGATAAAGGGCAGATACATAGAGAAGATATATTTGTAACAACAAAGGTAAATAATCCACTATCTTCACACCTAGGTAGCACATTAGGTATCTACTAGCCTTTACTCGAGAATCGATGCTAATATTATAAAGAGGAAACATTTCACTGTTTGTTTGCACTGAATAGGTTCCGTAACTATTGGACCGATTTGAAAAAAATCTTTTACCAATAGAATCCTATAATACCAGCCTACGACATTTTCTAAAACGATCGTAGATCATTATGAAAACTTAGTTAAAGTAACTAAAGGTGTGAAAAATGAATCAACGTAAATGCTTATATCGCAGATGCAGAAATTATTGACAACTAGCAGTCCTTGCAGACATTGCTCTGTCATAAATTGAATTATTAGTCATGTGGTAACGAGTAATGTTTACGAGGCCGAAATTAAAATTTATAATATTTGTGTCTTTGTAAATCAATTAATATTTGCCATATTTTGTGATAAATCCGTGCGAAGCCGGGACAGAGTGCTAGTTATAAATATATTGATATGGTTTCCATGGGACCCCATGAAACCATATCAATATTCAACACAAAAGAACTAAAATCAATCATCGCGAAATTATCATCATCATCACAATTTCGGCGCTTGTATTCGGACAGCAGCAGACGGCTGCACCGGGATCATAAAAAACTACGTGCTTTATGCAATAGTACCAATGTGTATGTCGCAGCCGAATTGTCTAAATCGCCGTATTTCATTGCGGCTAGCCATTTTTAAAAACAGGGCCGTTTTATTTTGTAGTCGGCCAATCGATCGGGTCCCTACCGACTAAAACCCTACGGGTAGCCTTCAGCCGCTATAAGTGTTGGCTCCCGGATCTACAGGCGACACGACTACTACAGCGACAGGCTGGCCCCGGCAAAAGGACCAGGATTTTCCTCCTTTAGGGATTGTCCGGCCACCTCTGAACCATTCCCATCGACGCCGTGTCTCAACGGACCGGGTACCCATCCCGGCCCAGACACGGACACGGGGGCACTATTATTCCCGGAGGCGTAAGATGTATCGCCTCCTTTGCGCCCAGTTCATCGTCTACGGGGGGAGGCCGCGTCCACAGCCTCCTCTCTTACCTGCTCGTCAGCTAGTAAGCTGAAGGATCTGGGAGACGACTGTCTCGCCACATAGGCCACATCATTATGGAGCATAGCGGTGATGATGTTCGACAGAGACAAGTCTCCTCCTATGATTGACATCAGATTGTGATGCAGCATCTCGGGCACACCTCGAGGGTGTGCTGGGCCGAGTCCACTGCTGCGTCACAAACGTGAAACCGAGTCGTCGACCCCCTGTGAGCCGTCTGACACAGATAGTCACCAAAGTAACCATGCCCGATGAGTATCTGTGTCAGTCGGAAGGGAGAAGGGATATCATCCAGAAGGAGTTTTCATAGGGTCAGTTAGCGTCCGACCCAGGAAACCAGGACCTCACGACTGACATGCTTTACCACTACACCACGAGGTGTATGATAAAACAATTATGTATAACAATATGCACGCTATATCAACTAAACTGTACATTGTTCTTTTTTAGCTTTGGAACACTCATCATCAGAGGGAGCAGGTAGTAGAGGCTCTGAACGCTCAGCTCAACACCTTAGGCCTTAGTTATGTGGACCTATACCTCATGCATTGGCCCCTGGGAATTCATGTGAGTATGTTCTATAACGTCAAATTATTATATTTAGTGCCCCGCGTAAAGTCTGTCGCAAAGAAATTATTTATTTTTTCGCGATCAAATGTATTTTAATGTTATTCTAGATTGTAGTCCACTGTTGAACGCAGGCCTCCCCCACAGAGCTCCAGTCATCTCGAACCTGGGCAGCAATGTAGTAATAATTGTTATCTCTATCTGTGACGAATTTTGTAAAAAAATAACAAAATTATAACAATTTGTCACATCGATATTTTTGTGAGTAAACTCGGCTCCCAAAATCCCTTTTTTTATTTGCAGCTCAACAATTCGATAAGTTATGTGGACTACATGGAAACATGGAAAGGCTTAGAAAATGCCAAGATGCTTGGGTTGACCAAATCAATCGGCGTTTCTAATTTTAATAAACAGCAGCTGCAGCGACTACTCGAAGAAGGCTATGTTAAACCTGCTGCGTTACAGATTGAGGTACTTTGGGGCATCTGCAAACTAAAAATAATTCAATAAAACATAAGTGTACCTTAACATGTTAGATCAAACCTTCTGCATAGACAAAACGATGTCAGTTATGATAACAGGTCGCCAAAAAAAGTATACTCATGGCAAATAAAATTAATCTCGTTGTCAAGCGCGTAATCGATTATTAAAAGTTTGGTTGGACGCTCACAACCATAATTGAGATTGATGTTAGAGATGATGGAGATTTATGTTGCTGTAATAGAATAGAGGATTTAGTTTGTTTAAGGATAAAGAGCTAGACATAAGACGAAGGGCAAAAATACGATGACTGCGATAAATAGAGCCAAAAATTGTTGTAGTTTACTCATTCATTATCATCATCAGCAGGGCCTGGCATGGCATTTCGTTCAGTAGCTCCCCACCACCTTAGCCAAGTCAGTCGTCAGTCTCCCGCGTAGGAGGCCTGGACGGCATTCCGTCTTAAATGTCATATATTTCTTACGAGATAGCATCTAAGGACCGCAGTATAAAAAAATGTGAGGAGTCAAACAGTATCACAACACATTTCACTTTTAGCGTAACGTCTCTTTCGTACCTCTCATGAAGAGCCATTTTCATTCTTAAGGACTTAAGGAGTAAGCCAAATCCAGCCGACGAGGCTGACACAAAGATTATATAGGAGACCCCTCTAAATTCAGATCAGAACATAATCCGGCGTTCCCCTGACTCGTTCATGTGTTATATTTTATTTCTTGCAGGTACACATTCTGAACGTTGAGAGGGAGCTGGTATCTTTCGCTCAGTCCAAAGGCATCACAGTAATGGCCTACAGCCCCTTGGGGCCACTGGTCCGTAGATACGGGCAAATGTTTCCAGGTCCAAAGTGCGACGATCCTGTGCTCCTACCTATAGCCAATAAATATGGAAAAACAGTACCACAGATTGTACTGAGGTGGCATGTAAGTATTGTTATAGAACAAGGGGACAAAGTGGTAGTTTAAGGCAAATATCTTCGCTGCCTATCGACGCCCTTTAATGTCGGCGAGGATCTACGGATCTACGTTGCCCTACTTCACCAGATCTGCTAGTATAACAGAGTAGTAAACACAGATAGTAGGGTTCCGGGTTCTTTTTTCATTGTATAAAATCATGCCCGGAGGATATTGTTAATATGTAAGCGGTGTTGTCGGCCCTATTCTTTTGCAATGGAGCAATCACCTCCTACAGGTTCTTGCTGTATGTCCTGCAAGTGCTGTATTCCTAGCACTTGACTTTTATTGTCTTACTGACAGGTGTAAAACAGAAAAATTAAACATGAGAAAATGGTAACTCATATGTTAAATTGCAATTTATGCATCATGAACAATAAAAAAAAAATTACAAAACATGATTGTATTTCAGGTGCAAAGAAACATAGTTCCATTGCCTAAAACATTGAGTCCATCAAGGCTGAAAGAAAATTTAAATATATTTGACTTCAAGCTGTCAAACGAAGAAATGATGATATTAAGCAGTTTTGACGATAACACAAGATACACGTTGCCCTCTTTTTGGCAAGATCATCCCTACTACCCATTCCCGAAAATCCCCAATCCTATACCGAATCATTCCTTACTTTAAATTTATTTCATTTTATATTTGTATAATTCAAATAGGACCTATTCAGTATCTGTTGTATAATATTTCTGTTGGAAGACTGATTCTTCAAAATTGTGTAAGTAGGAACAAATCTTATCACTGTTATCGTCTATCAAGAAAGATGGCGCACCACTTCACAATATACAAGTAAATAATAATAATAATAAAAGAAATATTATCATTACTGTGAACTGAATCTAATAAATGTATACTATTTTAATGTGTACTTTCATTTATCTTTTATAGCGTAATGCTGTGTTAGTAACAGTGAAATACTTGGTTACTGCTGAAGTTACCTGGATTGATATTTTCACTTTTTGTTAGCAGGTTTATCACACCTGACGAATCAAACGTCCAATTTATTACTACATTATCTATGCCCTTTGGTTAGACAATAGTCACATTTGATTAAATGATAATACCTAAGTAACGTATGCCGTGTTGGTACCTACATGATACATTATAGGAAATAAGTAACAAACGTGACTTCTTTCTAATTAATTTAAATGGAAAGAACACTTCACGTCCATCGGTTACAACAGTATAGATGCCCGAGATTTAAGTTTATTTAGAGCAGACGAAAAATGACCGAAGCACTTTGATGCCTGTAGAGTATTGACGCCCATAGACATCCCTAAAACAACCCGTACCTTAAAACATTTCTTTGCCGCCCTTCATCATATTCCCTCAAGGGACCACTGGAAACTTACAACGCGTACGAAACACGACAGTTGTCACTACGTTACTATAGTATAGTTTACCTATAGCATATGGAAGATGGCGGAGTAGTTCAAATCTACTCCAGCTTAAAACAAAAGAGAAAAGAAATGTCGCATACTTTCTGTCTCCCTTTTTTAGCAGATATTAAATATTTCGCTTTGCACATACGAGATAATCTTATTATTTATTTACTATCTAGTAACGCTTTTCTGATCCTCCTGCTCAGAAACTCTCCTAGACTATCGCTCGACGTGCCTTAAAGTACTGGAAACTTCTGTCGGCATAGAGCAGTCAAAAAAAATTCTTACTTCTCTATTACCAACACCGACACTTGCAGCCTGCCAACGGCCCACCCGCCTCTAACTATGTTATCTCTTTATTTGAGTCGGGTTTCAGGGGTTTCCCTTAGTATTATGTGACTTCCGCCGTAGTAAATAAAGTAAACTATTAAAAGCAAAATTATCACATATGAATAACATTAATAAAGAGGTTGGATTTTACCCAAGGTATTCATATCGGGGAATACTTACTTTCTGATTCTGCTAAATATTACCTATCTGAATTTTTTTTAAAGAGAAGGAACAAATGACATTGACGGAACTTAACTGATAAGTGACAATGACACTTCCGATAGTGAATAATTTGAATTGCGATCGCAAGTCGCATTTGCTATTGCTGGTCGGCGAAAAATTCGATTCGACTCCATATTTGTTTGTGTAATATATTTTAAATAGATAGACGTATTTAAGACTGGTGTATTATTAAAAATTAACACTGGCGAAAGTGACACCGCTCCCGAGCATGACTTATTCCGGAAGGAATAAATTCGAGGTAAGACCAATCGATCCACTGCGTCGGTGCATTGTTTATTTTTGTATAATCAAAAACAGCTGACAGTATAATATGTACCTATAGATCTTTCTTTGTTCTTCATGTGTACGAACTATTTACTTAAAATTAGTGTTAGAGTATAAAATAATACAATACAATTAATGTTTCCGTATTCCTACGACTTAAAAATCTTCCAGTCCTATAGTTCAACCATTTAATTATGGAAAAAAACATGCTTAACTACTCCTCATGGATCTATGTAGCGATATATTCGCATTAAAATTTTTAGAAGTTAGGCACCAAGGCAGCAAACATCTAACAAGCTGTTTTCGATACGTTTTTCGACGAGACGAACGGATAATTGACCTCTTGGCGTACAATCAACTCTGAAAATTAATACCGTTACAAAGACGCGCATTTGCCGAACGTTCTCAGTATTTTACGTCGTGTAACATATAATGTAATATTAGAAAATATTTTTTAAGTATTTACGTAAATTAATATTCATATTAATTTATGTAAATACTTTAAAAAAATATTTTATAGAATTCACTTGTGTCCCAACAAACAATTAGTATTACTATTTTATAACCGATGACTAAGGAAACTAAGCCAATAAATAAATAAATTTACCTACAATTTTTTAGATGATAAACTGTTAGCTTTTATTATGATATAGGGCTACCAACTTACACAGTTAACACTTCATAAATCTGAATGTATAAAATATGAGGTTGGTAATCACAGTGAAAAGACAGCGAGGTATAATTTTATTTTTCTGGTACACTTGTATCACAGGATGCACAAAATGAAAAGAATTGTATTTTGTATCCCTAATTCTGTAATAAAAAAAAAAAACATTTTTAAACAACATATTGTCATTGCGCATACAAAAATCGCTATATGTTTCTTGGTGGTTTTCACTTTTTCATTCACTTTTTATTGTTTTTTCAATACACGCATACTGTAAAACAGCTATGTGTTTATTGAAATATTTAAAGAGATAATAATTGTAGCTGCGTGGCATGCATACATCAAAAATTCCAAATAAACATTCTTCCTCTAAAGTGTGTAAAAACACATAGCTACTTTTACACGCGCAACAATGAAATGGCAAAGATTAATTGATTTACAAAAAGATCAAGATCATGACAATGACAACAAATTAAATTTATGATAGAACAATGTCTGTCAGGACAACTAGTTATCAATAATTTCTACAGTGAAATAATGATTTACTTTGATATTTTATCACAACTTTGGTTACATTATTGAAGTTTCATATAAACAAAACGTCTTCAAAAATGCCGAACAGACTATGTCCATCACAAAAAATGTAGGATTCTGATGGTAAATGAATTTTTAAAATCAGTCCAGTAGTTTCGGAAGCCATTCAATGAAAACAGTCAAACAATCAAACATTTCCTGTCTACAGTATAAGTATTGAATAAGCTTACATCCAAGTATGTATAAACTTGCTTATGCACATTATTAGTTGATACTTGATTTAGTCCGATGTATGCCGACATATAAGTAACTGTAATAATATGATATGGGCCCAAGTCATGTGTAGAACATGTGTAGTGACCAAGAAGATATGTGTAGTTACATTAGCTCCTTTAAATTTTACATGTTTTATCTTTTTATCGTTACATAATAATATAATAAAATTTCAATGAATTTTTGGCTATCCAAAACTTCATAAATAGACATAGAATAATTATTGTAAGTTGTAATTCGGGTACATACAGTTATGACATGTAGACATTTTTTCCTATCTACAAAGTCCTTTTTAATATTATAAATGGGCATATGTCACATACGGTCAGAGCCTTTTGATGACTATTGACATCCATACATATACATCCATCCATCCATCCGTCCCCCATTTTGTACTGGTCACTTACACCACACAAAATGCAACTTCATAGCTATACTTTCATGGAATGAGCTCATGTAGTAATTTGATTATCCTTATCTAAATAAAACAAATTTAATTGTTACTTATCCTATGTTATAAATTATAAGGTATGTTGAAAGAAATAAAAGGGAAAAGCTTGCAAGTAATTATAAATATATTTATCAGTTTGATCACTAAAATTAATCATATATTCTGCTTTAATGTATTTACAGATTCCTCGATTTTCTAGTGAAGATGACAACCATATAAACAAGAAGCTTCCAAAGGAACTGCTGTTACGGATACTCTCATATCTAGATGTTGTTTCACTCTGCAGATGTGCTCAGGTAGGATCGTCATCTGTCACCTGTATTTGTTGTGTTTATTAGAATTATGCATGGAAGGATTACATTTACAGTTTCCTCGATAGTACATACAAAACAATAATAGATACGCATATAATAATAGATAAACTTTACCCTCTACTCGGCACAAACAACACGATGACCTACAAATAACTACACGAGACTTATCGTGGCTGTAGCCTGTGGTCACTAGTAGTAGGTAATCTAAAACAGGGTTAAGCGGAGGACACAGAAAAAAGTAACCTCTAGGTTTTTTAGCGCAGTTAGACTTTTGGCAAACGAGGAATCGGAGCCTTATTACGACTACATACGCCCATGAACATCTATACTAATAATTACTTATTCGTACGACGCGATGCCCTCCTCTCCCCAATGGAACACCGGCTACTCTCAAACCGCACGAAACGCGACACCGGAGATGATTCTAGTAGCCGGTACCATGTGATCAGACTAGCAAAAATATTATGAGATCGCCGCCTGAAAACATTGTCAGATTGTTCTAAGTGTTTTATCCTATTGGCTGCCCCTATGACTGCCTGTGGCCACTTTTGATATAATGGGTATTTGGTATTACACAATGTAAGGCGTCGAATCGACCGTTACCCCAGCGTTAGCGTTACCGCGCTGACGTCGCTTACGTCATAGAATCATTTTCGTTTCAGTAAACTCGGTCTTATGTCGGAGTATACACAGCTTTAACGTCTTTAACGACTCCGTAAGAAATTCTGGCGCCGAATAAAACAAGGGGTGGGCTCGTCGGGCGATTGTCCATGGTGCCAACTTGATACTTAAAAACACACAGAGACACACACACACTTACACACACACACACACACACACACACACACACACACACACACACACACACACACACACACACACACACACACACACACACACACACACACACTCACACTCATCCACCCATTATTATTTATTAATCAGATGTAATTTAGCGCATGACTTTGTTTTTTCAGGTTTCGAAATTATGGAACATACTCGCCCTGGATGGTTCCA
>JAFELO010000653.1:2102-15377 GCA_017140195.1 Eumaeus atala | reverse complement strand
GGAATTTTCAGCGGAAGAAATCGATAATTGTAAATATATACTGCCACTTATTTTGTAATTTCAATAATGATATATCGACTATATATTTATTGAAAGTAAGGCATAATCTAATTATACTCTTAGGTTGTTGATCCATGGAAAAAAGTTCATTAGCGCCAAAAAAGGATCCATCGAAGATAATCATTATTTAAATAGTACCAGGCATTTTGTAATGTTAAAAGCAGAATATTGCATATGATACTAATATTGTGATGTAACAATACTTTACAATAAATGAGTGTATGTTTTTTTAATTATATTTTCGTTTTGTTTTATTTATTTTATTTCTTTAATTAGTCTCCATTTTCACACCTCCTGCTTTACATTTTCAAATACATAGGTTAAAATTTTCTCAAGAAACTGAAGAAGCCATAGAAAAAAATTATTAATGTCTTATATCATCCAAATCATTAATCTTCAACTAGTAGCCAGATCCAAAACTTTGTGTGTGTGGTTGTAAATAAAATATCAGCTTTCTTAAAAAATCTAGCGCATCTATTTTAGAAGGTGCTTTCAGGAATATCCCCTGCATTTTTTTCTTATTTTAATATGACGGTCAAAAAGTTCAACAATTATTTTGATCCTGCAGATCCGCTTTTTCTATAAAATGATAGCATTTTTAATGTTACATTGTCCAATTAGCGTGTAAGCAACACCATGTGTTCATAGATCACTTTATTCTTAATAACATTCACACAGTCCTTTTGTATACCAACGGACTTACCTTTGTCTTCAAACGAACCAGCTTTGCGACTTCAGTGCCAACAACTTATCTGTTTAGTACATGGCGGCGCTGTTGTGGCGTTAGTATTTGACAGCTATAGTTCCGATTTTGTTTACGGAACAGATAAATTGAGGACGCTATCATAGAATGAATATAGATAGAAAAGGAATGCCATGGGTTGTTATATGACGGCTAGTAGCCGTTTTGGTGAATGGAAAAGGAATATGTGAAAACATTACTATCTTTTAAAAAAGAGAGACGGAGAGTAAACTGCATTTTGGCCTGGCTTCCCTAATCTAAGTACATCATTTCTATGGGCACTGTATATGATGTTATTGTTATTACACATTTCAAATTGTACGTCCATCGGAAATTCCGGTCATAAAGAGCCGTATATACCTTTAGTGGTTATAGACAAATCCGAAGTAGACATAGACCTAGAGCAATTCTGTCTTGATCGTGTTCCAATCAATAATAAAATATTTTCAATTATTTATTTGTTTTAGTGCGTTTTTAAAACTTTATTCCTATACTTTACACGTATATGAGCAATTCCTGTATTACTAGAGAGGTACGACCTCTCTAATAATATTATTAGAGAGGTAGTACCTCTCTAATAATAATAATTAGACTTCCCAGTTATTATTAACAGCCATTCCCAGTTTTCCTGTATATATATATGGTTATATTTAATACTTATGGAGGTATGTGTCATATTCGGGATAAACGGAATAAAAATAAAATAATGCATCTAAACTCTATGTTTATTGTAGACAACTAAAACTAGCTAGAAGGTTAAAAAAGTGTGTTTACCATTGTAAACAGTATGAGCTATTTAACGATAGATGGCACTCCTTTACATTGTTATGTATCTAATCCTCTTTTTGACAACATGCGTGACTGTTATCTATGTCTGTCTCACGATCCTTACCATATGCTCTTTCTACAAATAATAAAAATAAAGCAGTACAAAACAAAATAACAATTAGATTCGTTTATGGCGGAGGTTCCGTCTCATTCTGCAAGTAAATCTTGATAAACGCGATAACGCGAGACACAACACCTAATTAATAACATTCCTGTAAATATACGAAAACGATAAGTACAAAAATAATTGATAAAAATATCCACTCGATAGTGGCAATTCATTTTTTGTTTAATCAAAAAATCGCTCAGGGCTCTTCACTCTATTTTACCTTACACAGATTGATACGGGGCACGGTTGCTTCGGGCGGGGCCTGTATGAGGTGGTACTGCCACCTCTGTCGCCATGCCCACGACACAACTCACTATATCTTACCAGAATGGCTGCCTGGGCAGAATAACGGGCGTTTTTCGTTTCCGTGATATGAGGGGACCTATCACTGCCAGGACGAATCAGAGCTGTGCTCTGCTCAGCACAGCGATGAAGACGCTTGAATCGCAACCGGTGGTTAAAAATGTACGGTTGGTCGGTGGAGTGTATGTGCCAGCGCACCTCAACGTAGCCTAGGGAGCACGCCTTCCACAATGAATCACTCCTTCCAAAATGAGAAAGGGTTGCTGTTGGAGACGCGGTCGTACGAGGGCCGATTGATAACTGGCCTAAACGACGAACTTAAAGAAAAAAATAGGCAGATAAAATTTATTACATTATATTCTATCATATTTTCTAAAATAAACGCTAAATGTGAATTTATTCGAACTGATAGAATTTATGTGATTTTTTTTTTCTAGAAACTTGTCTCCTGTAAATTTTCTCAGCAATGGAAAGAAACAAAATTCTTTGGGTGATAAAGTTTCACGTTTTAAAAGGGAAAAGAGCAACCCAGATTAAAGTCAAGCTAGACAGTGTTTAAGGTACTACTGCTCCTATATTGAGTACAATTCACACCTGGGCAACTGACTTTCAACGTGGGAGACAGAGCTGCAAAGACGCCAACCGGTTTGGCCGTCCAAATGGATTCACGAATCCGGACATGATCAAATACATTTAAAAAAATCGTTTTGAATGATCGGCGCTTAAAATTGCGGCAGATAGCAATTTCGTCTGAACGCGTTTTTAACATTTTACACCCAGATTTGCGAATGACAAAGCTTTGCGCGGTACGGGTCCGCGTTACTCACTGTTAGATGATCCGTTGTAGTGTTTGGCGTTGTTTAAGCGTGATACTAACGAGTTTCGGCGGCGTTATGTGACAGTAGATAAAACATGGGTACATCATTATACTCCAGAAACAAAAGAACAATCTAAGCACTGGACAGAGAGCGAAAACCTACGCCGAAGAAAGCAAACACGGCTTTGACGACCGGTAAAGATATGGCGACTGATTTTGGGATGCTCGTGGGATTTATTTTAGTGGATTATTTGCAAAGGGGGAAAAAATAAAGGGAGAGTATTATTCAAGCAAAAAAAATTGTGAAAAAATCCAAAAGAAACGGCCTCATTTAGCCAAAAGTAAAGTTTTATTCCACCACGACAACGCACCTGTGCACTCAAGGGTTGCAGTTGCCAAACTCCATGAATTGCAGTTCGGATTGTTACCGCATCCCCTCTATTCCCCAGATCTGGCCCTGTGTGACTTCTACTTATTCCCGAATCTCAAGAAATGGTTAGGTGGCCGAAGATTTTCATCAAATGATGACGTCATTGTCACCGTAGACGAGTATTTTGAGGGGTTAGAGAAAACATTTTATCAAACTGGTGTAATGACATTGGAGAAGCGCTAGACTAATTGCATTGAGGCAGAAGAAAACTGAGTTTAAAAAGAAAATTGTTTTAAATATATTATTAAAGTTTTTCTTCAGGCCCAAAACCAAGTCGACACTATTCTCACATTGACCTATTCGAAATTTCCTCGCATAATGGAACAGTGCTTCTCGAGACCGCTGCAGTCGCATTGATGTGAATACACCGTGTATTCAAGCGAGCACTTCGCCAGGGCTATACGTAACACCAGGCTACGAGGATATGGGACTCCTCCTGGGCTACTTACAGCCTGAATTTTAGCTTACGAACAGAGGTAACGAGGCTTCTACGAGGGTAATAATAGCCTCAGGCTAAAAGACTACGAAATGAGGCCACGAGGATTCTCTAGGACTACTCGTAGCCCTAAGCTACGAGACTCGACCTGGTCTACTCATAGCCTGGATTTTAGATTACTAAAAAAAAGGGTATGAGACTTCTCCAAGGGTACTAGTAGGCTCAAGCTAAGAGAAAATGAGGCGAGGCTACAAGGATTCTCTAGGACTACTCGTAGCCCTAAGATACGAGACTTCCCCAGAGCTACCGTAGAACCAGGTTAAAATACTTTCACCCTAGCCATTTACCGCCGTGAAGTGTCGGCCGTTGTCTAATTTGACCTCCCTCTTTCTCGGAGACTTTCTAGGAGAATGAAGTTGCTACGAACATTGCCAATAGCTACCGAATCAATACCTGCTCTAAAATCCCTTATTTTATTATTTTTTTTTCTAATTTATGTAAAATATAAACATGTTTTAACTTTACCGTTCCAAATTAAAGTAAACACATACATATTTAAATGTTTAAAAAAGTTACTTATCCGCATAGCGTGGCGCAGTCATTGCCGGCTCAGTGTTTCCATATAAGGTATTTTTCCCTTTATTGGTGCTAGATAATCTACTTTTTCAATGAAATTCAGTATAAGATTTAAGTACATACTACACATGTCTCGCGGTTTCACCATAATGAAATCTATTGAAAAGAAGTAATTGTACTATCCGTGTTAAATTTGAACTAAATCAGTTTAGTAGTTTTTGTGAAAGGACAACACACGTATGTCTGTCATTCATAGACGGCTTTGGTGTAATTGAAAACGAAAGCTGCATAGTTTCAATAATATATGAAAACATGATATCGGTGTTATCTATGAAGTTTCTAAATCGGGCTTGGCCCGCTACTCTTTCCCACAGCTGCATCTCCTGTATCGCCAGGATTGACTGCGGCGACCACTGATGACCCATATGAAAATAGGAGGGAAACTGGAATTATTTCCTACTCCTCCTAAGTATGGAGTTTATAAGTTACTTATTTTGACCACTGTATGTTCTCCAAATAAAGCAAAAAAAAATTTAAATAAAATGCGGCCAAAGGTGGCTTAGACTCGCCCATGAGGGGTCCCGTAGCAGCAAATAAAATATCCCATACCTCTTAACTATCTTATAGATTTTGTTCATTCAAAGTTTTCGTTTGAAGTTTTCATTGAATCCTATTATTCCAATTATTTTTACTATTTTGCTGTATGTAGATAGGAGAGCCCCCCCCCTATCCTTACTACCGACAGGAAAATATTTACACACGTTTTACCACTTCTGCTAGGGAACCCTAAAACATAAAAACCCTCGCATTGATAATGTTAGTCGGATTATTAAACAATTCATTGGGCAAATATTTTCATTTTACATGATGACCTCCTTTAATATCGTCGTATTGTAAAACTTTAAACAAAAATGCATTACACAGATTTGATTTGATTTTGATTATGATACTTTTGTAAAATCAAACTCATCCGAACTATGATAGTTAAAAGACGTCTGTCAAATAAGCCGGCATGGTCTTAATTTTACACCATCCATTTTTTGCAATTGTCTATGGACACTAGGTGGACGTTCTGGTAACGACAACCATAAACATCCGCATAGATGTTAAGCTCCTACCACCTTCCAACCCAATAGACCGAAACCTTACACACTGCACGAAACACAAGAGTATGGCAGTCAGTTGGCGGCTGTGTCGTGTGAAATGCCTCCTCAGAAGTGCAGGCCCACTTCAGCTGTAACATGACAATAGGATTAGCGTTTACTAGCGTAAGCACTCTAAGCACTGCTAACTGTTACAATAGCACTAGCTGTTACGTCTAAAAATAATGAATTACAACTCAACGGTTACAAAGGATCACAAAAAACTTGAAACCCAAGTCCTAATTTATTTAAAATAATGAAACATCTTCATTTAACTTTTACGCGTTTAAATATAGAACTATACACTTTCACATATCTATCGTCGAGTCGTACAATTTGAGGTATTTTTGTGGGTACATTTGGTAACAGTATGTCAACACAGTTTCAGTGCGAACCGAGAGTAGCGTGGAGCGGGTTATTTCGAGCCGAAAAAATGTACAATATAACAGATATTAAACGAAAATATTTATGAAAAATTAAATTATCTAAGTAATTGAAAACAAAATTATGTTAGTGGCGTTATAACCTATGGTGCGTACAATATATTAGTGTTTTAAGGATCCATGTGTAAATGGTTGGTAAGGGTTTTAAAAATGGAAGTTAAATAGACATATCAGAGATATATTTTAATAAACATGACGTAAATAAATATTAAGTGTACAACAATAAGTAATAATAAAAATATGCGACTTGGCGCTTAAGACGTAATATTTGAATTAGAAATTAAAGCGCATCCTTCATATTATCCATATACTTTGCAGAGTCGGCAGTAATAGTAAACATTACTCTGCAACCGACTTAGCGGTGCCTAAAATCAATAATGTCTGCGCATACTTGTGACAGTTTACGCTATGAAGTAAAGCACCGCACATGTTACGGTTGAAATGAAAACCACTGCCATAACAACCTTACTGTCACATAAGTGCCTATTTTTTTTAATTAAATACATCATTAACTACATAGGTAACATTTGAGACTTAGTAGTTCTGAAAAGATAACTTTACTCCTTGGATAAACAATGATAACTTTAATATTATCGACAAAAACAATTGCTTCTTATCGCCAGATTTGTGAATAACCACCCAAAAATCAATTATTTAATTAATTCAAATAAAAATAGTGTATTTCAAGAACAACAATGTATCAATGTTTACCATTCCCGCCATTATATCTGTCATAATTTTATTTTTTAAATCGTGGCAGTTGCTATGCCTTTTGTCGCAAATAAAGTGTAAATATGAAAATGTGAGTTACTTAATTCTGAAATTGTTTGTTATCCTATCACTTACACAAAATCAATAATGAATAATTGTAAAAAGCAAAAATATGCCTTAAATAAGGTAAAAATAATAATTACGTTACGAACATGTATATATGACAAAAACCACCGTTATGCAATCACAAGATATGTGGTTTTGTTCAAAAATTCAAGCCTATATTTACGGAGATTACATAATATCTAGACAACCTTTAAACATCATTGTATTAACTCTTATTTACAATACTTATTTAATAGTAAAATATATCTAAAATTATTTATAATATACAATATAATATACATCGTTGTGCGGAGTGATAATGGTGTAAATATATATTTTATGACTGCAGATGTAGCACTATAATGTGCCGATAATTATTAGATATTATGATGGAGCAGTCGAGCTGAAACCCTCAGTGTGTTCGGGTGAAAACAGTGCTCGGGCGAAAAGACAAAAATGCGTTGGATATATCCTGTACCAGGTAATTTATTTTTAATAATATGTAAGGCGGCCTTTAAGACGATATGTTAAATTGCGCAATAACAATTAAACCTGCTTATATTTATTTGTATTCAATTATTGTTCAATATTAGCTCTAAACAATGAATAAATAAGAATACTGCACAATTAGTAATTGTGCGCAATATAATTTTTTGCCCCTGGGCCAATGTTTACCCGTGAGGATACGCGTACGTAATCATTGACTTTGGGGCTGACGAAAATGCAACCTGATTATTTAATTTAACAAAGCAAAAACAGGCACATTTGTCACAAATAAAACTGTTGAAGTAGCTCATCATTGGAAGAGAACTGTATTAAGATGGTATACGTTAATTTACATTAACGACTATATTTGATAATATCAACCACGTATTTAGGGTTACGTAAGTTCCAATTAGGGGTATGCAAATTTGAGGATACGTAGAAACCAAGAATTGGAAATCACTCTGCCTTATACTATTAAATTATTAAAAACCTTAGCATAGCAAAACTCTCTCTAATGCAAAGGAGAGCCGGCGGTCCCAATGCCGTATCTTAGAACCTTTTTAATTTTTCGAATACATATGAAATTTATTCGATTTTTTTAGATAAATTTAATGAAACCTATGTTTATAAGCCTATTATAGTACATTTATTCATTCTCTCCATCATTGGATTTAGTAAGATAGAATTAAAGAGTCCACTTACATTTTTTACTACAATTGGGATGAAATAAGATGACGTCCACTGTTGGACACAGGCCTCCGCTAGGGAGCGCCACAAGTCACGGCCATAGGCTCGCATCCAGCGGCTACAATATATTCATATTAATCTTATTACTTACAGTACCTACTTTTAAAGATAACTGGCATGTAGAGTTTCGTTATCTATAGAATGTTGGGAACATATGATGAACCGTAGACATTATGCGATATATGCAGTTATTCCACACAAATTCTGTTCAAGGTAATATAATAATTAATGTTACTAACATAAGATCCTGAGTCTAGTGATAAGCGCTTTGGGCTTCCATTCCGGTAATCCAGGTTCGAACCCCGACATGTACCAATATTTTTTTCTAACTATATTTTCTAAGTGCTCTTACAGTAAAGGGAAACGTCGCCAGGAAACCTGGATTCGAACTCGACGTAATCTAGAATTGAGACTGGTTTCCCTTCTGGGTTGCAGAGGTAGGTTACAGCGGCTGTATATAAACCTTATCGAGCCCCCAAGTTTAGGTACCGACACCGATATATCTGATATAGAAACGGGATAAGGTTAGGGCGAAAAAGAGGACTAACATAAGTCACCATTACGTTCCGTGTACTAACCGTAGGTAAATATTCCAGGATTCCAGCAACGTTTAAAAAAATCGGTAATTATTTGAGTGTATATTAAGAGTTTCATTTCTGAACACACAATATACTAAATCTTTGCTAATTAAACATCGTGAGTATTAATTATCTTTTTATTCATTAATTTAATTTATGCTATTTATATTCTTATTGTAAAAATCATTCTTCTAAGAAATTGCTATGTAAATAATCAACGTTTATTACATAATTTTTTACTTTAGGTTGAAATTCATTCCCATCCCAAAATCCGACCTTGGATTACGCAAAAGTCTGAATCTTTACCAACATTATAAAGCGGTAAAGTTTCCAAATTTGTTTCTCTGCAGTGGGTCACTCGTCGGAAATAGTATTTCGAACATGAACAGACATCCCCACATTATTGTCATGGAGTTGCCCTCCTTTCCTCCTCCCCTTTTAAAGGCCATCGCCTACTTAAAAACTATACCAAAGGCTACACTTTATTAAAATCGCAATTACTGAAACTCAGTTATAGAATCCCGCAGTCATGATCAGCTTCACGTCATCGTCAGCGCCGAGGCCGTCTCAACTGCCGGGCACGAGCTGTTCCCGACGCGGCGTCAGAGTCGGAGAAGGACAGACTTAGCAATACTTCTGGCCATGATAACAAAAGCCAAATTAGGTATTACACACATTCTCACATCGGGTTGTATCTTTCCCATCTGAAGGGGAGTCGAGGGTCGGGCCCTTTTCCGACCACAAACCTAGTCTCATCGCACGAAGAACACTCATATCAATCTGATTGGTCTCATAGCAATGAAGCTGTATTGGGTATTTCTCTGTGTTTCTTCGGTTCCACAGCATTTGCTCAGATCCGAAAAGAAAAAAAGAGCGAAATTACGTTAAGACTAGACAATTTTATTTCTTGACGACCAACGAAGTGGACACGGGTCTGCTAAATTCTACAATTTTATATAGTAAAACCACATTTACGGATTTTATCGCGGTTTATTTAATTATTTAACTAGCCTGTTAATTATATGATTAGTTTCAGAATTTATAACTCGTGACCATGTTTATTGTAAAGCTTCTGAAGACTCGGACTAGTGAAATAATTGAAAATCCATAAAAGTCGTTCTATCACCTAGTGTTATATGAAATCAGAGATCAAAGGAAACTCTCGTGGAAATCAGAGTTTCATGTTATAGGCATATTGAATAAAAAACATATATTTTTTATGAGATAGGGGCAGACGAGCAGGGTAGATAGTGACTACCGCCGCCCATAGACATCTGTCAGACTAGGCGTTTTACAGACGCGTTGCCGGCCTTTAAGGAATAGGTATGCCCTTTTCTTTAAGAACTCTAAGTCGTATCGGATCGGAAATACTGAGGGAGGCAGCTGGTTCCACAGTACAGTTGTGCGCGTTTAGACCACATTATTATGGATTTACGGACATCAAGTTGATGGGCGTGGAACTTAGAGTACTAAGTACTATCGCGATGTCCGAAGATGGAATTCTGATGCTGGTATTAAGCCGAACCATTCCTCGGAACACTCCCCATAGAAAACATGGTACAAGACGCACAGTGAACTGACATCTCTACGTAGGAGCAAAGAATCAAGCTGTTCGGAAATAACTTGGTCGTCAACGATCGGTCGAACGAATCGCTCTACGTTGTATGCGGCCAAATGTAACGAGCTGATATACCCTAAGGTGGAAGCTGTTTGGTCCATATTTGGTCGGACGTGCGCATGTTTCTTTGTTCGTTTTTTTTTTTTCACAGTTTGCAGCATATCATTGATATGCAGAAAAAACAGCGTACGAGACAGAACACAGCCTTGGGGAACACCAGGGTTGTCAATCTTATGCTACAACCGGTGAAAATCGAATGTTTTGTTGTTGGTCTTAAGAAATGTTGTTTTTTATAGCATAATTGGGCAAAAACGCAATCGAAGCCTTTGATAACTACTCCCACAGACATCGGCATAATTATTATTCATTTGTGTTGCCTTTCTTTCATCATCCCTTCCAATGGGCCACCATAAACTCGCAGAGTGGATGAAGCGCGCTTCATATACGAGCTCGCAGCTGCCACTTTGCGTTGGAATCGTGAGCGGTAGTACTTCTCGCCTGGTCGTGTCAATTCGGCTGCAAAGCAACACGGAACGTCATTTTAACAACTTTCATTTCTGTAATGATTTCTAGTTTTATCTATAATTAAGGGTAACTATTGTTAGGGTTGTTTACTGTACTTGTTTATTGGTATAGCTGGTATTTAGTATTCCATTTAGCATGAGATAGATATTTCTTATGTAAGTGTGAATATACTAAATATATTATCACACGTGAGGTGAGGCGAAGGTAAAACAATAGATAGGTGTTATCTATACAGTTGATATTGTTGTATATATTTCAGGCCACGATAGGTGACCAATAAAAATACAACATTGCTTAAGTTATTCGTAAACTTCACCACAATTAGTGTAAATAATAAAAAAAAAACTATATTTATATTTTATCTATATTACATATTTATGCAACTAAAGAGTTATTAAACGTGTCCTTGTGTACTTAAGTAAGATCGACAATATTATGGTCACACTAGATTATCAATTAAACTTAACTGTAATTATCTGTATCGATGTCTGTAAGGTTAATAAACTGAGCACATTGTCAGGTTTGTTAGGTCAATATTTATTCGTATACATCTAACCTATTAGCCCTTCCTTTTCAGTCTTCGTCGCTGGGGAATGATTTTAGGCATTCCTCCATGGGGGCAAGTCTGGTGGTATGTGGGATCCGGGAGCTACAAGACAGCTCCCACTAAACCCCATCATTGTTTCTTCTCATCCTCCAATAGGAGGAGCCACTGGAACGCGATGATATACAACGGCGACTCCACAAACCTACCTATTTTTTTACGTACTCGGAATTAGAATCGAGTACTGAATAATGTGTGTTATGTACCAACTTGTGCTATTATGTACCAGTTTTTAAACAAGCATTCTGAACCTTCAAGAAGAACCTGTGTTATGAAATTAAAATAGACCAGCGCGACTCATGAATATAATTTCTTTTAATAAGAGAATACTAAAGACTTCAACACGTCCAGCACATTAATATTTCAGTGTACGAGTAAAATACACACTTTTACACGTTTGTTTTCATTTTGGGGAAATCAAAGCGCGCCCTAGATACGCGCCATCTATAAATGCCACTTTGTTAATGGCACCAACACCGACTTTTGTAACCGGTTGATGACAAAGTCCTTACCAAAATACTTTTTTACAAATAGTTGCCACCTTCCCATTAACAAAACTAGATAAATTAGCTTTTTAAAAATTAAAACATATGAATGAAATTGATTAACTATGAAATTTCTTTGCTGTTTCTTGGAGTGTTTTTTTTGTTGTCTCTGGGTCCAATGCTCCAGCAGTGTGTATGTGTGTGCGTGCGGTGGTTTTAGTGGGTATTCGGCTATAGTGCCACAAAGCACCGCAACAAACACCACGCCGGCTAGTCAATCTCCAAAGGGACCAACACCGTCTCAACAGACAAGACAACCCCACCAACCTCCAGACGAAGATGGGTGAGGTTCCCATCCTCGTCCTGTGCCCCGTGCGCAATAGCACCAACTCCTGCTCTTTAGTTTCCTCTTCTGATGACGACGCTACAGCTGTGGCACATTACTGCTCGGAAAAATCTGATGATCGGCCGATTAAGAATTGCTGACACGAAAAGAAAGACATTATTGTCTCATCTTCTCATAAGAGGGGTATAAAAAGTGGCCTTCAGTACGATTGGCTTCGCCTAAGGTGACACGATTTGCCCTAGGCAACTGAGCCCCACCTCCACAATAAGGCTTGAACCATGGTGAGGTTCCTCGGACTGCCTCGTTTGTTCTTGTTTCTGTTGATCACAAGCGTCCAGACTTAACTTTTGATTCTAATATTTTTTTAATAAAAATGTCATGAAGTTGGGAGTTTTGCCTTCCAGGTCGTGCCGGTCCGATCCGGCTGCAATGCAGCACAGGCACCTCGTACTGCAAAAAGAGAGAGAATCGATGCGACATACTAGAAAATATATCATCAAAATCTATAGTTTCTTTGCGTAAACTCAGAACCAGGTCGTGACTCGAGTAGCAAAGTTTTTTCAAGGGCCTAGTGTGTGTTACGATTCTGTAAACGAAGTTACCATGGCAACCACTACGGCTGTGCACAAGCACTCGACGTCAAAACAATTTTCAATAAACAAACTACATTGGAACACGCAAATATAAAATGCTATGTATAATATATTGCTATAATAAGTTCCATGGCCGTTTTAACAAGGATATTATGTTATATTCTGTAAAGATCGTGACATGTGGCATGCGGCTCTCTCCACTGAGCAAATACAGAATATTGTATCTGTATTTGCTGAGTAGTTCTCAATGCTAAGCCCTTAGGGAACTGGTGCAAAGGTGTGTTGTTTACATTCTAACAAATACCGTTTGTTGAATAACCACCTTTTTATTTTGTTTCAACAAAGGTGTCCATAAGAGCGACGTGAAATAAATACTAAATATGTTTGTTAATACTTATTGCTGTTTCATCATCGTCATTATCAGCCCTTATCGGTCCACTGCTGGACATAGGCCTCCTTCAATGAACGCAAAGACGACCGATCTCCTGCTACTCGCATCCATCCCGGACCGGCTACTGCACGGAGATCGTCTTCCCACCTGGTGAACGCTCGACCAACAATTCGTTTTCCTAAACGCGGCCTCAACATTAT
>JAFELO010000652.1:727730-750856 GCA_017140195.1 Eumaeus atala | reverse complement strand
AGAAGACAGCGCCCGTGCCGCGTGGCCGGCCCTGTCTTTTGAGTCCTGAGAGTGGAAGCTGTCCTCCTCCCCACTCTAATGGAGCTACGCGCACACGATGCCGATAAGAGGTCGGTACGTGAGGTTTATTTCAACTAAATAACATTTATTTGTATATTTTCTCGGCACCTAAACTCGCCCGAGTGAAACCATGAGGCCTGGTTAGTTTGTTTAAAATACTCGCTTGGTTGTATCAGTAAGATGTGGCTTAACATTAATACCCATGCGGTTTAAGTCCGTCTTAAGACCACCAGACAGACGAACAGTCGGCAGAACCGCAAAAATAATTCATATATAAAAATCTCAGGTGACAGTGTTTCTGTTTATACTCTTCTTGAAAGTATTTGTACCAGTATATCATAGGAGGCCAACAGGCCGATATCAACCATAACCAATTGATTACTATTAGCATCCGCATTTGCATTTGTTTTTTCGACGCCTCCAAGGCCGCACAGCAGGGTTACCCCGCGCCACGGGACAACCTCGACAACTTTGGAACAGTGCAGTGGGGTGATGCTCGCATCCTCGTCCCTTGACCCGCGCGCAAAAGCACCCTCTCCTATTGCTACTTAGTCCCCTCCTCATATAAGAGGGTTACAGAGTCTGCCTCTTCATCCTGGTCTTTGGCCCCTTCTTATTATATTCTTTTTTAATTTCAATTGGCCTCGCCTAGGTTCATCTCTACTGGACACCACGACCAGGTCTGAACTATAGTGGATATCCTCATATGCACACACGTTACTTTCCTCCAATATCTTATGCCGTCCCGTCCCAGTGGACTTAATATGGTATAAGAATAATAAAGTTAATTTCGACATTTATAAAATGCTCTATTCTAATAATAGTTTGGTTGTGTCACTGAGGTGAAACTTAACATTAATACCAAAGCGGTTTAGGTCCGTGTTAAGAGTTCAGCGAGGCCTTTGTTGGCTGAACGCTCAAACAAATTAATTTATAATTGCGTCTACTTGTTAATGGTTTGCAATTGTTTTATGCAAATTCAGCACGTCAATGCACTAGTTTGCTTTATCTGTGCGCAAACATTTACTAATGCAAGCATGTAGTGTATTCACAAATGTTTATACTGTAAATGCAATTTTAATTAAATAATTTTACTGTATTTCTAGTGCATATTCGTAATCGTAATAACTGAGGGCATACGGAGTTACAGCGTTTTCTCCTTAATAATGTAATGGTAGAACATTGTATCTGCCCTGTACCCCGACGTGACTTATGAATTGTTATAGTGTTAGTCGCAGTAGGGGAACAACGAACATTCGAATACCCATTGCCGTCAGCACATTGTGTTGATGCGTTGTCCTCCTTCATTCCCCTCATTCCTCCTCGCTTTCAACGTCCAGTCTGTAAGAGGTACTTCCCCGATCGCATTCCCCGCTGCAATCTAGCTACAACTTATTAAAACTGACTATGATTATGCTCCTATGGTTTCAACCACCAGACATAATAATAATGATAATAATGTCGTCCTAGCCGAAACTCGGCTACAGCGGCCATCTCTATTGAGATAAGCTAGATATGCAGGCCATATTACAGTGTACGAGTGTTTGCGCAGACACAAGTGCACTCGCTATTCCCTCGTTGTCATGCTCCGATAGGACGACAATCCGACAGGATCGGACAGAAATCAGGCGCAGGATCGACGGCTTAACGAGCTCTCCGTGGCACGCAGCTGTAATACCGCCTAGATCCCGACTCCGGACTATGTATAAATTGAAAAACACTTGTAACACTTTTTTGTTGGGTCCGGCCTGGGATTCGAACCCAGGACCTCACGTCTGTGGTTGAACGTGCTTGTCACTAGACCACGAGGGCTATCTCGTGGCCTAGTCGTAAGCATATATGTCTACGGAGATATAAATGTATTTAAACAATCCTTTGAAATTTTGATAATGTACTTCATTTGCTGGTTAACCCTAAGTTGGAAAAGAGACCATGTTGTTACCGAAGCCGTCAGGTTTTGTAGGTTTGTGTTCGTAAGGTTACATCCTTGTATATCTGTGTCACGTGGTAGGTAATACTTCAGCTTTACTAAGAGATGGTGCCATGCATCTGAATGGAGCTGGCTCCGTGGAGGGAAAAGCACACGCTCACATGATGATGATACCGCCTCAAAGGTGATTGAAACTGTTAATTCGCTCAGATATGGCTTCAAAAATAGATGATACCAATTGCAGGTTTGATGGCAATGCTGTAGCGTTTCTTGGGGTATGTCAGTAGCCGGTGACCTGTTGTGGAGACGGAGTAAAGAAGGGCAATTTATTTGTGGCCCACATATAGCTCCTCCTACTCATTTATCCCCCTAATCTATAAAAAAATCGAAAAAACCTGCAATCGGAGCTATTTTTAATACTACCGACGTCCATAAACTTCCGAATATTTACCATGCCGATGCGTTTTCCAGCCTCAATGAGTAACCGGCTACTCACAAGCCTCACGAAACGCGACACCGTATCAAGTGAGTGAGAGGCACCTCCCCGGTCGTGTCGACCCAATTCCGTTACATAGGAGGATGTAGTCCCATGCACTATGCATGGCACTACCTCTTACTAGACTTGTACTGCAGCAACTGTTACAAGAGTATAGTATGTGCGTAGCCGAACATTTGAGACATATTAGATGTAGGAGTTTGCAACAGCGGGCTAACATGTTGTACTAGCTGAATTCGCTCTAAGAAAACACCTATATGGATCCCATAGAACGGTTTAATTATGTATAGTATATAATTTTTTGTTAATTGTTAATTTGTTGTTTTTATGAAATATATCTTTACTTCACAGGCGTTATTATCACTCAGCGACAATCCCTATAATGAAAAGAAGTAAAAAAAAAAAAAAACATTTGAAACGATTGCAGTAGAACACAATTTAGTTGACAGACAGCGTATCATCGTATGTCACTTAACGGCTCGGTGTCCTTTACATAATTAAGATCGACAGTTGACAGTCCGGTGTAGATGATTGAGGAGACCTAACCCGGCATGTAATAGGATATTGAGCTACCCTAACGAAGGCTCAAGTCGGGGTTACCTCGTCAATGTTACATTAGAATCCCGATATCCCTTAATACCCTTGACAACCTTGGGTTATGAATCAGAAAGTTATTTTTGTTTGTTTCTTACATTTTTATGTATAAACAGAAACAAAAACATGTTTATGACAGTTTCACTGTAGACGTTTTTTGATCGCATAACATATTAGCGGTCGGAGCTTTTTGGTGGCTAGTGACACTCACCAGGATGGTTACTAATTTTGTGGGGCGTATAGTGCCATGCATAGTGCTTGAGACTACATCCTCCTATGCAACTGAATTGGGCCTTACTCCATTGTACTGTCCCAAAGTCGGTGTAGTGCCGGGCAACCCCATCTGTGGAGGTTCAGTTGGTTCCTTAGGGGGCTGACTAGCCGTCAACGTGCCCTGATGATTGTTGTTCCGGGGTACCTCACCTAGAGCGACACTGATGGCACTCGCGGTGGTTTTTGTAGGTATTCGGCACTATCATGTGCCGCGAGTCCCACATACCACTGGACCCCACCCAGGGCCAGTGAAGGCGCGTAAATTCGTTTCCCCGCGTCAAAGAAAAGGTGTCATTGATGGCGCCGGATCGGACTCGAAAACGCTCAGAGAGGTACCTCGTGTTCATGAGACACATACCGTCTTAAAAGTTAGGCTATCTTGGGTATCTTTTTTCATGTGTTTTTTGAATAGCCGGAGGGCCATTGGCTAGTGTGATAGTTACTGAATGGCTTAGAATTCTCACTTGTCTCCTGGTAATATATAAAGAAATAGAAAGTTTATTTACTTTTACGAAGCTAGATTCGATATTACACGGTACAATAATAAAGGGCCGTGTCTCGGTATTCGAGGCGGGGCCCAACATGGGCTATTTAATATATTGACGTGAAGTAAGGTTCAGTGCAATCGTCACGGCTGTTTTTTTTTTCACTTTCGTCGAATAAATGTTAACAAATTCCATATTCCAACCACTCACTTTCTTCATGTTATGTTATACGCCGAAACCGAAACCATTTATTACTCCGTATTAAATTTATTTTGCATTAAACGCACACGCATTAAGATTTGAGAATATCTGTTGAGCTTTATTTATTAATAAGTGCTAGAGTGATAAATTGCAGGCGAATCGAACACAACTGGCAGGTTATCTCACGCTCTCATAATACTAGAATTTAGAGTGTAATGATACCTATGATGACCAATACTCGGATGAGCGTTGAAATTGCATAGCCACTGAGTACTTGTTTGCGCCTCTGTTTAATTAACAAATACGTGATACATTATTTTTTTATGTTATGTGATAAAATACATCAAGTTACGTAAAATATATTGGTTGCTACTAAACGCTCCACGATCGTTACCAACGAGTCCTTAGCTGACGACCGGCTGGCTTAGTTGGTAACGTGGCGGTGAGTCCGCGTGTTATGCCAGAGGTCGCGGGTTCGATTCCCGCCTAGGTCATGGATGTTTATATATGTATTATATGTATCTCTATAATAAAATTTATAATATATAAAATGTCTTAAAATTATAAAAATATTAAATATACCTACTGTCCGTTGTCTAGCACCTGTAACACAAGTCCTTACGGTACTTGGCGCAGGTCTAAGTTTTCGTAACTCCATATTTTACTCACTATTTATGCATAAGATATAAATTGGATGTAGCATTAATATTCAGGTAAAAAAGCAGCAAGAGGTAGCAGGATAACTATTTTGGCCACACTGCCAGAAGACAACCAGATAACCTTGAGAAACAGGTTGTATTAGGCAACATAGAGGCAGAAATATAATGGGAACGAACACCAAACCGCTGTTCTGACCAAATTAGCACCATAATGAGACTCACAGTGTTTGCAGCCCTGAGACGAGCTGAATGGTGGCGACTCGTCAATATCTCCGTGAAGGCCTTTCAGGACGCGTACAACCTTTAGCTATGAAGATGACGACTGAGAGAGGGAGTGAGACTAAAACCTCGGTGTACGAGTACAACTCGTACTTGGCCCATTGGGGGGAGGCGGTTTCTTATTTATTTAAATCATCGTAATGTGTCTCGTGAATGTTTAAATCTAATATTGATAGTGGATATTACTAAAATTATAAAGGTATACATAATATCTAGTACCAATACTGGATTTATTATGTTGTTTTCCGTCAACTAATTTATAGGAACGAGCGCTCACAATACCAATTATAATAATAATAATATATTTTTACTACACATCTGTACGTACAATAATGCGATCTATTCGATATTTACAGCTCAGAGTGTGCGACTTAGTTTGTCACAAGAACCGATTCTGAGGTAGCAAACAGGCCATTACGGAGACTTAAGTTTCAAATTTTACTGGCCCACCAGCTGTTGACTCTTGGGTCTAACTTCCTAGTCGACAATAAACCAGTATTTATTGAATTTGCAAAAAGGAACATAAAGTAAAAGGTACATAAAGTAATGGTAGTAAAACTGTCAATAAGTAAGTAGGGAGGCACGTTGTACAGTAAGAGTTAGTGCCATGTTGCATAAAAGGGAGTAGTGACATACATGATGCATGACGCTACATCCTCCTATGCAAAGGAATTGGGCCAGCACGACCGGGGATGTACCTCGCGCTCACTTGGTACCGCCGTAAAGTGATACCTATGGTGTCGCGTTTTCTGTGGTTTGTGAGTAACCGGTGGCCCATTAGGGGCGGGTGAAAAGAAGGATAACTCATCGGCATAATTATGCTGATGTTCATGGGCATCGTTAATCGTTGAAAGGCTCCGATTTCTTATTTGTCCGCGTATACTATATAAAAAAAGTTTTTTACTGCTTCACGTAAAAACTACGAAATTCTAATGAGAGTATACAATAATATTGCTGCATCATAGATATACATCAGAATAACACATGGGCTGCATAAATACTAACTTTTGTGCGTGGTTGCTGCTGTAGACCAGGCAGACAAAGTCGCGGGTAAGAGCTCGTATGTGTTATAGTAGGAGACATGCGCGGCATCGCTCGCGTAAGACGAGTTTAGTAACAATAAAAAAAGTTATACTACATGACACTTCTAGAGAATGTAGCTATCTACTGATACAAATATGATCAAAACATGTTCAGTTGTTTTGAAGCATACTCGAAATAAACAAAGAAATAAATTTTTTGCTCTTTTTAACATTCGTACCTATAGAAAAGAGATAAATGTTCCCCAAATAAATTTGTGCTCTAACTAAAGCTCTTGTTTGATTAGCATAATTTATTTATCACAGTAATATTCTCAAATAATTCCATATCAAAGCTGTTTCTGTACACAATATAGATTACAGGAAATTTATCCAACATTGTCAGCAATATTGAGTGGAGCTAAAATTCAATTGAAATGAAGAATGAATGAGATTTTCTGTCGCTTTGGAGAGCAAGTGAAAATACATTAAAGCAATCGCTAAAGTAGATTAAAATTTCGTTCAAACCGAGAACTCTCCTAAAATAATATGGAACTTAAATTGGAACATGTTATCACGTATCCGACCGTTTTGCAAATTAACATACAAAGTATCTCCATCTGAATCGATACCAGTGAATACGCTATTGGATTCAATATTATTTTATTACATAAAAATTGTTACTATAAAATTGTTTACACTGGAATCAGAATGTCGGAATGGCCAAACTTGTAAATAGTTTTTTGTGTATTTACACATTACAAAAGAAGAAGAGAAAAAAGTTGACTACATGTAAAGTTATCGCTTCTATAAAATAATATTTAAATGGTTCCAGACATCTAACTATAAGATCTAAATAATAGTAAATACTGAAATAAATATGTAGTTGATTGGATATGTTGTCACTTCTTTGTGGAAATTCATATACACTTGTAAGTAAATAAACAAAACCTACGTCGTAACCGGACGTAAATGAAAATTTAAATTAAATTAATTAGTACATACACTTTAATTATTTATTCAAGTATTGAAATCTATACACTTTTTCCCGACTAGTTGTATGAAGAGACATACAATATATAACAACAAATCCTATGATATTTAGTCTTAGAACTTTGTGTATTCAAATTTGTATCCTCAACACCTGTGTAAGTTAGTTAATAAATATCCTAAAAGTGGAAAAGGGAAAAATAAGGCCTTCCATAGAGTGGACGAATAGAAATGACGCCATAAAAAGGTCCGGATGTAAAAGGTCTCTTTTATATTATGGAAGGGTGGCTTGTATCGCAATTTGCACGCCATATTTTTTGAATCCGTATTGTCAGGGATCGGAACACTCGTGATTAATTTAAGGATCTCTCCGAATAGACTATTACTAATAAATGTTATCGTGCATCATAATTTTTTTTAATTATTGTCTCAACAATCTGGTTTCATTGGTTTATTAAGTAGTAGTTTCTGAAACGTCGGGATTGTTAAATGATCAAATAAAACGTATCAAAATTCGCTTGAATCCATAAAAGTATTTTTTTTATTTATGATAATGAGTAGCATTCGCGGAAACGTATACATTATTATTAATTAATTATTCATCGTTTAAGTACAGATTCCCTCTGTTACTTTCTCTGTATTGTTTCATAGTGAATATAAAATTATACACGTTTACCTATTTATTACCTAGGGATTGGCTAAGAATGGATTTGCGAAAACTTTTTCCCAAATTGAATAAAATTTTGTACGAAAGACGGTTATTATTAGTTACAAACTTTTAGATAAAGTCGAAAAGAGGCCTAATTGTATAGTATCATATACCTTGAGTTTTTAATTGTATAGTACCATATACCTTGAGAATATATTAAACTAACAGTAATTTCGCACGGATATTTCACGAAATATAGCAATAATTAATAGAAATTGATAAAAATTAAAATATAAAATTATAAATTGTAACTTCGGTCTCGTAATCATTACACGTTACAATGACAAAAAAATCAATTTATAAGAGAACAACGTCAGCCGGGACAGCTGTCAATAGTTTCAGCAGTCAAATGAGGATTTATTTTGATTTTTTTTTTAATATTATGTGTACATTATCGAAGATTTCATAAGTATCAAAACGTTTTAGACAATGTAACATAGACCGTGTTCACCACTGATAATCGGTACATTACTTTCGGTGCCTATTTAATGCAAACAAACAAACAATCAAATGTTTCCTATTTATTAACACGTTATCAAATCTCTAATAAAAATATAAGAACTCTGATCTAACGTCACTAAGTACCTACGCTAAAATCAGCCGCCTATGTTGTATCTTAGTAACAAATAAAAATTTACTAAAAAATATTAGTCTCCCTCTAACGCAGTCAGGTATTCTTTTTATAGCATAGGTGGGCTAGTGAGCAATCGGAGCCTTTTTACGACTACTGGCGCCCATAAACATCGGCATCATTACTTTGCCGCTGCGTTGCCCTCCTTTTCTACTCCCCTAACCATACGAAACGCGACACTGAATATGTCAGTTTACGGCGGTGTCATGTCAGCGGGAGGTACCTTCACGGTCGTGCAATGTAGCACTATTTTTTACTGAACCTTAGTTTCTACAACAAAACGAAAAGAAGTATGACATGTTAGATAACGAATGCTGTATACTGGATTAGCAGTTCGCTCGCAACCGATTGCACGCAATTAACGTACGGCGTTCATTTCCTCCGCCATATCGGACCCGGCCTTTCTTTACGTGTCCCTAGCGACGGATAATTTTGAAAAATGTATATGTAATTTCTATACAACAACAAGACATTTCTCCGAGGGAGGTAAGAAGAGGGGACGGAGCGCAATAGATCACCATCCTTGTATATTCTATTATTTAGATAAATCAAGTTCCTCGGTAGTACAATATTTTCAAATCATTTATGTAAAAATCAGAAGTAACGTGTACAATGTTTCAACATTCTACACATATGATAAAATTGTTAATGAAGCAATGAAAATGAATTAAGGAAATATTCTTTATTGTGCACAGTACAGAAATCTTTAAAATACAGTACAATATCTTTGATTATATAATGTTATATAATGAAAGTACAATATTTACTTAGTCTGGCCATAAATATTGTTACAATTAAAAATAAATGTTACATTAGAATTTGGAATCCGTCATATTTATTGGATTGTTCATTGTGCTTTCTCATTTTGGCGCCAACACATTGTACAATACTTTGCGATATTAAAATGGAGTGCGGTGATAAGCGAGACCGAATCGCAGTGATTGCATTAAGTAGGTATGGATGGAGCTAAATGTAATTTCTAAAACTCTACGTACAATGGGTACAATTAGTCAAATATATACCATGCTATTAATAGGTACAATGAGACTTCCTCTGATTGTGACAGAGAAAGAACCGGCTTGTCCATGTAGTGTTCGTACGAAAAAGGTGGTCGGAGCAGTAGGGGAAATAATTCTAAGAAATCCTATCCGAAAACAAAAGATTTTATCTCGGGATGAAGATACAACCTAGAACCATGTCGTGTATTTTAAGAGATGACTTAGGACGTGCAGCCTTTAAAAGTCGCACTGGTCATTTCTTAACTGATAAGTTAAAGAATAATAGGATTGTAAAATCGAAACAACTACTGAAGCGGTACGCAAAGGGAAGTCACAGAAAAAAAATTGTTTACGCATGATAGTTCTTTTACAATAGAACAACAATTTATTAAACAAAATCACCCTGTTTATGCTCAAAGCTCTGAGGAAGCTTTTCAATCATCGACAGTATGCAAGGTGGGCATTATCCGACGTCAGTGATAGTTTGGCGGGGTGTTAGCTATGAAGGAGTGACAGCCATATTTCTATATTTTTTGTGAAAAAGGTATCAACACATCTGCATCGGCGCAAGCATATCAAGATATCATCCTTGACAAGGTAGTTAAGCCAATTAATAACGCCATTTGCAATAACCAAGTATGGTCCTTCCAGCAAGACACGGGACCAGATCAAAAAGCTCGATCTACACAATCTTGGTTAAAAGGAACGTTCCGGACTTGATCAGTGCTGGAGACTTACCTTCATCTAGTCCCATCTTTAATCCGCTGGATTATGATTTATGCTCAATTTTTGTATGGTAGGTTTAATGATTATTTGGAGTTGCGAAAACCAATCATACGATTGGCAGTGAAGAATTTCCCCCACGGAAAAAGAGCGTGCTTCCATTGATAACTAGCCTCAACGTTTAAAGGACTGTCTTGCAGCCAATGGAGACAACTTCGTAAAAGTTTTTTATATTTATCCTAAAAATTACTTATTTTTTATATTTGTGTACTGAACTAACACACTGTAAAATGTATTAATGTTATTTCAATTAAAAGATTTCTTTGTTACTATATTCTTGGCAAGACTAGGTATACATATTCTACATCTAAGTCCCACGTATATTTCAAAAATATTTCTGTCTATATTTGTTATTTGAACGATTAACTCATAATCTAATGAACGAATTTTCATGTGGTTTCACCCATAGATATAGCGATTTCCGAGGAAAGTTTTAATGTATAACAAGTTTTATATGGGTGAAGCCGGGTAGGATCACTAGTAAATTATGTACGTTGTTAATATTATTAAACGATTGAACACACTATAAAAATACTTCACTTCTAGTATAAGCTTTAACTGAATAGAACCAATAAATCCAACTACACAACCCTTATATTTTTCGAGTCACCACGAATATAAAGGAAAAAGCAGAATATTTTTCCTCCATTACGCCGTAGGTATTTCACAAAATCCTCTCGTAAGCACCGTTTTGAATTCAAACAAGATTTAAATCTTGAGAACGCGAAGGGTTTGCATTCATAAAATATTTTATTGGAGTAAAAAGATAATTTCGAAATTACTCTTCGGGATAGATGGCGTTCCGTACGGCGCTTTTAATATGGTAATACCGTCTTCAACCACATTACGCACAGGCCGGCTTCGAAACGATTTTATTTTCTTGTTTTGATGTTGCCTTTGTTTACCGAGGCTGTACAAGAACGGCTTAAATTGGGTCGTGAACAGGGCGTTTGCACAAAGCTGTCAATTGCAGGGATGCCAGCCGCGAAAAAATATATAAACAATTTATTAAATTGAAATGATTTTGGTAACCTCGAGTGTTAATAGTTATATGACAAAATCAACGCTAAATCACAAATGATTTGTTGATAGAAGACGTTGTGAAATATTTCATTTTTAATAAAACGTAGTGCCATGCCCGTTTTTTTCTCGCTTACATGAATAATTACATTATACTGTCTTAAAATGACAGCTATATTGTCACGTTTCGTGTGTCTTGTGAGATTCTTGTCGCTCATTGGAGGTGGAAAATGGTAGGAGGGCACCGCATCTGTATAAAATTATGTGGATGTTTATGAGCGTCGCTAGTCCCTAGAAGGCTCTGATTACACGTTTGCCCGCTTATAATAAAAAAGCTACAAATTATGGCGTGACACTAAAATTCGTAGCTCCATTTAGTAGTCATTAATATAAAAGTATTTATGCGGTATTCAGTAGTTTAATATCGATAAGTGTCAACTTACACTACTGTTGTAACCCATTGGACCCACCCATGAACACCCTTTATACAATTTATTTCAGAAATGACTGTGTTAGTCGATTTAATTTTGTAAAAACTATTTGCTGCATTGTCATGATATAACATTCATCTGTGGACTTATCACACCACGTTATCCTTTTCGTTTGTTGACGGGAAAACGCATTTTCGCGCCTTCACCAGTCCAGTGGTGTGTGGGGCTTGCGGCACCTTATAGCGCCGAATACCCACAAGAACCACCGCGAGTGCCATCTATGCCGCCTTTGGTGAGGTGCCCGAGTATAACATATCGTCGCGGCACCTCGACGGCTAGTCGGCCCGAGTTTGATCCGCACCACAGGACAACCCCACCAACTTTGGAACAGTGCAATGTGGCGGGGTTCCCATCCTCACCACCCCCTTGCCCCATGCGCAAAAATCGTCGCCTCGTTTTGCTCCTTTGTTCCGTTTTAAAGAGGTGTACACAGAGCGGTTCTTCCTCCTGCCCTTTTGTCCTCTATCCTTATAAGACGGGTACAAAAAGCAGCCTCCTCCTCGGTTCAATTCGCTTCGCCCAAGGTACTGAGCCCCGCCGTCACGACAAGGCTTGAACCATGAACACCACGTTATCCTTGCCCGACGCTAAGTAACGTAAGGACTTGTGTTACTGATAAAAAAACCACGAAATTAATTAATTTTTTTTTGTAATTATTTCAGATTTATAAAAATACATAAGTAATAAATAGATAAACATCCACGATATGGGTGAGATTCAAACCCACTATGTAACCACTGGGCTAGCCAATCTTCAATTGATATGTGGCACTTGTTTTCCTTTGCCTACCCGTCGGGTAAATGGCGTAGCAACAATAACAACACATCCTGTGTTTCTGTTGTTGTTGTCATTGCTGATCTGCAGCCGTATCACGTAGTAAAGACTCACGCTATCGCCTCTCACTTGACGCGTTTCTAGAAATTTAATATATCACCAGCAACACCATCATCTGTTGGACGACGCCTTGCCCATAGAACGCCATAGGTCACGGTCACGAGCCACTTGCTTGCATTGGCTCCCCGCCACCTTAACCAGGTTGTCAGTTCACCGGGTAGGAGGCTGTCCCGCACACCGTCTTCCGATTAGTCTTCGTAATTTGTGACCACATTTATGTAATATTCCAGTATATAAGCTTAAAGTGAACGAGAAGCCAATATCTTCCCCATTACAACATAAGTATATATAAGAAGTCTATATCAAACTACCCACTCGAGCGATCGACTAACAGATTGTCTAACATTCTGTCTTGGACACCTTTCTAATGTCAGAATCTAATTTCCGCAGCGAAGGGCCGCCTGAGTGGACCTACAATCAATGCCTTTTACTTATACTCTATAGTAACACAACAAAGCTGAAGAGGTTTTTGTTTATTCGCATGTTTGAATGTCCTAATCTTAGGAACTAGAATTAGAAGTGGGCTTGGGTGAGTTCCAGTGGTGTGTGGGGCTCGCGGCTCATTATAGTGCCAAATACCCACAAAAACCGCCGCGAGTGCCATCAGTGCCACCTTTGGTGAGGTGACCCAGATTAACAAATTATCAGGGCAACTCGACGGCTAATCAGCCCCCTAAGGAGGTTTTTATATTAACCCCACCAACTTTGGGACAGTGCAATGGAGTGAGGTTCCCATCCTCGACCCTTGCCCCGTGCGCACAAGCGCCTCCTCCTGTTGCTCTTTTGTGCTCTCCTCTTATAAAAGGGGTACAAAGAGCGATCCTCCACCCGCTCTTTAGCACCATCTTCTTATAACAAAGACCATCCCCCTTGGTTCAATTGGCTTCGCCTGCGTCCAGCCCAAGGCATTGAGCCCCACCGCCACGACTAAGCATGAACCATGGTGCGAACCATTCTCTCTGCCCATCGGGGTAGCCCATTAGGGAGCTGGCGTGATGTGTAATTGATATTTAAAATTTTGAAGAATCCAAAATCAACGTAATAATTGGCTTTGCCTGCGTCCAGCCCAAGGCATTGAGCCCCACCGCCATGACAAAGCATGAACCATCTTGAGAACCATTCTCTCTGCCCATCGGGGTAGCTCATTAGGGAGCTGGCGTGATGTGTAATTGATATTTAAAATTTTGAAGAATCCGAAATCAATGTAATATGAGAGAGTGTATACGGCGCCATATTATAGCGTTAACACACTTTACTATAATTACTTCAACCATTTTAAATTAGGCTATTATTCAGCCGCAGCAATAAAAACCCCTCATAAAGGGATTATAAATTTAATTAGTCAAATATTCTGAGACCGGTAAGTAATGAAGCTCAAAATATATTTTTATTTAACTCTCTTGAATACAATTTTAATTACGTAGTCTGATATGCCAGGCCACTCAGAAAATATTCCGATTAAGAGTTTTTATGTATGAGAGTACACTGGTTAGATATAATTTATTCTGGAAATATAATTATTTACAAGCAGAAATGGTACGTTCCAATATTAATATTTCCCTCCAATTTTTACGACCTATTTAAAATTGTCTTGTCTTACTGAAAAAATAATCTACGCACGGTTACATTCTTGCAACATATTTTTTTATAATTTCAAATGTGACCTGAGACCGGACGAATCATACGATAGAATTTAAATGGCATTTATGGATGGGGTTCTTCCAAGGCAACCGTGTATCTTTAGTGTAACGAATTCAAGCGTGAACATCTAACTTCGCGGGTTTAAGAAAGAAGTGGTCGCCCTATAGCTGGTGTTATGAAAAAAACCTGATAACATTTTTCTAATTCACCTGTGAACGCATCGGCCGATAGAGTGAAAGAGATAACTTGATACGCTCTCACGCTCGCAGGTTTAGTCCGTTCCGACTATTACTATGACTCATCACGTTACTATGACGTCATACTATTTCATATGAGGCTAGCGTTATTGGTTCACAAGACGTTATCACGTCGAAACTGCTCAATGGTTTAACAAAACTCTACTTTATATACCACAACGCATCAAGCTAACACACCATTTATATACCACGCAATGTAAATTTAAAAAATTTGCCTCCTTTACGGACAAACAATCCATATAATAAAAGAGTAAAATTTGTGTACTAAAGCCGGAGCCTAAAAGCTGGATGAAAAAGAATTAAGAGCCCAGTCAACCAGTAAGAGAAATGGATACCCCGATATAGATACAAGACATATGAAGGGTCCCATAAGATCGACGTGGATGAAACCACGGACACAGCGGCTAGTATTTCCTTCTTTTTTTTTTTAATAAAGTATATCAAAATATTTGATTAAATTTGATAATAACATTCTAACTACTTTACGCGTATAAATAGCGGTTTATTCAAACAAACTATTTAAGCCGACCCCTTGGTACTTTTCCGTTATTTTACAGAAGCCACGACCGCTGGGGGATTTCCTCTGTGAAACACGATACAGATATATTATTTTATAAAGAAAAAGTTGTCTCGCAAACTGAATCTTACTCGATTGTTACGTACTAGTTTTAACTATAATTTACAGTTTAAGTTCCACGGGAATATCCTCGGTGAGTTGGATAACATACATATCCGCGTGCTCTAAGTAACCCAAGTTTATATGTAGATGGAGTTTTACTTGAGTGCAACTAATTTGTGTGTGTTTAAAATTATATTGAAAAATATTGTCAAATTCATGAAAAAGTATGTGCGGAGCGGGATTTCACGGAATATGGCTATATATATATAAAATATAAATATATATAAAAAGCATTAAATGACAAAAATATAAAAATTATAAACTTCAACTTCCGGCTCGTAAATATTACAAGTTACAATGAAAACAAATTAAATTTAAAGCAGAATGGTTGCAACCTTTTCGTCATGAATTAATTTTTCATAGTGATCAAAACGTTTTGGAAAATGCTATATAGCAGATATTCCTCACCGATACCGTAGGATTCTAATGACAAAATATTTTTCAAATCATTGCAGCGGTTTTAAAGCCTAATGATTAGGCTCCAGAGCTACTGGACTAAATGCAAAAAAAAAACAATCAAATGTTTCCTCTTTATAATATTGGTATATATATCGGAATGTATTGGAGACCATGTGGGAATAAAGAAACTATACCCAGATAGGCTCGAAGTTTAGGCGGGAGCCTAGCTCCCGACTCAGCCATTGTGGTTAGGTTATCCTTTATTTGCGGTCAAAACACTTGGCCTAATTTCATACTTGTATCCATCACTATCGCAGTCTAAAATCAAGAATTAAATGAGGCTAAACGTCAGTCGTCATATTGAAGAACGTCCCGCAATGACAATAAGGCTAATCACTAGCCCGCCACAATACAAAACGGTTCTGTTTTTGAAAATGGCTAGCCGTAATGTTATAATACGTCGATTTGTACAAAACGACTGTGACACACACAAGCGGCCTTACAATTGAATGTTACATTAATTTTTATATTTAAACTAGCAATAGTTAGCCGGCACGTACGGGGAGATACCTCTCGCTCACGTGATACCGCCATAAAGTGCCGTTTTCGGTGTCGTTTTGTCCGTTTTATGAGTAGGCCCATTGGAGGGGAGGAGGAAAGGAGGGCAAAGCATCGGAATGGTAAATAATGTGGATGTTAATGGGCATTGGTAGATGTGAATAGGATCCGAATTCTGGTTTGCTTCCCTATACTAAATAAAAAGAACAAAGCGACCTACCCTGACCTAGTCTGTAAAAAACTGGGGCTGGATTGTTCCATTAGCAAATGTTGTTTTGATTTAAAAAGAAATGTCTTTTTATATTATCTGTGGACTTATCACACCACGTTTGCCCAGCCCTGTGTTAAGTACCGTAAGGACTTGTGTTACAGGTACTAGACAACGGAAATATATTTAATATGTTTTATAAATTTAAGAAATTTATATATTTAAGATTTTTATTATAGAAATACATATAATACATATATTAACATCCATGACCTAGGCGGGATTCGAACCCGCCACCTCCGGCGTAACACGCGTACTAACCGCCACGTTACCAAATGGACCAGCCGGTCGTCTAATATACATTGATTTACTCGCGGAAAATCTATCGCTGACATTAAATACGTGGAAAAAATACGCGGGCCACAGCTAGTGAAATATTTGAATGAACTACAGATAAAACATTGAATGACAAAATAATGATCAGAGGTTTCCAAAGCTTATATTCAGTGTAAATTTATTGTCCCTAAACCATATGAAGAACTTATTAGTATTCATGTTCGGGGTGTTCTTGAAGTTCAAGGCGCAATATGTTACATATTGTGCCCAGCGTGTTCCTAATATCAAAACTATTTGTCATCAAAAAGTAATAGCGCTGAGAATATGTCGACAGACGTCTAATAGTATGCACTAATTTATATTCAGTGTGAACACGTTTAATCGCGATAACATGTGAGTGAGCTTGACAGACTTAGGTCAAAGAAACAGGGAGCTCAAGTGGCAATGGGCAGGCTCGATTTCTACCGATTCTTCTCGAATGGCGGCCCCACACCGGAAGACGGAGTGTGGGGCGACCTCCTACCCGGTGAATTGACGACTTGGTTAAGGTAGCGGGATGTAAGTGATTCGTGACCGTGACCTATGGCGCTCTATGGGGGAGGCCTATATACATACAGTGGACGTCGTTCGGCTGATGTTGATGAAGCTTGCCAGTGCCGATTTTTTTTTAAAGTACTGTAAGTAATTATTTATACACGGCTTACATTCAACCGAGAATTTTCTATAAAAATTATCGACACTACTAAGGAAAAATGACGTTATAATATTATTATATTAGGGGGCCAATGAGCTGACACAGGAGTCATTGCCTCCACAGATGGGGTTGTCCCGCACCACATGACAACCCCACCAACTTTGGGACAGTGCAATGGGATGAGGTTACCACCATCCTCGCCCTTTGCCCCGTGCGCAAAAGTGCCGCCACTTTTTGCTCTTTAGTCCCCTATTCTTATAGGAGGGGTACTAAGAGCTGCCACCTCCTCGGTTTAATTGGCTTCGCCCAAGGTGTCTTGGATCACCCCAGGCTACTGAGCTCCACCGCCACGACAAGGCTTAAACCATGGTGGGGCACTGCACAACCTGCCGCAGTAATATTTTTTTAATCATTGCAGGCAGCGTGAGAAGCTGCAGCAGGAGCTGAATGTATGCTGGGTAGTCTTTATAACAATTATGTGAATATTTATGCGCCTCGTAGATCTCTGAAGATTCTATCAGCTCGTTCTCCTATATTCAAGGAAAAAAATAATTCACGGATTTTATCACGGTTTATTTAATTATTTAACTAGCCCGACGAATATTTTCAGCATGGTCAAAGGTAGCTGTAAATATTCTGAGACGTCGGGCCAGATAAATATTTAAATAAAGCGCGATAAAGTCTGTAAAAGTCGTTTTATTGTAATGAGTAACATACGCGTAAATTTAAGACATCAATTTTAAATCGATCCTCAAGGAAGCTTTTATCCCCATTCGGTCCCACTTTCGACCCCAATCATAGCCTTGACGCCCGACGAGCACTCACCCGAATGAAGCGGTATCGGCTTCTCTTCGCTTCCACACCATAAGTTCAGGTACAAAAAAAGAAAACATCAGTGGACGGGTAAAGGCTGATGATAGTGGAGTTTTAAAAACATATAGAATTATCTTTATCTAAAGAGTGTTTATTTATATAAAATTTATACAAAAAACATATTATTTAGATTTGTCCAGACGATAATTCCAAATGTATGCTCTTGACAAGTCGTTTTAATTATAAAGGGGTATGTTTAGCAACATAACACTCTGTTCCATAATCACCTGCAAATTTTCACAAAGTGACCCTTAAACAGGTCTATTTTTTTTTTCGGACCTTTACTCATACTGAGGAGGCGAAGAGAAGCAATTTTATACAGCTCATATAGCAATATTATATCGTATATTACACAGCTATGAGAGCTCTCATCTCATCTTAAATCATGTTTCTTACTTGCGCAAATCGTTATAAATATTTCGCATTTCAGCAGGTATCCCAACACACACATGACCAGCAAAGGCGCGTAGTTGCGTTTCCTCCGCCAAAAAGGCATATGTCCAAATAGGTAAAAGCTAATGATCAAGAATAATTCTGATTTTTTCTTTATTATCTTATTACTTTATGATTTAAAAGGGTATATATCACAAATTTAATTCGTCAGCAGGTGTGGTATTCCAACACACCCAGTGAAAGCACATAAATACGTTCCCCCCCCCCCTTCAAAAAATGTATATGTATAGTAGTGGATGTCTACATCATCACCATCATCAGTCTCTTTATATCTGTTAATACCGAGAGATGTCTGCCGGCAGTCCAAGCAAAATCAAGAATTTTTTTTGTTGCAGAAAGTACGGTAGATAAGAGATTTAAACAAACAAATACAATAATATAAAAAATAAACAAAGTTACTACATGACTATTTTTATTTTTTATTTTTATTAATTTCAAAATCCACAGACCCTAAGGCTAAATACAATGTTGTTACTTAATTATTAAACAAACATCCAATTACGGATTTACTATATGCTAATGAGACTGAGTGGAGAGTATGGAGTACCTTGGGGTCAATGTGTGTGTGTGTGTGGAAAGTGTGTGTGCGTGACTGCGTACGAATGCGTGCGAATAGATCTGAGTGTATATGTATACATATATTTATTAATATTTTTTTCGTATCTCAATTTAATTATAGCTTTGACTAATTTTTTAAATTTTTTTTCGTTAACTACAATCAATATAATAATAAATATAACTATGATGGATTATATACTTATATGTAAATATGAAAAGTAATGCTTCTTCACCCGGGACTTCAAAGCGCTAGCCGATGGGCTGTGCTGTATGTCAGCGGGAAGATTATTCCACAGCTGAGTTGCACGGACTGTAAAGGAATTTTTGCACAATAAAAAACTAAAGGTAGGAATAAATAGAGCTTTTTTACAGCTCATGTTCTAATGGACCTGTCGCTCGGAGGAGTGTCATAAAGTTGCATACCCAAAGTTCTTGTTATACGGTCATAATTAGTGTGTGCCTTTGAGGTAAATTAAAAAGTAAGCAGTATATTCCATAAATGCCGGTAACAAATATAATTAGCACAAAAGGGGACGGAAAATTATTTTAAGTACTAAAAAAATTCTGAACAAATTTTCTAGGAAACGCGGTCGCCGTCTTATGAGTGAAGACGTCTGTCTCCTTATAACTTATATTCTCACATACACCAGGTAAATAAAATCTGGTTCCAGCAAAAAGTTGCAAGAATACTCGAGTTCGTGAAAAGGGGTTCATTTATACGAAGTTGTAGTAACATTGCATTATTCTCTACCTACATGATAATGCAAGGCCACCTATTTAGAGAGGGGGCAAGGGGACCGAGTATTTCGGCCAAGGTAATAATAGCTACTCAAGCCGATCTTAAATAAATATCGAGATGCATCCTTCCCATTTGGGAAACCCTCCTTTCCCTGTCTGTCCTCTATCTACCACAATCTCACCTAGACCGTCGCCCGATGCGACCTATAGTAACAGATGAAACTGCACTGTACACTTCGGTCGGCATAACCATTTTTTATTTCGTATATTTCAACAAAAAGATAAGATGAAGATGATAATAAGTAATTTAAGACATCAGTATAGATAATAATGAACGTGACAGAAGCAAGATAAATATGTGATACACATGTGGCACTCTCCCTGCCTCCTCATAGGGAACTGGTGTGTAGATGCGTTGTTGTTGAGTGAACTTTTTCCTCTTCAACTTAAGTTAACCATATAACTCTGAGATAAGGACTTAATTAGAGCTCTTAGTAAAAGTACCATGCTGCATTGCAGCCGAATTGGGCCTGCACAACCGTCATTTGCACGAAACCCCCGTAAAGGGACAGCTATGATGATTATTTACATTGGGCAAACGAGAAGTTGGAACCTTTAGATATAGTCATCTACGAACGTCCATAGACATCCGCATAATTGGTATGCAGATAGGTTACCCTCTTTCCTCCTTCCTTTTCTAATAGGCCACGAGAAATGGTGTACACACCGACGCGCGTCTGGAGTTTACTCCTCAAGAACGAACACGATTCTGAAATGAAAGGTGAAGAAACGTTCTGCGGTAAAACGTTATACGATATAAACATACATGATAATATCTACTTGTAATTCTATCATAAGAAATTACACTTAGGGTAAGTCACTTAGGTAAAGTCTCACTCCATGGAATCGTGCAATAATTCTATCCCCCAAGTTAGACTAGTCGCCAAAAACACTCAGCATTATTGAACATGTTTGGGTACATTCTAGCATATGTATCTATTGAGTATATATTTGAAGAGAATCTTTTTTACACACGGTCGAGTCGCGGTGTAAGTTAGTTAATGTTTGACGAAACCGATACAATAAATGTGATCGAACGACCCGGCCGGAAGTTGAGAGTTTAAGCTTGTAAAGATTGTATCAATTATGTTTTTGCTACTTAAACATTTTATAAAAAAGTATATCCGTCACCTTTGACTGTTACCCTAAAGGTGTGCTGGTGTCGAAGAAATTACACTCTTTTTCTTTTGCTGGACGTGGAGGACGGAATGATGGCAGACATAGTGTCTGCCATCACCAAATGTTATATAGCTTTTTCTTTTCCGCCGGGAACCTATACATTCGTGACAATTATGCCACGAACAATTATTTATGTTTCATATAAATGGGTGAGTTCATGATTTCTTGCCGACGCCATATTTCAATGTCCTAATTCTCTTATGTGTGCATTTTGATATGGTTATTTACACGATCTGTATGGCTAGTAATTTGATAGACCGAATTATTATTGTGTAAGTTTGAATAGTATATGCCACGTGTGAAGATCGGGTATATATCTTATTGTAACAGAGTATATATCTTGCCCGATTTTAGTTGGCTGAGGAAGCCAGGAGAATGGGATCTTATTGGTTGTGTGTTCCTTTTCAGAGGTCTACTCCTTTTTGTGTTGGATTTAATATGAAGATATGATGTCACTGTAATCTTCAACTATTGAATTTGAGGATTAAAGGACCATCCGGGTTACAGCAGGGAGTCTCGGATAACTACCCTGATAAGACTTCCTTCGCTAACTTTCTACTAACCATTAAGAAAAACTGGATTGATTCCATTGTTTGTTTTTTATATTATGTTAAGATTGTCCTTGATGATGAATATGGATAGTCCCTTTACTCCCATTGTTGACTCCATTTATGGAATTAAATTGTCACAAGATAGAAAGAGACCTACTTTTCACGTTTCATATATTACGAGATGGGTAAGAGAGAGAGGTGCGTGCACTCATTTTCTCTCTCTCTTTCTCTCATATAGAGAAACTTTGCTTCGGTCGTAGGTTTACACACTCGTTTTATTTTAGAATATATCGATGTCATCAAGAGATGCATTCTTTCGATTTTTTTCTCCAATACAATTGAATGGAACCCTACTTGGTTCCAATTTATCTCCTGCTTGTGAATTTGTTAAACCTTTTATAACATTCTATTGTGATTTTTTCCTCTATTGCTTCTTGTACGTGGCGAGTGTTTGGAAGGATTACTAAAAAAAAATGCGAAGGATTTGCGTAATTTCTGGTTGCATGAATGTCTAAGCGCTATAAGATATAAAATAAAATAAAAGCTTGTGTAAAAATGATATTTCTTAGGTCTAAAAAGATACACCAGTGTAGCTTTTTAGACAAAATATACCTGTGCCAGGAAACGTTCTTCCTTACATGAAAAGATAGAAAAAAAAATTATAAACTTCCTTCACAAAAACTGATACTTATCAAAAGATGTAAATTCTTTCCAGAACAATTTTCATTTTTTTTTTCGTGGTTGTTCTAGTATATTTACTTACGAGTTGTGGATACACACCTCTGCCTACCTCTTCGGGGATAACAGGCGTGAAGGCACATTTTTTTTTCTTTCTAGACATCGTTATACATCAAATTGTACAAAAGATTGAACACCTATGATGACATTACCGTTTAATAAAACCCTAATGACACACATGATATTCTAAAAGTTAAGTACATATTGAAACCCAACGCTATTATGCCCCTCAAGGTCGTCCAGAGAATAGCAGTTTACGTAACTTACGTGTATTTTGTTAGGCCATTAGCATTTTGATGGACACATAATTGTAATATAATAATGGTTTCCTTTATGACCAGTACAATCGTAAACATAAACGCTATTTAGTTGATCCTTGTGTATAAATAAACGTGCATATATAGGTACGAAAGTAGTCAAAGGTCTATAGATTCTGAACCGAGACGCGAGTCATGTTATAGTACCTACACATAAACACACAAATGAGAAAACGGAGCCTTGTCAGTGACTACCGACGCCCATAGACTTACTATCATGCAGCTGCGTTACCCTCCTCCCCCTTTCCCCTCCAATAGGCCACCGGCTACTCACAAAGCGCATGACTCGCGACAGCTAACCTCTCACTTGACGATGGTATCATGTGAGCGACATGGACCTCCGGTTGCGCCGGCCTAATTCGGTTACAATGCAGC
>JAFELO010000652.1:691869-725992 GCA_017140195.1 Eumaeus atala | reverse complement strand
TCTAGAAGATATCCTTATCTGTAAGCAATTCACCTTTAACACGATTACAGTCTAGAAGATATCCTTATCTGTAAGCAATACATCTTTATCACGATTACAGTCTAGAAGATATCCTTATCTGTAAGCAATACATCTTTAACACGATTACAGTCTAGAAGATATCCTTATCTGTAAGCAATTCATCTTTAACACGATTACAGTCTAGAAGATATCCTTATCTGTAAGCAATACATGTTTAATACGATACATTATAATATTGTCTTTTAATGTATCTTTTCAATAGATAATTGGTGTGTGCGATAGAGATATAATTTATTATTTACCAGTATTAGCTCAATTGTGGTTCTCGTTTTGTTAATTATAAAATCTATACATATTATAAAACATAGTTCTCAAAGTTATATGTCAGATGTCATCGATTCTCTCAAAATCTACTAATACAATTTTCATGCGGTTTCCATCTATGGATATAGCAATTCTCGACGAAGGTTTTGGCGTATAATTTGTTAAAGTAGCAATCTGGCTCCTGTTATTTATTAATGAAGCCGTGGTCGGTCGTTAGTAACATATAAATTACAGAGTTATACTTGAAAATCTGTAGGAGGTCGTAACTTCCACAGCCTTCACGTTCAGCGTTGTACAATTCGCCTTTACTACCTACCGCTAAAACAACAAAACATTAGCACTGTAATACGACTGTCGTCTAGTATTAAGCAGCCTCAGACGTGAGTTCCCGGTTTTGAATCCCGTCTCGGACCATACAAAAAGTGCCATTAGGATTTTTGAAATTCTAATAACTGTCCGGTGTTAGGTAGTTGGCGGTTGGTGTGTATTTTATGTATAGGCAAAGCCGAGGCCGATCACTAGTATTCCTTTAAATAAGTGCACCTGTTATGAGCCATCCCTTGCGATAGGCAAAGTAAGTTTATTGACAAAAATACAAGATACTCTATTTCCTACTGAACGATCGTTCTAAAATCTAAGGAGTGCATTGTACTAAAACATTTTTTTTGCAAAGTCAAGCTCATGTGCATTATTTTAAGCTATTTTTACACAGCAGATTCTATGTGAAAGAAGTGCATAATTTAAATACATTTATTTGATGCTTGCAGTGGCCGGTCCAGGATGGATGCGTGTAGCAGGAGAGCAGCAGGTCGTCTTTTCGTTCATTAAAAGAGGCCTATGTCCAGCAGTGGACCGATAAGGGCTGATAATGATGATGATGACGAAATAATGGTTATCTTAATAAAAGACATACAGATATTTTATCTTCGTGTAGCTACCCAAACTCCTGATTGTCTTTGTTCAGTGTTGTAACTGTATCACTGTGGAACAAAATTCTATGTATATTTTACATTCTGTTGACACATTTTTTATGGCACGCTAAGGCAAACGAGCCATCGAGGCCTTTTGATGACTACCAACACCCATGGACATTCACATGATTGTTACGCGGATGCGTTGCCCTGTAATGGACATACCTGGTGCATGACGCTAGATCCTCCTATGCAGCATGGCACTACCTCTTCCTAATGTTGTATTAATGTCAATCAAAAATAGGTAGGTAACATTAACCATCTATTTCTAAAACAATGGATGGAGCTCCAATTAAACGTAGCCATTGTTCTGTTCGAAACATTTTCGTGAATTCAACAACAGGCTTGCGTAAAGTTTGAATGTGCTTTATAATACTGTGTGTTTTTAATAAAGCGTAAATTACATGCAAGGTAAAGTAAATTTAGACAAATGATACATGAAAATAATAACGCAAGATTAAATCACAAATGCAACAGTAATAGTATGTTTATGCTTGTATATGTCATTATCATGGTGGTCACCATCATCTTCGACGACCGGCCGGCGCAGTGGTTACTTCCTCGTAGCACGGATGTTGCGCCAGGGATCGCGGGTTCGAAGCTCGCCCAAGTCATGGCTGTTGTCTATATATTAAATGTATTTCATCAGTCAAATTCACTAAATACATTTTTTGGATATAAAATATATTGCCGTTGTCTAGTACCTGTGAAACAATTCCTTAAGGCACTAAGCTCAGGGCTAGGCTAACTCACTGAGTTCATAGATAATTAAATTATTATTAGCCTTTATCGATCCAAAGCTGTACTAATATGCCTCCGTAAATCACACGGCTTTCATTACATGACGACACACATCTCACTTGGTCGAGCCTTCTTATAAAATCAACAAATAATAATTACTCAATATTATTATTATTTTTTTTTTGATATAGATAACTAAATAATTGCGTGGTAATGAAAAAGAAAGGCATTTTCTACTTAAACAATTATTTTAAGTTTAAAAGGATAAAACCTTTTTAAAAAGAGCTTTATTATTAGTAACATAAAATCCTCTTCGATATGTAGCTTTAGAGTTTGAATTATTATTTAGAAATGCGGCGCAGGTGTTATTCTAGACTAGCAATGGTTTACACAATGCGACACAATTTGCTTAATTGTCTATTAAATGCAGACGGCTGTATATGATAAGGGTTTATTATACATTTTGTGACGTTTTTAATTAAAACACATTTTCAAGCCAGATCCCGCGCGGTTTAGACAGGGAGAACCTACTGTCATAAGTTACGAATCGTAATCATTACATACTTCTTCACATTCATTACTCTATTTATACAGACGGGATTATATATGAAGAGAGTTCTCGTGTGACTGGCTACATAATAACCAGGTACTACTCACCGAAAAGGTAGGCCCAATGCAGGATAAGTCATTGATTGGTTGGACCAAAACCCACCAACATCTTTTTTATTCTAATGCTCTGTGAAAACCACTTATGACACGTTGAGCGACGGTGTCCTTCCCCGGAGATGGCAAGGGCGCATCCCGATAATTATTTGATATTAGCTAAAGTATATATTATTTACCGATGGGTCCCCTCGCCCCTGTCGCTAACAAGGAGGGCAGTTCACGCGCGGCAGTAAAGTTGGCCTTGCATTATCGTGGGGGCTGGAGGAGCTCGTTGAGCTATCATAACTGGGGAGAACCGTCCATCCACTTCCACCGCGGGTGGTAGGACTCGCGCGCGGTCGTCGTGGTGAACCTAACCGATAGCACACCCAACAATAGCTCGTTTGCCCCGTTATACCCTACGTACCGTCGGCATATAAGTTGTCACATAGTTACGAAATATTAAGTAAGTATCAATATTCCTATCACTATTCATTACAAGTTCCAGTGAAAGTTTCTATTGGCAGGACTAATCGGGAAAGTTTAGTACTTACTTACGGAACTTAGCAGTCTAATACACTTCTATTGGGGGGTCTGTTTATTTTTAGATCATATTTATCAAAAAGTTGGCTGTCGCACATAAGTACGTTGTATAGTACGTACGTAGCAAATGAGTAATCGATGCCGCACGAAATATGACAGCGTAGCCTTCACTATACAACTATTTGAGCGAGAGGTTGGTCATAAGTTCATTTCGCGCCAGTTCCTGGGATAAGCACCTTCAAACAAACAAACTCGTCTATTCTTCTTCTCCTTACACTATTAGTACAGATTTCAAAATTTAAGATTTTTTTTATATTCGATTTTTTTATTATAGAAATAATAATAATATAACATCTTTGGACTTATCACACCACGTTAGCCTAGCCCTGTGTTAAGTACCGTAAGGACTTGTGTTACAGGCACTAGGCCACGGAAATATATTTAATATTATATATAATGTAGTAGATTATATAGCTACCAATTTAGATAACAATAATAAATGTATAGCCATCTTTATAGATTTGACCCGATCTTTCGACACAGTTTGTATTCCCCGGTTGATTGACAAGCTTGAATCTTTCGGAATAAGAGGAAAACAACTTAAATTATTTATGGAAAATTTATCGAAGCGTACACAGTCAGTGAAAATAGGCAATTATATAAGTCGTGATCTACGAGTCACCTATGGTGTTCCTCAGGTAAGTATATTGGGCCCAACCCTTTTCCTGATTTACCTAAATGATCTCCTTAGTATTAACCATAACGTCAGGAATAATTTTTCGTATGCGGATGATACAGTTCTCCTTTTCAATGCCAACACATGGCAGGAGGTATACCTACTGGCTCAAAAAGGTATTGGTCTGGTACACAATTGGCGCCAAGAGAACTATTTAACCATAAATGCAAATAAAACTAAATATATGACCTTTTCCTTTAAAGAAACTACTATTGATAACAATTTAAATATTAAAATTCAATCTTGTTCGCCAAGGAGCACGAACGAACATGCATTTTTCATTGCAACCGCCATACCCTTGAAAGAGTTAAAGTCATTAAATACCTGGGAATAATGATCGACCATAAACTAAATTTTAAAGAACACGTGGACTTAACTACTTTAAGAGTGAGAAAGCTTTCAACTATTTTTAAAACAGGCATAGCTCCATATGCAATGAAACAAATATATTTTGCGCTATGCCAATCATTGGTCACTTATTGTATAACAACTCATAAAACTTACCCAAGGAAATTAGAGACTGCTCAACGTGCAATTCTAAAGATATGTACTTCGAAACCCTACCTTTACCCAACCAAGCAACTATATGAATTATGTGAAGTGCTAACTGTTCGGCAACCATTCAACCAATCTGTAATACTAAAACAGCACTCACTCCTTCCTCTTCAAATCGAAAAACTGTCTAAAAGAAGAAATTTTGATGTCTGTAATTTAACATATCACCCAAGAACCAGTATTATTCATAGATTCTTCCCTTTTCTGGGCCCTCACATCTACAAAAACTCAACAAACAATTGCATATATATCCCCTTATAAGTGTGAAATGTAAAAAAGCAATAACTAGTTGGTTATTGGATCACAATTATGAGGATGCCAAAAAAATTATAGAATTATACACTTAAGCATTTATGAGTGAGCATTCATGCATCAATGCACACACACACGCACGCACGCACGCGAGCAAGCTCGCACGCACGCATACGCACGCACGCACGCACGCACACACACGCATGCACACGCACGTACGCACACACACGCATGCAAACGCACGTACGCATACACACACACACACACAAACATACATATATCAATTTTAAGATTATTATTTGTTGGATTTCTTGTGGTTGTTCTTTATTGTTTTTATGTCCATTTAATATACCTATATATAATTTCTATTTCACTTATGTTTGAATACAAGTCCTACGTATAAGTCCATCTAAATTGTCTCCAACAAGTCTGTGGGGGCCTGGAAATTCGTAATACAGATGACAAATCTAGTATGAAGTCCAGTCCCTCACAAGGGTTTTCCATTTGTAAACAATTTATTTTAAGAAAAATTTCTTGTACCAGTGTGTGAACCTTTGTGAAGGTAAATATTATTATTATTATTATTATTATTATTAGACATTTTATTCCTGGTTTATTTGTAAAAATTTTCTAACTATTCGGCAAGTGTTTAAAATAACTGCTTTCTGGAGAAAGTGATACGTGTTTGGTGGTAGCTGTAGAGTCATTAAAGATTGGTGTAATTGTACCGGTATAACACCTGTACAGGATATTACTATTGGTACTATTATTACTTTATGCAGATGCCAGAGACGAGTTATTTCATCTTTTAGTTCTATGTATTTTGTAAGTTTTTCAGATATGGCACTTTGGAGGTTATGAGTATTAGGCACTGCTATGTCAGTTGTGTCCTGTATTATTTGATTTATTTATTAGAGTAATATCAGGTCTGTTATTGTGGACAGTTCGGTCGGTGAGGATTGTTCTGTCGAAGTAGAGTTTGGTCGTTATGTTCTCCAACACATTATGGGGCTTGTATTTATAGCAAGGTTCCAAGTCGGTAATGAAATGATATTGTTGAGCAAGTTTCTGGTGAATTATATTAGAAACTATGTCATGTCTATGTTTGTAGTCAGTTTGAACTATTGCTTTGCATGCACTTGTAACGTGTTGAATAGTTTCTGGCGAGCTATTGCATTTTCTACAGGTATCGTTATTCAATGTTTTAGTTATATGCAATTGGTAGTTTCTGGTCTCTATTACATGATCCTGTATCGCTATCATAAAGCCTGCACTCTCGGGAGAGAGTTCTCCACGGCTTAGCCATGCGTTCGACGCCTTTTTGTCGACATTAGGGTGGCATAAATCCAGGCGATGTCTCCCATGGAAGGTTTTTCTAGTCCATTCGGTGATTGTAGTTTGGTTTTCTACCAAGGTCTCATTGTTCTGCATTGAGTTATCTTTTAAGTTCAGCGGTGTGAATTTATTCTCGTTTAGGCTTTTTGTCTTATGAAGTGGGGAGAATTGAGATTTTTTGAAAAAATAATGTCTCAAGGTCGTGACTTGTTTGTTGTGTAAATTTGTTATGTCGATTATACCTAGCCCTCCTACTTTCCTCGGTAGCGTTAGTCTTTGTATACAGGATCTCGGGTGGTGTTTGCGATGTTTAGTCAATGAAGTGTTTATTTTACGTTGTAGAGTTTATCATAGTTTATTATATAGTTAATATTAGTTTACAGTTTATTATAACAAAAGAATAAGTGAGGATGGGTATTGCAAAAGTATTTATGGCTTTAACTGTGTTACGGGCGTAGAGCTGTGATTTAAGTATTGTGTTGAGGCGTTGTTGGAATTCAAGTTTCAGTTTTTGTTTAGTCTCCTTGTAAATAATTTGATGTGACCGACTGTATCCTAAATATTTATAAGTTTCGTTTTCGTCAAGTGGTTTAATAAGAAGGCCCGATTCTAAAAAGTAACTGTGCTGATACGTGCATCCTTTTTTAATTGAATTTATCTTACATTTGTCAATCCCAAATTCCATTTTTATATCATTTGTAAATTGTTCAGCTAAGCTAGCTAGGTTACGAGTTTTATGTCGTCCATGCAAAGTAAGTGGCTTAAAGTATATTTTGTCTCTAAATTATTGTCCCTGAAATATAAGTGGTATCCTTTCGATGCTGAGTTTAATAGGTTCGAGAGTGGATTTAATGCCAGGCAAAACCATAGAGGGCTTAAAGTATCGCCCTGAAATATACCTCTTTGTATTTTAATTGATTCTGTTTCTATAGATGAGGTAGGAGTAGTAAGTTTAAGTCGCGTTGTCCAAGCTTTCATGATGTTCTCCAATAAATTTATTAACTTTGGGTGTATTTTGTATATTTCTAAGATCTGTATTAGCCATGAGTGGGGAACGGAGTCATATGCTTTTTTATAATCAATATACATTGAGTATAAGTCAGTCTTGGTTCTTTGGACACGTTTTAAAATTACAGAATCTATGATTAATTGTTCCTTACAGCCTTGACTGAACTTACGGCTCCCCTTTTGTTGTTCAGCCAATATGCTATTCCCTTCGACGTGCTTATATATTAAATCAGAAATACAGGATGTCATAATTTTGTAGACTGTTTGTAAACAAGTTGTGGGTCTGTATTTTGATGGGTTGGTAAGGTCATTGTAATCTTTTGGTATCATATATGTAGTTCCGGATGTAATATAGTGGGGTATTCTGCTAGGATTATTAATAAACTTATGCAAAAATGTATGGAGGTATCCATGAATATGTGTAAATTTCTTGTACCAATGGTTATGTATATAGTCTGATCCTGGTGCCTTCCAATTGTGTAAATTATTTATTACATTTCTAAATATATCTATGGGAATGTGTTCAAAAAACATTTCCGATGTAGTTATATTTCTAGTCATTTCTGCTTTGATCCAATAAGCTTCAGTGTTATGTTTCACCGTTTTTTTCCATATTCCTGCCCAAAAGTTACGCAAATCAACAGGTTCTGGAGATTTATTTACAGCTTGTATATTCTTACTGTTAATTTCCATGTTTCTTGAATAATGTTTTAAGTTTCTGTAAAATTGTTTTTCATTGTTGTTAAATTGGATATTTTGTTGTTTTCTAATCGTACATGTCTTGTGTCTGTTGAGCCGTCCTGATATGAGTGCAAGTTTTTGTTTGAGTGTGTCTAATACATTTGTTATTTGTGTGTTTGTTTCTTCATGTAGAGAGTGAATACTAAATTGTTGTATTATATTCTTCACGTGGTTTTCAAGTCTTTTACTCCAAGCCCCATTTATAAACTGTGAGACCCTGCCTATTTTCATTCGTATGTCAGTTATTCTTTTTTCGAGACGTTTTTGCCACTGGGGTATCCGGTTTTTATAAGTAACTCGAGTTTGCTGTCTTGGTTCCAGTGATATTCTCGCTCCTTTAATTTTGGCAGCTATCCATGCTGCACAATACAATATTGTTTGTTTGAAAATGGTTGAATTCACTAACGATAGTAATGTAATCAGTGAGGATCACATTATTAATAAATTGTACTATATTTGCTAACTTTTTAGGTGATTTTTTTTCGTTTCGGAATGTATATTCGTCGGGTTGGGTCGGTATCTTAGAAGTGTTGTAGTGTTTGCAAGAATATGTTGTTTATAGTGATATCTCTTATTGGCTGCTGAATATTAAGTTCACACGTTTCTGAGATATTCAAACGTAGTGAGAAAGGTGTTTCCAAGTGAAGCCTCAAATGTTGATGATGTTACTGTTATGGTTCTTCATGTTGGGCATCTTGTTCAGTGTCTAGATTCTTGTTTGAAATGTTTAAGGATAATTCGCCGGCTATTCCTTGTTTAATTTGATTTAATTTACTGTCACTTATATATTTATTATTGATGATTGCCCTTCGTTGGTCCGTAGTGCGTTGCTCACTAAGATATGCAAGGTTAGGGAATCTATTTATAAAAGCTTCGTGCAAAGGTTTTCGGTAAGAGGTTCTATTACTTACTAATTGAGTAATTCTGTAGTAAGCTTCTATAACAAATTCGTTGTGTTCGTTTGTCCATTTCAATCGTGTACGTGCATTCGGATGTTGTGGTATGTGTATTGTGATAACGGTTGCAGAAGAAGGATTATTGGGTAGATTGTTTAGTTCGTCTTTCACAACATTATAGATTTGATCTATTATATTTTGTGGTAATAATTTATTTCGAATTATAGCTCGTCTTTGATCGTCTACTCTTTGGCGGTTTACGCGCATATTTGGAAATTGTTCGATGAACTTCAAATGAAATGAAGCGGTTCTATGTATGCTTCGGTGTCAGTATCTAGTGATGTTAGAAATAGGCAAGTGCATAGTGTGAACATGTTCGTTTCAGCAGTCCATCGTCTACGATTTTGGGGAGCCCTCAACGTGATCTATGTCAAGGTTGATATCTTGCACAGCATCGTCTCGGGTGATAACAGATGATGAAGAAGACGTTCGCCGCGTCATGTATGATGGATGAGATGAGAGTAAAGATGAAAATAATGATAGTTGATCGTCTTCAGATATCTTAGATATTCCATCGCCCCTTACATTCGCTCGGAGATTATATCTCGGGAGCCGAATTGCTCTGCTTATTTGCGTTTGCAACGCGTGATTTAAATCTGGAGCAGAATTACACTGAACAGATGTATGCGCAATGATGTCCCCCCCAGAATACGAGGGACTGCCTGAATCGTCAGACTCAGGGCGTATTGTCCATCGCATATAACTCCGGTACCCGCCTGGGGTATTTTTCTATTTCTCAGGCGCATATCACGCTTTTTGGTTTTGGGTTTGGGACCGTTAGTTGGGAGAGTATGTTTATACCAAGATGTTATAGGCTATACAAATCATGTGATTAGAGGTCTAGGTGTTCATGACCCGATTTTGTTGCCTCCCCTAAGCCCCCTCACCACGGCAAGGTGGTCCCACGAGGGGGTGTTTATTATTATTATTATTATTATTATTATTATTATTATTATTATTATTATTATTATTATTATTATTAAGTTTTTTTTTGTTATAGAAATACATACATGTATAAACATCCATGACCTCAGTGGGATTCGAATAACACGCGGTTTAACCGCCACGTTACCAATTGAGCCAGCCGGTCGCCATTTTATTTTTCACATATGTTTATATTATTATCAAAAGACATATAATTCTTCCAGATACTGTGAAAGTTGTACTGCAAAGTGAGCCCACATTCAAAATGAAATAATAGCTGCGGGGTATTTCAGTGTTGACGATATGTGGATTATAGAGAGTTCTTGTACAGAAGGAATGAAAAATTCTTATGCATACATTCCAAGAGGAAGTCCTTAGGAAGCGTAGTTATATATTATAACTCACGATTCATTAGTGATTTAGCTCACGCTTTTAACTATGTGAATATATTCCATTTTTCTTGGTTTTTTTTACAAAATAAAAGTGTAAAGGAAAATTCAGGAGCCATTTGGAGACTTTCGAAGCCCATAGACATTTACGTACACGCTCAGCGTTGTAGCCGTCCTTACACCGAGTAAAAGGCTCCAAACCACAGGAAATGGGATAGCGTAACTTTACGACGGTATCGTGTGTGCAAGAGGTACCACCCAGGTCGCGAGTCCTCCCCACCATGGTTCAAGCCATGTCGTGGTGGTGGGGCTTAGTAGCCTGGGGTGAAACCAGGCGAAACCAATTAAACTGAGGGAAATCTTTGCACCCTTCTTATAAGAAAAGGGGGCTTAAAGATCAGGAGGAGGAATCGCTTTCGGTAGCCCACCCAAAGTTGGTGGGTTTGTCCTGTAGTGCAGGGCAACCTCATCTGTGGAGGTGGAGTCGGTCCCTTAGGGGGCTGAGTGACCGTCGAGTTGTTCTGATGATTATTGTTCCGGGGCACCTCACCAAGTCACTGATGGCACTCGCGGTGGTTTTTGTGGGTATTCGGCACTATCATGTGCCGCGAGTCCCACACGTTTCCCTGCGTCAAAAAAAAAAAAGTCGCGAGTCCTAACAAAAAATAATAAAAGGTAGTTCCATACTAAATTGCTTAAGCATGCCACTACCTCTTGTTAATTTTTGGCGTTATTCTCTGCGACAAGAAAAGTGTCATAACTCCTGAACGCAATGGAAATCAGTTGACAAATGGGAAAATTTTGAAATATCACCTATTGATTTTCACTACCGCGATTTCCAGGTAGAACATTATGACTACATCTTTAGATATGCTATAGTAGTTACGTTTATATAGTATAAGGACAGATATACATTTGTTACATGTCACAGTACAGATGCAGGGCGTATGTGTACAATCAAAGGATAGACATCGATTTTTTTATAATGTAACATAATAAAATTATGATGTAATACTGTTTTGACCTGTGTCAAACAATTTTGATTACTCTTCAGAATATTTGTAGGAAATATAGTGTGTGGACGTTTAGCTATCACTGCAGAATATTTATATAAGTTATAGTTACTAACACATGTTATACATTAACAGAAGTCTAAAAAGAGAACAAAACCCTGACTGCTAATTGAAAAGAAACAAAAACAAGGTCCTCCTTCCTATGCGGTATATAACGAATTAAATATTTCATTCGTTAATAACATCAATATTATGTATTTTGAAGACATTGAATCAATATTATTGACTTCGAAATAGGTAGGTATTTAATACATCTCATCATGCCTTAACGATCATTCTAGGACAATTTAATTTAGAACATTTTGAGAGAATCTATGTATACTGTAGCCCGTAATCTAAAACAATAGAGTGCCGCCGCCGACATTAAATATTCTAGTTTAAAATTAATACAGGCTGAGACATGATGCAATGTGGCACCCTATTATAATTCAAATGTTTCATTAAACTGTTCTCTATACTCCATACATTACGCTTATCGTCTAGCCATCTTTTTTCAAATTGCAGAGTAGATGAGTGATATTGGACACGCGCTACCTATCACTTTCATATCCTGTTAAGAACCTTTATCTTTTACTTTTTAAATACGCTTAGCTATGTCATCTCGGATTCAAAACTAAATGTTGTTTTATATGTAACTTCTGATTATACTAACAATAGGCATTAAGTAGTAACAAAACTCTTGTGAGTTCATTACCATCTGCATCATCAGCCTTGCTAATTCTCTGAGCAATGCTGGCCATCCTGGCTCTCATGCATTTCCGAATTTCAGACTATATTCTGCAAAGAAATACCACGCATAGCTCTTTTTCTAGAGGCCCACATTTAGCGGGCAAGTCTCCGTTCCATACATCATCGCTGGTAAACCCACTGGTCGAACATTTTCGACTTAAATGACTGTGGTATTTTGGATGATAAGATCTTCTTAAGCTTCCCGAAGGATGCCCATCCGAGTTGTGTTCCGCGATCGACCTCTTTTTGGAAGTCGGGTTTACCAAACTGGACGGTCTGTCGCAGATACGCGTACTGATCAACGGCTTCAAGAACTGAGTTGCCCACGTAAATGACATCTATATGTCACGTGAACACTGGACATGACTTTCGCTTTATCATATTCATTCTAAGACCTATTCGCCGGAAAATTCTATCGAGGTCTCAGAGCATCTTGCTCAAGTCTTCCAGCGATTCGGCCATGACCGAATCCTCGGAGAATGATGTATACGTCTTTGATATTAATGCCAAGCCTTTTCCAGTTCAGAAGTTTGAAGACATCTTCCAGTGCAGCAGGGAACTGTTTCGGAGAAATTACATCTCCCTGTCTCACACTTTTCTGCGGCTGAATTGGCTTCGCGTTCTGATCCTGTAATCGGACCGACATTGTGGCCTGGTCTCTATCTCTTTAATAAGCGAGGTATTAAAAGAGAGTCTGTCCACGACTCTTTGGAGGCTTTCCTGTTTAGCTCTGTCTACTTTTTCATGTCAATTGAAAACTGTGTGGCAGACATTGCAGCTCGTTCGGCCAAAAGTTTGAGATTGATCGCTAATAGAATTTGCCAATAACTAAAATTATACTAGATCCACATATGTATAAACATCGGAGCAACAAAAAGCCCTTGTTACACGAGGAGAGATATAACAATATATCAACATTGGAAAACGCCTCTACGAGATAGATATCTCTAGGAGAGTATAGATTCGAAGGCTTTGTGTCGTGAGCACATAGCCGTAACGCCATTGAAATTTACAACCGATGTATCTCATTGTTTTTCCTTATTGTATCCTTGTAAAAGTACCTGAATATTATTTCGTAGTATATGATCTTATTACAAGGTAATGTCTAAATTTGCTTTGTGTTAACATTCGGTTTGTTTGGGAAAACTTTTTTGTTTAAATCTTAGGGATAATTTGTAAACATAAGTAGGCATTACTATTAATTATTTGTAAAAAATTTGGTAATTAATTGTAAGTAATAATTACTAATACTCTGTGCTGGATTCTGTCTATCTGTATTTGATAAGATTATACACATTTGAAACCGGGGCGGATAGCTAGTGGATTATAAAACCAAGGCCCTAAAATCTGTCTGTCTGTATGTCATCGATTTTTTCTAATCTACTGAACGGATTTTCATACGTTTTTCGCCATTGGATAGCACGACTTCAGTACGACGACGACGCACGGATGTTGCGCCAGGGATCGCGGGTTCGAAGCTCGCCCAAGTCATGGCTGTTGTCTATATATTAAATGTATTTCATCAGTCAAATTCACTAAATACATTTTTTGGATATAAAATATATTGCCGTTGTCTAGTACCTGTGAAACAATTCCTTAAAGCACTAAGCTCAGGGCTAGGCTAACTCACTGAGTTCACAGATAATTAAATTATTATTAGCCTTTATCGATCCAAAATAAATCACACGGCTTTCATTACATGATGACACACATCTCACTTGGTCGAGCCTTCTTATAAAATCAACAAATAATAATTACTCAATATTATTATTATTTTTTTTTTTGATATAGATAACTAAGTAATTGCGTGGTAATGAAAAAGAAAGGCATTTTCTACTTAAACAATTATTTTAAGTTTAAAAGGATAAAACCTTTTTAAAAAGAGCTTTATTATTAGTAACATAAAATCCTCTTCGATATGTAGCTTTAGAGTTTGAATTATTATTTAGAAATGCGGCGCAGGTGTTATTCTAGACTAGCAATGGTTTACACAATGCGACACAATTTGCTTAATTGTCTATTAAATGCAGACGGCTGTATATGATAAGGGTTTATTATACATTTTGTGACGTTTTTAATTAAAACACATTTTCAAGCCAGATCCCGCGCGGTTTAGACAGGGAGAACCTACTGTCATAAGTTACGAATCGTAATCATTACATACTTCTTCACATTCATTACTCTATTTATACAGACGGGATTATATATGAAGAAGGTTCTATTGTATAACTATTTGTATAAGGTCTGGCCCGTGTTTTAAATTTAATAAATTGTACAAATTGTTAGAAATCACTTTAACCATCGATGCCGGAGCGGATAGATGGTTATTACTTAACACAAGTCTATTGGATAACTATGACACAAAGGCTGTGTAGTATTGATGTCATAAGTTTACGCGAATGTTACTCATTGCAGTGAAACTACTTCTACGGATTTTACCGCGATAAAATCCGCAAAAGTACTTTTATTGTAATGTAAAACATTTTTATCAAACATGTAGACTTCGATGTAATTAGATACCACAAATAACAATGAATCACGAAGTAAATTATAACAAACCTACATTTTATCGTCATTACGATAAGACTTTAAGACCAAGCGTATGTAAATATAAAAAGAAACAAAGACAAGGAAAAAATCAGATATAGCTCAAGGTTTGTTATAAACCTCGGACTTACTCAAGTGTTTACATTTTGTCGTACAATAGCCAAATGGTTCTTGATTATTTTACGCCTTGTTTTATTTTATTTTAACAAAAAAGCTTGCTCGTCTTGTGCGGTGCTAATAGTCCGCCTCAGCTGTTGGACTTGCACTGATGCAACACAAAATGTTGCAAAAATTTACAGATTTACATAAATACAAATATTTCGGTCTCGTATACATTCCCACGTGACAACAAATTCAATGTATGACAGAACAACGTCTGACCCGAAAGCTCGTTGTCAATGACTTCAGCAGCTAGATAAGGATTTAGTTTGACATTTTTTCCTACTTTTGATACATCATCAAAATTTTCATAATTATCTATATCGTTTTCGAAAATGTTAAATAGCCTATGTTCATCATAGATACAGCACAATTTTAATGGTTAAATATTTTTTTTCAACTCCCTCCAGCATATTTGGAGCCTATTCAGTGCAAACTAACGAACAATCAAATGTTTCCTTCTCATAACACCACCTGATAACGATACTCGTAAGCCGAATTCGGTCGTAAATGTAATTGAAATTAAATAATTGTGGGAACAGTATATAAAGTTTATTTATTTACTCAAGTGCTTACAAAGAATACGTCTGTTGATAAGCAATGGGGCAAGTTGTGTTTTCTCGTTGATAAGTATGAAACTTCTCCTAGATGCTATGTATATTACGCAGAGACCAGTAAGACTTATAAATGTCTTAGCTATTCATTGGGAACCATAAAATCTTGACAAAAACTCGCAATAACAATATTTTATTTATAAACTACTGAATATACCTAAATTAATATTCACGCAAAGGTTAATATACTACATATATACTACGCAGACTTAATATACTACAGCTTATTTTATAAATAAAACAAAAAGGTTTCTTCACCTAAACCAAGCCGCTTTGATAAAATTTCAATCAAACCGTGAATAAAACGTGCAAAAATTTCGGTTTTCTATTTCGACGATTTTGTAAAGCGTAATGCCAGACTGCGCCGCAACATTAGACAATGCTCGCTCCACTTTTAAGCAGAACTCCGAAATTGTTAATAAAGGAAAAGCTCTGCGTTTTGCCGAAGCACCTACTATCGACTGTGCAGTTTACAGTACCTGCAACTGTATACCAGATTGTTATGCTACATCAATGTTTTAGCGTCTCAAAACACTCCGTGTCAAAGATGCGCTGACATTGCACAAGTTAAAAACATGCGCGCAGGGCTGATTTGAAAGAAAAACAAATGTTTGAATTGTGCACTCCTTTAAAAATTTTGTAAAAACATTATGTCTGTGTATAATCACGCTCGTAGCTCGCGCACTCGCGCTAAAATTACCTCGGCGCTGGCGTGGATTAATGGCTCATGTAGAGGATCATGACTGGGGGCCCATACGGGGGTCTTACGGGTGTAAGAACTCGCGCACGGTAGTCTCGGAATATCTAACCGGTACGCCGGGATAATTTGAGGTAGACAAATCGCGAATCGTATGAGTATTGTGGAATTAGTCCCTACTCCGAATGTGCCGTGCGGACTGTTCGTAATCGAACCTGTGTGATGTTATCTGACTTGACGAGTGTCTGGGTTGTAGCATATGTTTCGCATGTGTCCCCAGGGACATCTGCGCGTCCCTACACCGGGAATGTTGTGTCGTGTCTAAGAACGTGTTTGCTGAAAGTGTTTGAAAGAGATGATATTCACGGCTGATCTCCGGAGCACAGGAGCGATTCTACTCAAATTTCGCACCTGATACTGGCCATAACAGATCATTAGACTAGTATACCGTTGTCCTATATTACATTCCGATTAATGAAAACATTTTACTGTCACCGCTCTGCTAATAAGCTTTTCTGTTGGAACATTATATGAAGTATCAATAAAGTTATTGATTGAAGATATTGATAGTGCTTAGTAGGATAAAGGATGTTGGTTTTATCTTAGTGTAGGTATCACAGTGGCCAATTGGGGGAGGGGGGTGGTGAGATGAGGACGACACATACGCTTACCAGTTATGCAGATAACCATTTGAAACTTTCGCGTTTTTATACGTTTTGTAGTTACTTTACGGGTTTTGACATGATAAATAATTGCTTAATAAAAGGCATTTACGAGTAAGTATTATTACTAAATATTATTGACCTTACGACGTTCGACGTTTTGGTCGGGTTCCACAAGCCGTGGCGACTTGTTATGCGGCAGCTACTGGGCGTCGGTGGTCATCATAAGGCTCCCAATCCTCGTTTGTCCCTTTATAATTATAACAAACAATTACTATATAGATAAAAATAATCATATTTTTATTCACTTATTATTATTATTATCATCCTATTCATGCCTTCAGAGGCTGCTCTTATTTTTGAGGTCGGGAACGCATTCTCATTAATAAAATATTAAATAACTCATTTGAATTAGTTATACATTAATAAAAATAGTAATAAAGTGTGTCCGTACATTCTATATTTTTCCACACATTTTACACTTCAGTACTCATCACACGGATGTGTGAGAATCACTCATTTATTTTCCCCAAAGACAGCCTAGAGGCGAGAGCCTATTTTGGATACTTGAATTAATGGATCTAGGACATATTTGGGAACCATGGCTGTAAATTATTTATTATACCTGGATTCAAACATGGCGCTCGTAGTTACATTAATATGAAATTATTAAAAATATAATCACATAAATACCTCTACCGTTAATAACTATAACAATTAGTTTTACAATCATCATTGCCATCTTTATCTTGGTCGTACGCACCTGACGTCCGGTCCTGGTGATGAATTGTCCGATGTTTCCCGACTGTTAGCAGCTTACTTGTCCCCAAATTTCTCTGTGTGCAGCAATACGTGTATACTTAGTTTCGCAACACGTAGAAATAAAAATAGATATTTTCCGTACATAATATAGGGAGATAATTGACCTACTACATAAGAATTTATTCAGGAAGACGTTCTGCCATGGTGCATAGGAGCAGGTAGTGCCATACATAACACATGATACATAATACATGCATCTTCTGTGCAAGGGCCGGCACGACTGTAGAGGTACCTATCTATCACATAACACCTACGTGAAGTTATAGCTGTGCCGTCGCGTTTCGTGTAGTAGGGCAGTCAATTTGCACGGAAGGCAACGCATCTTCATAGTAATTATGTGGATGTCCATGGGTGTCGGTAGTTGTAAAAAGGCTCCCAGTGCTCGTTTGCCCATCTGCAGAACGTCAGCGTCGGAAGTCATGTTAAGACATAATTATGTAACACTTAATGAAGTGTTACATAATTATGTAACACTTAATGAAGTGTTACGGTTATCAAGGTGCTCTGAGTTCTCGCACTGTAATCAAATGTTTGAGTGGGCTTCTTAGCGTGATACTTTTGCAGTTTTATATTGATAAGTTCACAATGGTACGGAATCTTTCGTGCGCACTTGGCCGGCTTGTGTACTATCCTGCGAGCCTGATATCGTCTTTATAAGAGTACACAAAAAAAATATTAAGCTACACAATATTTTTTTTAGCTTTAAATTTAAAGCTTTAGATTTTTTTTTTCGGAGTGGCCTAACACTGGTTGACAGTTCAGTTCGACTGACTACGAAGACTTTTTGTCTTTAGGTTTAGGGTGACGATAGGGGGACAGACCCCCCTCTTTTCCCGCAGAAGTATGCTTTAGACCATACGACTGAACTTATTTAGTTATACAAAACGTAACTGGCTATGAGAGAAGGATAGAAACAAAATGTGTGCTCGCACCTCTCATTTCCCTTACAGTAATAATCGAAACAAAAAAATCTCTCTCTCTCTCTCTCTCTCTCTCTCTCTGTCTATCTTTCTCTCTCTTTCTATGTCTTTACTAATTTAAATTTACCTGTAAACTTGCATGGCTTGGTTTTTTGTAGCGCTCTCGTCACGCATTCAACAGCTCACTCCCAAAGTCAAGCGTGCGTTAAGAAGTTTTACTTCAATAATATAAAATGAAGACGTGCAAAGTATCTGTATGGATGACTTGTGTTACGACTTGTAGGCACTCAACGACGGAAATATTCTATTTTATATTATTAACACTTTAACAATATGTAAAATGAATGCAAATGTTAAATACGGCTTATAATATAAGTCTTATGATGTTACGTTATAATCTCGGTACGACGGTAATTTAATTAGTAATTAGCTGGTGGCACAGCGTCTATCCTATGAGCGATGGTACAGGTGAGCGAGTAATGAAATAACATTCTGGAATGTATCGATCGCGAGTAGATAGCACAGCCGCTGGGCTGCCGCGCTATAAACGATAGGTAGTTATAAAGTTGAATCGTTTCAAAATATGTATTTAACGGAGTTTCGTGAGTTGGTCTTATTTTAGTTGAAGTGTATTGCAAGTGAGTCCACCCGTGACCATGGTTGCTGTAAGCTTTTAAAATGTCGGGCCAGATAAATAATTAAATAAACCGCGATAAAATCCATAAAAGTAGTTTTATTGTAATGACTATCATCCGCGTAAACTTAAGACATAAATATGTATTGCAAGGGTTCACATATGTGTACTCTACAAGGAAAGTTTGCTTAGGCAGGTAAATATATTCTTCAAGGTTACACTTCAAATAAACGAAATAGATACCTTGTTGGGTAACTATAGGTAGTTTTTGCGTTTTCAAGCCGTTACTTACAATCACTCCGTACTCCTATTTATATATATTTTAGAAGGGACTTACAAAGAAAACTGATCATCTTGTTGTATCTCCGTTTCTCAAGACCACTTTTCTCAGCGATGCGCAGAGGTATCACTCCCATGGAGCACAGAAAAAACTAACTTCATCAAAACATATAACCTTTTTATGTATACTTTGATGCTTGTTAAGTAAAGAAACCTTACAATTGACTTGGTGCCTATCTCAAAATTCGGTAAGAAATGAGATAGTGATAAAGTTTCTACAAAACAGGTACCTCGAAATTGTCTCTTTTTTACCCGTCATCAGTAAGAGGTAATGCCAATGCAGTGATATCGGGCCGGTACGACCGAGGAGGTAATTTTCGCTCACATTGTAACGGCGTAAAGTTTGAGTATGGGGAGGGGCGGTAATAAGGATGGCAACGCATTAGTATAGTAATAAAAACAAATAGCTCCTTTTGCTCGTTTGTCCGATATTATGTATTTAAAAAAATATATCATCACAAAAACTATGGACTTTAAAGAGTATAACGATTTTCTCTCGGGACACATGGCCCCGTATGTCGGGTAAAAAAGAGGCTCGGTCATACCGGCGTTTTACAAACCCAAATACTAGGGAATATATATGCGTATATATCTATATTAAAAAAAGTTAAACACAACAACTCGCAGATAGCAATTATCTCTAGAGTTACAACTAACTCATATAATTATTATTAAAGATATAGAAGAATACATTTTTAAGCTATAAATATAGCGTCACATTGTTATATCCAGTCGAAATAAAAGTTAGGGTGGCGCTGTATTCGCGCATGCGTAAATCCTTGTGTAAGCGGCCATAGACAAAAGTACTTTAACATCTGACATATTTCTACGGTCTGCAGTCTATAATTTCATTTTATTTTGTAGGTTATGTTTTAGTCGTCAGTTGTCAAAATTTATGTTCGTTTTTTGTAATTATTGCATTACATGTAGGAAATAAAGTAATTCTAGTAAGAAGTGCAAAAGTGCTCGCCCGCTATCGATTATTACTTTGAAATGAGTGTACAGTGATAATGTAATGATCGCGTGTCTTCGAGTACACTTTATCTTGCTAACACCACAAGCAATACGCACAATTCATTGCTTGGAATACCATAGTTAATTTGCGGATTTTCCTTAAGATATATTCGAAACAATATTTCATATTCAAATATTTTCTCAGCTTAAAAGAATACTGAAAATGGCGATGAGTCAAGTATCCGTTTTGAAACTTTACACTACGGTGATGGATGATGTGATAGCTGGTGTTCGAGATTGCTTTTTAGATGATGGCGTTGATGAACAAGTTTTACAAGAGCTGAAACAGCTTTGGCGAACAAAATTACAAGCTAGCGGAGCAATGGACCCACCCGAAGTTGAGGGGCCGATTATGCCAGCACCGCCTCCAGTGTTACAAAACTTTCAGAAAGTCAATGGCAGTAACATAATTCCTAAGAGACCAGATTTAATTCAAGGTTCGAGTCATCAAAGCTCTGGAGGACATGGACCTTCCAATGTTTCATCAGGATCACACCCTCATCATGTGCTTGACCCAAATAATAAAGTTCCAGTCCAATTAACACTACCAGCTCAACCTGGTGTACCGGGCTCAACACCCAGATCCTTTACAATACAGATACCAGCTTCAGCTCTAAATGGAAACAAACTACATCAAGTTTTAACTGGACCTATTATAAATGCCACTATTAACTTGCCACAACCTCTAGCTGCGACTTTGTTACAACAACATATAAATTCAGCCTTAGCCGGTCAACAGAATGAATTTGATGGTGGCGGCGGTGGTAGGAGTGGTGCTGCGCCATTTTCCCTGGATGGTGCACTAGATTCTTCTGATGATGAAGGTTCTAATGCAGGGGATGGCTCTGACGATGGAGGTGGTGATGATGATGACGAAGAGGAGTCTGCAGAGGAAAGAGCTGAAGAAGAAGAAGAGGATGGAGATGACATGGGTGGTGCTGAAGAGGAACCCTTAAATTCTGGTGATGATGTTTCTGATGAGGAACCAGGTGACATGTTTGACACTGATAATGTGGTTGTGTGTCAGTATGACAAAATAACACGCAGTCGTAACAGGTGGAAATTCTATCTCAAAGATGGTATAATGAATTTGTCCGGTAAAGATTTTGTATTTCAAAAAGCCAATGGTGATGCAGAGTGGTAGACCATAGTTACAATGTGTCTGTAAGTTTTTGTAATTATGTATGATGTCAGTTTGATTTAAACACCTCAATTTGGGCAAGCATATCTTAATATATTATTTTGACTTAGCAATAGTAAATGAAATAGACATCAACATACTATAAAATTGTATTTACAATTGGTATTTTAACAATATAAAATAAAAATTTTGAGCTCACTAGTTCGGAAGTTAAATATAAAAGGTTGATACAAAATCAGGCTGCTAAATTAATTTGAAGCTAAAAAAAAGTATAGCTTATCATTAATAAATATAACCATTCTTTCAAGGGCATTACCAGCCATTAGAACTGGTAATCTAGCCCAGTGGCAAGGTGGCTAGTTCCAATGGAACCTATATTCTAATCTCTATTAATGAATAGAGGTTGATGAAAGTATGAACTGTGAGTATGCTCATTACAGAATTCATGAGTTATGATGTGCATTAACAGCCTTATTTGTAGTAACAACCTTTAACAATTGGATAAAGACCTATTTCCGATGATTATCAAAAGTGAAGAATATTTGGATCATTGAAGTGATGCTCTTAAATTCAATGGATAGAGAATATTCAATGATGTGTAATTATGATTAATTTTATACAAATACAAATGTGTAATTGCCCTTATATATAAATAAGCAATACCATTTGTGTACAGACCAACAATTATATCCTCTTTTACTTTATTTCTGCTGTGGTATTTTTATTGTTGGTTAGCTGTGTGTGTAATTTAGTATTTCATACAAATATTGTAACTGTTTTCAACACCCAGAACAGAGCTCAGAAATCAGTTGTTTTAAGAGGAAGTTCCAAAGTTAATTATTAAAATAGTGTTTGTAATTACTTGGCACAATTATCACTCCTGATGTCAATTGTATGACATCAGGAGAATTCAAAATATAATCTGCCATTGCAAATTTGAGATTATATTTTCCGATTAATGAATATTTCCATGCTTTTGCACCTCAATTAGAAATTATATTCTTTTCCAGGCATCACATAGTCTTTGTAAACAGAACAAGTTTCAGCAATTGGTGTAAGCATAATTATGTTTTCAATTATTTACTTTTGTATTTACCGTCAATACCATTACTTATTAGTATTTCTTGCATCTTTGCATATGATTTTATTCTTAAAATGGTAACATTAATTTCACTCTAATAATTGCCTCAAATATATTTCACCTTGAGGGAAACATAAACATACTGAATAATTTGCAATACATGACTGGAAAAATTAACAATGTAAATAAAGCGATACAAGAATTCAATGCAATGTAATTGTTTGCTTTGTACATTACTCAAAAACATATGTGCTCACTAATAATCACCATTTTACATAATTTATATCTTGTGAATTATTTCACCATCTTTGTGGTGAAACATTTTTTGTAATATGAGTGAAATATTATGCATGAATATCCTTGAGTTATTTAAATACTAACTTGTCCAGACAGTATAATTACATTTATAATTCGCATAAAAATGTCTCGTCTTATGAATATTTATAAACTATGTATGATGTTGGGATAAAGAAGACAAATGAAGTTCAAAATACATTATACAATATTGAATCTACAACAGCAGGTTTTCTGAGCCTTGGGTAGTTCAATTTAAGTGTACACATTTGCATTTAATTCTTATTTTTGGTGTAAAAATTAAAATATTCAGCTCACAATTATAATTACCATAACATAAAAGGAAGCCATGTATAAAAATTAGTTATTATATTATATAAAAACACCTAGATATCATTTATAAATGTATGTTTCTGCTCATATATTTTGCTTTGACAAGTTTTGGATTGTTTCATTAATAATTAAATGAGACACTTATTATTTTCGATTATCGGACTAGAAACATTATGTGATGGTTGAAAAGTTATTTTTAATTTTATTCATAAGATAATTTAGGGATTTGTTGTTTTGAAAAATGATTTAATATGTGCACAAATCATTGTCATTTTGTCACTAAATTATTGTTTATTGTGATATGATCTTAGTTTCTTTTGTATTATAATTTACTTGATGCAGGTTGAACACTTTTGACCCTTCAAAACAATACAAAGATTTTTGCTTTATAGATAATTCTCAATTAATTTAAGTTCGATACACACCTTTTAAGAGGATGTTGGATGAAAATTGTAATTAAAATAAATATGTTGCATTACTATATTGTATTGATTTAACCATATCTCTTTAAATGGGCTGATCACACACTCCGAAGAACCAAGGGCAGATGGGCCAGTAAGGTTCTGGAGTTTAGGTAAACAAAGTGTTGGTCGACCGTTCACCAGGTGGGAAGAGGATCTCCGCGCACTAGCTGGTCCGGGGTGGATGCGAGTAGCTGGAGATCGGTCGCCTTGGCGTTCATTGAAGGCTGACAATGATGATTATGATAAACCTTATCTCTTGTACATGTATAAGTTAATTAGCAGTGCCAGATTATCACAGGTAGCAAAAGGCCCAGCGTTTAAGCGGCCACTGCCCTTTAATCTTTTTAGCTCTCTTACTATTCTACTCTTTTTACGCTATAAATTTTATTAATAGACTGCACACAACTTTTTTTAATGACAAGTGGAATCGTCCCATCCTCTTTGTGAATTTATATATTGTGTGTGTGTGTGTGTGTGTGTGTGTGTGTGTGTGTGTGTGTGTATCTCACGATGACAACATCACAGTACAGACAACACTCGTAAGGCTTCTGTGTTAAGCGACTGAGTGTTACTTCTACTGACTGCCCGGGCGGACTCGACGCCAGTTTATGAATTATTATTTTTGTAGACGTTTTGACAAGACAGGTATCCCTGTATAGTCCGATTTCGTTATTAAATATTTACTTTCGGTATCCCCTCGTAGATTTGTGTTAGCTTATTACTATGAATGTATTAGGTTAGACTCCTTACATCTGTATTAACTTATTAATATGCATAGGTATGCAGGTAATTGTGAAATTGACTGTGTATGCTGGTAGGTATCAATTATGAAATTGATTCCACTGTGGAATCATGATACAAATTTAATTTATCATAAGGCATATAAGAAATATACGGATTGGAAACACGTTTGTTGCCTCTGATGATTAAAAGTATGAGCCGATTTGTTTCAGACGCAGGTCATTAAACCGGTGAAAGAAGTATGTGCTAGGTGTTATTTTGCATACGATAAGCAGAACTCGTAAACAGACTGAATATTGAAGGCCCACGGTGCTCCCTTTACCGAGAACCACCAAACATGTCCACTGATGCCCGTTTTCTTTTTTAAATCGAAAATAAGTAACTCCTACTCATACAAGTTAGAAGATACAGCTTAAGCATATGCCCTGATCCCGGACGACATACCGGACTTGGACAGAGAAGCTAGATTAAACTCAATGCAACCGGCTGCTAACTTAGACTCTTTAACCCAATTCATTAACATTGTGGAGCTATTGCCAGTTAAAAAATCTTCCGGCGACGATAAAACATCAATGATTAAACATGCGCGAATGAACGCCGGATGATCCATCATAATTGTTCCTAACCGATGCATCTCTGAAGGTCTTCCAAAAGATATGGTGTTATGTAACATACGGCTTATTCGTAAGCTAGATACCAAACTCCCATACGAATCGAAATCATATCGCCCGCTCACGTTGCTTTCCAACAGCTTAAATTAAAAAAAACGGGATGCTACTCGAACATTTATTCTTCGATATATTCCTAATAGAAATGGCCGAGCTGCAGTTTAGACGGCACATCTAAATTGCAGCTCGGCCATTGTGTGAAAGTGACTCGAAGCCCACAGGGCTCAGTACTATCACCTTATTTTTGGAATATTGGATTCGATGAAGTGTTTTCTACTTACTTGTACATTGGTAGGATACGCCGATGATGCGCTTCTGACAGTTCTGGCAAACTCGCCATCAGAAGTAGAGGCGAAGTCCAAAAACTGTCTCAGTTTAATTACGTCCTGGAGGAGAGGAAATCTATTAGAATTCGCACCGCACAAAACATTCCAAATAGTACTAAAAGGATAATTACAGTCAGGTCCACGTATTAAACTTAACAACGTATCAGTTAAACGCAATGGTTCCCTTAATTATAGATAATAAATTCACTTTTTTAAAACACATCATACAAACTGGAGGAAGAGCCAAACGAAACTTTTACCAACATATCAACATAAACGCGGGATCTGTCATTTAAGAACTTAAAACTGATATACAACTCCACGTATCTAGGAAGCATTTGCTACTGATCACCAGTGAGGGCAGACAGGGCTACGACAGGCGCGGCGCGATGTAAATTATAGCAGAGTCAAAGACGAGCCTTTTTCATTTTTATGTAAAGCCTACTGGACCGTCAGTACGGACGCCTTACCAGTTTTTGCCGGAGTTTTACCAGTTGATGTAGAAATTCAACGCTAGGCAGCTATGTACTATATCACAAAACATCTCTCATCCAAAATTCTTAAGACCTCAAGCCAGACAGAAAATTACAAAATGATTTAATTCGATAGACGTCACTACACAGAATTTAACTCATGAATGGCAGATAGCGATACAACCAAAGGAAGGCATTTATATAAGTTTCTCCCGTGCGTGCGGGACCGATTACCGAAACACCGGTTAGGAGTTGATCATTACATCTCAGTTTCTAGCCGGTCACGACAACTTTTAGGAGCAAACTTCTTAGTTTCAAAATCGCACCGTCAACTCTCTGTGATTGTTCCACCGAAGGTGACGAACATGAACAAACCAACCACAACAAAAGTCGAGCGAAACACAATGCTTGAACGCAGAAAACGTTCAAAATATTTCAATTAATAAAAGTTAAAACACTGTAAAAGAACGTTTGTGTGGTAAAGTAAATTATGAGGTAAAATGATTTTCGGAAGATACTAAACCTTGGGAATAAAACTCTCCCTCCAGGCAGTTTCGGTATTGTTATAATAAAGTATAATAATATTTTAATTATAATGTAACTTGTGTATATTATCCAAATTCATCGGTCCCGATGAATTTGTTTCGCCGGTATTTCCCGGGGTCAGGTTTAGGATTGAACCGGTGGTAGTGTAGTAACGACGTTCAAAAAGAGATACTAAATCCTCCTTGTGAATAAAATATTTTACTTTAGATTTTATTCGTAGTGTAACGGAAGTAGTTTTCCATGGCGATCTCGTGGACAACATGGGAAATTATGGTGTTTTTAAACAATTTTTCCATAAATATTACTAGCAGAAAATAAGCATAGGTCAATCAGTAATGCCCCTTAAATAACAAAGCAAATGTCGAGTCAAAAAAAAATCGAGTCATAAGGAATAGTCAATATCAGTTAATCATTTATTCACATCTCTGTAGTGCACAGTGCTGGGCTCAACCTGGTTGCATTTTCTTCTTCTGGGCTTGTATAAGTCATTGCAACCTTGTACACTCTCCTGCTTTGACTAGGGAGCTAAATTGGAATTGCTTCATGCTATTTTCTTTAATGATTCTGTTTAAATTCGTTGCGGGTCCCAAGGTAGTTTTAGGTTTTCCCTCGGGCTCCCTGGTCGTAAGTGGTTGCCGCTGTCGATTTTGACTAGACAGAAGTAACAGCTTTGGGATCGAGTGGTGGAAGGAAGCTTCCCAAATATTCGGCATAGCGCAACGTGGGCATGGTCCGACTTCAGTGATGGTTGGGCGAGATGTTAGCTATGAAGGAGTGACTGAGCCACACTTTTGTGAAAAAGGTATCAAAACATCTGGTACAAGTGTATCAAAATACTATCCTTGAGAAGGTACTTAAGCCACATAATAGCACCATGTTCAATAAGATAACTACACAATAAAAGTATTAACCATACCAGCAGCACTCGGGACCAGATCTTAAAGCGCAATCCACCAAATCTCGATTGAAACTAACAACGTTTCGGCCTTGGTCAGTGTTGAAGACTACCCTTCATCTAGTCCCGGACTTAATCCACTGGATTCAGATTTATGGCAAGTTTTATAGAGTACAGCCAGCTCTAAACGCCACGATAATTTGGAGTCCCTAAATTGACTAACCCATACGATTGGCAATAAAGATTATCCCCATGGACAGAGTGCATCCTTGAATTGATAACTGGCCACAACGTTTAAAGCACTGTATTGCGACCAATGGAGACCATCTCGAATAAGCTTTTTATATGTTCAATTGTTTTACGTTAGTGTATTATACTAACACACTGTAAAAGTAATAAATGTTATTTGCAACTAAAAAAATATTTCCTTTGTTACAACATTTATGGCAAAAGTATATGAAAATGTTAAATATATTTGCGTTGCTAGCACCCGTAATACAACGCCTCTATCCTTACGCTATTAGCACGGAACTAAGCTTACCCCAATTATCCTTATCCACGACACCGCAACTTAACGGCATCATGCGCGCGCCGTCCCACTAGAGTGGGGAGGGGGACCGCTTCCCCCTTTTCGGTCCCAAAAATGATCACTATAGGGTACGCCCACAATCAACCCGGTTCATCTCTACCCATCTGCGGGAAAAGAGGGGGGTCTGTCCCCCTATCGTCTCCCTAAACCTGAAGACAAAAAAGTCTTCGTAGTCAGTCGAACTGTTGAGGCTGGACTAGCGCCGTTAACCAGTATTAGGTCCCTCCGAAAAAAAAACTAAGCTTACGTAGTGGGATAAATCCGCAAATGTTATTGCTACGTATATTCACTATTAATTTAATTTTATCATATTTTAATACGAAGGAAACTAGGGATATATTTCAACTACTCATTAAAGCAAACACATAGCTGAATGAAAGGAAGGTATATAAATAAAAGAACTTTTAATAAAAAAAATACTGTACGTTTTATAAAAGAACTAAATCTTGTGGATTGGGAAGCTGTTATAACTAACAGTGACAACATAAACACAAACTACGAAGCACTTCATAACACGTTATACCAATAGTTAAATATATTCTTTCCTAAAATTTATTAACAATACTTATTATATCTTGCTGTCTTGAGGTGTTATGTTTACTTTTTGATTTCATTATGATCGGCTATATGTTCTTTTATGCGAGTTTATCCGATGTGAAACACCGACGTGTTACAAAATCTGCTGTCTGTGAGCATGCTGAAGTTGGCCCCTGCCATTACAATAGATTTGATAAAGCGCAAATCCTCACTAGGGAACATCGATTCCTTCCAAGGATGATACGTGAGGCTATTGAAATTAAAGAAACATCCAAATTTGAATAGTGAATATGGCTGGGTCCTTCCCTCTGCTTGGGATCAAGTGGTGAACATAATCAAATCAAAAAGTAAACATAACACCTCAAGTCAGCAAGATATAATAAGTACTCTTTTCGTTAATCGGAACAAGTAAAATTGTAATTCTTCGGGTACTTCTAAAAAATTGATACATCAGGACATCTGTCATCTCAGTCCACCCGTGACCGTGATTGCTGTAAAGCTTCTGAAACGTCGGGATGCATAAATAATTTAATAAACCGCGATAAGATCCGTAAAATTAGTTTTATTGTAATATCTAACATTCGCGTTAACTTAAGACATCAATAAATAAATCTACAATATTAACATCTTGCAAACATAAACGATTACTAAAAACATTTATTACAGTAAAACCTGCTATAAAAAGTAGGAAATATTCCATAAAAATGATATATGATAATAATAAAAGAACACTGCATTATATACGAAAAGTGAATAAAAGCGATAATATATCAAAAATAATGTGGCAAATCATGAAAGAACATGTACAAGTAAAACTACTAAGAAGTTAAAAAGTAATAAAAAAATTCGAAATACATAATAAATGTAGCCCAACTTAGCAGTATTGCGCTAATTTTTGTGACGGTCGGAGGTATCGCCCGGTATCATCACGCTCCGTATACATTGAATCAGTTGACCCCCAGGGAGTCTCTAAGATAACATCCAATCTTAAAAATAAACAAAGTTTTGGTCACGATGAACTTCCCACACTATTAAAAAAATGTGCTCAATAACTCGTATTGCCACTTACTTATGTCATAAATCCGTCATTCCCTGTAGGCAGTGTGCTGGATTTATTAAAAATACATATTATAAAATCTATACATAAAAGGTTTCTATATATGTATGGTCTATATGGCATTGTTTCTAGCAGGAAAAACGCATTTACGTACCATCCAGCCGAGCCAAGGGGGCCTGAAACGTGTGTAGGGCTCAGGACTGGGATGTCGGCTGTTCCTGCGATATGTTAACGATCTCCCAAAAATCATAGACACAGGAAGCATCCTTTTCGATGACGTCATATCAGTCTTATTCCTGTGCGAAAATAACTTAGATCAATTTTTTTTAAAACTTTATCCAAAATTGTGACTTGAAGTCAACTTTACGAAAACCAAAATAATGCAACCTAAGCCATATCAAAAACGCCCCCTAATAAAAAATTATTCACACCACAACCCAAAATTAGAATGTTTTGACTCTTTTAAACTACCAGGCCTCTATATAATCACCATATATACCAACTTAAAGTGTAAGTTTCATATACATAACATAAGCGGAAAACTATCAAGGTTCACATATGCACTGCTTCTGTCTGTAGTTAAAAAAAATCAGCAACATTTTTTGCTTATGTATGGTGTCATACTCTCGGGTAATAAATAGCACAGGTGCAGAAATTTTATTTAAATTACAAGAGAAATGTATAGGATTCTTGGCAAACATCGACACTTCACTAAACTTGGCATTCTAAAGTTACCGTGTGTGTATACCTTTGAAATAAGTCAGTTTGTCAAAAAAATACACTCACTATTCTCACAAAATAGAGATCATTACACACAACTTTTAAGAAATAAAAATACACTTGCTTTACGTCCATCAAGCCTTATCTATATTTTATTCTGGACCATATGCAATGATTATTAAAATATATAATAAAATACCACAACATCCGAAAGACATAAACAGCCTCAACATATTCAAAACTAAATTTTAAAAGTACTTGTCTTAAAAATGTTACAATAATATAAAAGAATACTTCGAGGACAGTAATAAAATGAAATAATAATTTAGAATAATGCGATATAAATAAATAAATACACTTACATACTTAAAGTTAAGTTAAGTTAACTTAAATTCCCGGTATCACGCAAAGAATAAGTTCGCTGAGGTGGCGATGGGCTGGTCACACACTCAGAAGATCAGATGGCAGGTGGACCGCTAAGGTACCAGAGTGGAGGCCGCGTTTAGGAAAACGAACTGTTGGTCGACCGTTCACGAGGTGGGAAGACTATCTCCGTGCAGTAGCCGGTCCGCGATGGAAGCGAGTAGCAGAAGATCGGCCGTCTTGGCGTTCATTGAAAGAGACCCATGTCCAGCAGTGGACTGATAAGGGGTGATAGTGATGATGGTGATGATATCTTATCAACTTTACAACAATCAGTCCGTCAATATGATAAGATATACTCGTTTTTAATTGTTTAGTTGCGAATTTACAACAACTTACCTTCCATGTTTTAGTAGTCAAAAATAACGATTTTATTCATGTAATAAGGTAAAAACGACCAGTCGGAACCTTGTGATGACTACAGATGCTGAACTCTTATGCAGATTGCCTTTCTTCCTTCCCCCTCCAATGCCACCGGAATTTCCCAAGCGCACACACGAAACGAGACAACATACAGCCACCTTGCGCCGTCTTTATGTGAACGAGACGTACATGCACGGATGCACCGGCTCCTTCGGGTGCAATGCAGCATGACACTACCTCTTACGTTAACACAATTAAATCGAATGTCATCAATACAACTATTATGACTTATCTAAACTAACGCTAGCTGACTCCGCAAATGTTGTCTTGCCGAATCGGGTGAACAATCTTTATCATTTAGGGGTGTCCGATTCTATATAACCTTTTCTAAAACTATCGAAAACTTCGATAATGTAACCTAAATGATAAAAAAATATCTAAGTGATTTTATTTAGCTGTATATTGTACAAATTATTGACAACTAGAGTTGTTTTGACATAAATTCAATTTGTTGTTATTGTAACGTATTTACGAGGCCGATGTTAAAATTCTTAATTCTATTTTTTTATAAATCAATGATTTTTGCTATCTTTAGTAAAATATCCGTACGCAGCCGGGATGGACAGCAGTATAGTAGACACTGTGAAACCGGCACGCCGCAGCTGATCAAGTCTGTTGTCGTTCCGCTAAATATATAATATAGACAGAGCAGGGAAAGCAGCCTAAAACGCTTCCGTCTAAGTGGAAAGAAATGTGACTTACTATCTGTTTCTTTTTTTCCATTAATCTTCCTCACGGCAATGCTTATACGTGATGACATAGACGAATACAGTAATGTAATACTTATCTTCCATCTCCATCCACCTATTAACCAACTCGCAATCATAGCCTAGCCTCCATACTCTAGCTATTTTATCTCTGTGGCCGTCCAACCCGTGACCTGTCCTGCCCACGTCGCGCGCCGCACAGTTGTAGCTGGTAGCAGATTGCTAATGCGGTTTTCATTTGTGCCGGGGTAATGTTATCGAGTGTGGTGTCGCTGATACCGTGTGTGTAATATGAGCGCGATTGCATAAGGCATCATATTACAGTCATCATCATAATCATAATTATCAGCCCTTATCGGTCCACTGCTGGTCATAGGCCTATTTCAATGAAAGCCAAGACGGCCGATCTCCTGCTACTCGTCGTATCCATCCCGGACCAGATTGCAGTATTAGTATCTTATATTACTAATTCAACACTGGAAAGAGGCAGCTAGAAGCTAGGAAAAAATAGTGCCATGCTGCACAGGAGGAGATAATGCCATGCACAGTACATAATCCTACAACCTCCTATTCAACAGAATAGGGTCGGCACGTAAGTGTTGTATAGTGACAGCGCCGCTGTCGTGGTTCCCGCGTCTTGTGAGTAACCGGTGGCCCATTGCAGGAGGGGATGACAGGCAACGCATCAAACAATCATGTGAATGTCCATGAGCGTCAGTAGTCATCCAAAGGCTCCGATTGCTCGTTTGGCGCCTTATGCAACAAAAACAAAGCTATCGCTTTACGACGGTATCATGTGAGCGAGTGGTGCTACTCCGATTCCGCCGGCATGATAGCAATGCAGCACGGCGCTACACTACCTTTGTGTATGATTTGAGTGTCCCGGAGTAACGCTATAATAGGGGACATATTTAATTGGTACATTTTTTTATGAGATAGGTGGCAAACGTGCAGTGGATAGTGTCTTCCGCCGTCCATAAACATTTGCTAGGCTAGGCGTCTTACAGACGCGTTGCCGGCCTTTAGGGAATAGGTAATCGGATCGGATCGGAAATACCGAGGGCAGCTGGTTCCACAGTACAGTTGTGCGCGGTAAAAAATGGCGTTTTAATCGCACTGCTGTGGATATACGGACATCATGGCGATGGACGTGGAACTTAGTGTTCTGTCGCTATGTCCGAAGATTGAATTCTGCTCCTCGTATTCAGCCGAACAATTCCTCGGAGCACTCCACATAAAAATACGGTAAAATACGCACAATGAAAAGATATTTCTTAGGACCAATGAATCCCGCTATCCGGAAACAACTCGGTCGTCAACGATTCGAGCTCGTTGAGAGATTGCTCTACACACATTATCTTCAATTACCTACATAGGTAGGTAGGTACTTGTAGCCCGATTCTATTTCTTAAGCCCAGTAGATGGTCACATTATCTGTAGACCTCGATGGAATGTGAAGCCCAACCCCGTTCCCCGTTTATCTCCCCGTGCAAAAGAAAGTTAATACGCGCATTTAGGTGATACTTAGAAATAGGTCTTATCTAGGCAGTTGTCATGTTAGTAGAAGCCGGTGAGACTGGCTACTAAGGAGTTACTAAGGTTCCTATAATGAAATCGAAATAAATATTAGTTATGGCCCATGGACACATAGCCTGCGAGTCGACAAAATGCTCTGGCCCCCGGTCAGAGAACGGTCACTGGAGGAACGTTAATTGTTGACGATGGTTGATGAATTTATTCCGTGGCCCGAACTATATACTTACGATATTGGATACAGTAAATATACTATACAAGCAAACTCCCATTGTTTCACCCCCAAAAATACACCCTTAGGGGTCGGATTTCACTAAAACCCATCTTCAAAACTCCTAGTTTCTGCGACTTCATGGTGCGCGAAAGTGACTTATCGCCATTATGTAACACTGGGCATCCGCGCCGGCTTATTATTTTAACAAAGTATACATTAAAACCTCCATCGGGAATCGTTCTATCTATTGGTGAAAACCACGTGAAAATCCGTTAACACATTTTTTCTATGAAGCATTTTTGGGGAATTTATAATAAATTTTGATAGGTATAGATTACTATAGAGTCCGTTACCTGAGCTTTACCGGAGATACACATACTTGTAGTATGTTAAACTCGTTTTGCAGCAAACTATTTCCCATTAACCATGTTAATCCAGGGACTAGAGTTGGTCGGCTGTAATGAACTTATCCTATAGGTATAACATTGAGCTCACGGCACCAGAGAAAAGCTTGTGTAATTCGATTTAGTGCCTTTTGTGTAACAAAACCAATATTTAATAATGGCGGTTTAGTGTCCTATTTTTTTATATTGTGTATTATAGGGGG
>JAFELO010000652.1:679073-691456 GCA_017140195.1 Eumaeus atala | reverse complement strand
TGGAATTGGTCCCTACTCTGATGGTGTCGTTCGGGAATAGAACTGTTCGCAGTCGAACGTGTGTGCTGCTGTCTGACTTGACGTGTGTCTGGGTTGTAGCGTATGTTTCGCATCTGTCCCCGGGGACGTCTGCGTGTCCCCACACCGGGTGTGCGGTGTCGTGTATGAGAGCGTGTTTGCTGAGTGTTTACAGTAGTTGGTATGTGGTAGCCGAAAGCATAAATAAAACACTATATGACTGAATCAATTAGTACTGTAAGCGAAAAATGATGAACACGGTCGAGCGCATCGAAAACTGTCTGTATGTTTGTGATCGATTTCAAAATGGCTATTTGTTGACTACCGACGCCCATAACACTTACAAATGCAGGTGGGTTTCCCTTCTTCATCCCATCCCTCCCACTGGCTTCTCACAAGCCGCACGAAATTCGCTTCACTTAAGGCGGTTATGTGAGTGAGAGGTAACTCCCTGATCGTGCCGGCCCAATTCAGTTGTAATGTACATGGCACTACTTTTAACCAGCGTAGAGGTGGCCCTCGATACGTTTAACTAGTTTCAATGCAATCAGTGGCATCCACACAAATGAGGAATCGATTTCTCTTGTTTGTTGGTTTATCAAATGTAGTCATTATAGTAAATTATGCTTAAAATACTGGCCAAGTATCTCTCGGATTGGGACATCAAGGGTTCCCACGGGACTCGGATCCGGCGGCTACAAATCTGTGGTATTTGTTATTATAACGACATTGTTTGTCTTTGACAATAGACTGTCTCGGTACATGAGACAGACTAGCACAGAGACAGACGGACAGGCGCGGCGGCTAGACTTATAGCGTAGTCTTAGTAATAGGGTCACGATTTTACCTTTACCTTAACAAATGAGACTAAACTCGCAAAAGTTCTTTTCATACCCTCCGAACAATTTAATGACCCACCATCATGTTATTCTCGCTTTCGCGCGTCCATAAAAATGTTAAAACGATTTCAAAGTGAAGTGAATGACTGTTGAAAATGAGCCTTGCACGTTTTTTATTACTACCTGCTTTAAAATCGAGAGCTCCTCCCGCGCATTTGAATATGAAATGCCTTAAGACCCTTAGAATACCAATTAGGGGCGGTTGCCATAGCAAATGGCGTAGGTTCAGTTTGTCGGAAATATACGCTGGTTATTGGTGAACTCAACTCGACGACGGCAAAGCCCCGAGAGGCGATGTAAAAATAGATTTAAATCGCATAATATAATACCGATTCCAATAAGCAAGATACAGACAGCAAACAATATCAAAATATGATATCTATACTTCTATTATTAAATAATTTCACTGAGCGTATGTTCGTTCTACCCTTAATAATATAAAGCTGAAGAGTTTGTTTGTTAGTTTGAACGCATTGATCTCGGGAACCACTGGCCCGTATTGGATTTGTGTTAAATAGTCCACTAAACGGGGAGGCCTTGTGGGCTATATACCATGACGCTACGACTAATAGGACCGAAGTTACACGAGTGGAACCTCGCAGTGGTGCTAGTAATATTACAAGGCCTTAACTGGTTTTATTGTTTGAACGCGCCAATCTCCAGTCCTGCTCATCGAATTTAAAACGTCTTTATGTGTCTGATAGGGCGATGCAAGTGTATAATGTTATAAAAATATATATAATTTGTGGCCGTGTGGTGCACAGTGTGTTCACAACAGGCCAATACTCCAAGGGAGGTATCTCTCACTTGAACTTGAGCAATTGAAGCGACGGCTATGCAACGGCATTTTGTGCGAGTCTTGATGACATTAGAGGGCTTGGGTGGCGGAGAGCGCAACATTTCCATACGCCGCTATCCGCCGTAGATGTTTTTGGCCATCGTTGATAACTTGCCAAAATCCTACTGCTGGTTTGAATAAATCAAATTAAAACTACCTATATAGGATATTTTCAGGAGGAGGTAGTGCCGTGCTCCATAGGAGGAAGTAGTGCCTTGCATAGTGCCTTACATATTACATCCTCCTGTGCAACGGAATAGGGCCGGCACGACCGGGGACGTACATCTCGCTTAATAATACCACCGTAAAATGGCATCTACCGTGTCGCGTTTCGTGCGGTTTGTGCGTAGTCGGTTGCCCATTGGGGATCGGGAGGAGGGCAACGCATGGCATGGTAATTATGTGGCGTCGGTAATCTTTAAAAGGCTCCAAATACTCGTTTGCCCCCTATTCTATAAAAAGAATATACGGGCTGGCACGACCGAGGAAGTATCACTCGCTCACACGATGCCGCAAGAAATCTCCGCCGCATTTCGTGTGGTCTGTGAATGGCCGGTGGCTCATTGCAGGGGAGGAGGAGAGGAGTACAGTATATCTGCATGGAAGTTCTAATTTTTATGTATAATACAAAAAGAAAAAAGAAAAGGGGATAACGGCTATGTCAAATTTTGTCACGCAGAGAGCTTTTTGTAGGTATATTTTTTGTTAAATACTGATTTGAAATAAACTTCATAGGTTTAAATAAGATAAGATCCTGAAATATACTATATAAGATTTTTTAAAATTAGTTTATCGTTAAGTGCCGTCAAATTCTGCGAGCGTAGAAACGGAGACTCAAAAGTAAAAAAAAAAAACAAGACAAAATATTTGAAATATATTTTTTGCTGACTTATTTTTGTCTATTCAAGTCTAACTGACAAATTCAAACTATCGAAGAGATTTGATCTGGGAGTTTTCAATTTGCGCTGTTTGCTTCGCTCTCACAACACGCCGCAGCGGGAGCGTTAGAGGCAAAATATAATGTACACATGCACAATTTGAAATGAAATGATGATGTATTTATTAAGAATAGAATTCATTCATTCATTATCAGCCCTTATCGGTCCACTGCTGGACTTAGGCCTCTCTCAATGAACCCCAAAAAGACTGATCTCCTTCCTACTACTACTAGTCACATCCATCCCGGACCGGCTGCTGCACGGAGATCGTCTTCCCACCGGTGAGCGGTCCACCAACACTTCGTTTTCCTAAACGCCGCCTCCACTCCTTACTGGCCCATCTGTCATCTGTTTTTCTCAGTGTGTAACCAGCCCATTGCCACCTCGGCGCGCCTATTCGTCGCGTGATATCAGATACTATGGTCCTCTGCCTTATGGCTTTGTTACAAATTCTGTCAGACAGTGAAACACCCAACATAGCAAGTTGAATAGCCAGTTGAGCCACCGCAAACTTGCGGACCAGCCCTAAAACAAGAGGCCATGTTTCGACCCCGTAGGTCATCACGGAGAGAACCCAGGGAGGTTGAAGAATTTGTCTTCTAACATTAATTACCTTTTATATGTTCAATTGGTTTACATTTGTGTATTAAACTAACACACTGTAAAAGTAATAAATGTTATTTGCAATTAAAAACATATTTTTTTCTTTATTACAAGATGCCAAGAATAGGTAATTGTTACGCAGAAGAGACAGCCTCGGATAAGCGCTATTCCCAAGGGGTATTGAGAAAGATAATATTATGGTCTCATTGTGGTACGTGTTTGTAACTCTGTGGCTGAAATCTATAGACCATGCTCAAACTTACCTTATAATAACTAACCGTACATAAACCTTAGGTAAGGTTGAGCTCAGCACAATCATATTAGTCTCAAAGCACTGGTCGTCCCAGCACAGTTCATTTGTAATTCTGCGTGACAATTTCATAAGTAGTAACTAGAATATTGCTCTCTAGAAATATATATTTTTTTTTACAAAGTGGCATGTATTTAAAACTTCATGAACGTTCTTTAATTAATAAAGAGTCTTATTCGTTATGTAGTTGTATGCCACAGATAGATGTAAGAAAAACACGTAATGCCAGCATATATAGAAATCGTATTGAAAATGCTCTTAATAGTAAGTAATTACTAATAATTACAAAAAATACAACACAAATACACAATTACATGCCGTTATTATACACACAATAAACTAGCAATATTCGCACAATATTATTCGAAATATGCGTTATTAAATCAGTACAGGAAATATACAGACCTGTTGAATGCGAATTTCTTGTTCATTCCCCTCCCGGATCCCGGCTAGGATAGTCGGCTCACGTTTACAAGTACGCGACCGTATCATATTGCTCCATTTGTTGCTCACAATCACGAAAAATTACTCGTAAATACTAAAATGCCATTTTCTTTGTTGCAGGTGCGATCGTGATTTTTTTGTAGTGTTTTTTTTTATAAAATGTCGTGTTTCGTTGGAAACGTGTTGATTCCCGACTAAACAGTGAAGTGATCTGGTGATGATGTGATTAGAAGAAAAGTGGACAAAAATTGCCATCATGCTGCCTACAAATGTTATGTCCTTTATGAAAAAGGTAAGTGCCACTATTTTATCAACATTTAAGTATACAGACACAACAGAAATAAGCTTTTGTTTTTTATTATTAGTATTATTTAGAAGCATCTAAATGGAAACATGAATTTTACTGTCTGTACACTTAATTTTGTAAAAGTGAGTACGTATGGGTACTTTTGATTTTGATTTCTGTGCATATTTATTTATTATATGATAGCCTAAAATATATGTAGGCAGTTTCAAAGAATATAAATTAAGAAAAGTAAAGTACGGCCTTTCTAATGGCAGTGATTACGTTGAAATAAGAAGTCCACATATTGTATGCAAAAACTAGTCGGAGAGCGTTCATTAAAATGGTTTTTAAAAATTAAAAAAGAGCAGACGATAGTAAATTTATAACAAATTTTCAGCATTAATTGTGCATAAATATGTTAATTTTTACTATGAACTAAAGAATTTCTAATAGTAGCTATAAATTATAACTTTTCTTAACTTTGTCATTTGAACTACGCGCAAAATCTAAATGTACACAATTAGGTTTGTTTTCAGGACGATGAATTGTTGAATCATTAAAATTATCCGAAAGAGCTATATTGAGTTTCTTTTCACTTCCATAAGTTCAGGTGCTAAAAAGTGTGATAAAATTACAAATATTATTATTATGTTCACTTTCGTATGATGTAGTGTTATGCTACATTGCAGCCGCATCGGGTCAGCATGAGCGGGGAACATTTGTCGTGTTTCGTGTCACTTGTGATAATCAGGATGGCGCATTGACAATATTTAATCCGTATCCCGCGATTTCACCAGCATATAATCGAGTCCACTACATATTAACAATACCGAACACGATATAAAAAATATTTCATGTCATTCCTAATGGTAAACTATTTTCTGTGCCAAATTTCATACGAATTTGTTCAGCAGGTTTTGCGTGAAACCGTAGTGAAAAGAATTATACAGACATAACTTTCGCATTCTTTTTTAATTTATTTCTTTCATAATTATTTACACAAGTGTCACAACTTAACTATCCTCGCCAAATTTTTACGTTCGATGGAAAGGCACGTCCTACTTTTTTAAACAACAGTATTGTAAATAGGATGCACCTATAACTTATTCCAACTACTAGGGTGGATCTAAAAGTTCATGGCCTAACCTACATGGAGCTATGACATCTTTTCAAATCTACCGTCATTAGTTAGTATGTATCATATTGATTTATTGTGCGCAGTTTCATACCGATACTGCACAATATAAATTTTCTGTGATTATTTGTTTGAAGCAATCTGACGCAATTTTCAATAAAGGAGAAAATTGAACACCGTGCAGTCATTAAGTACCTCAATAAAAAGGCCTATCACCAAAAGACAACCATCAAGATATGGTGAGCACTTTGGGGGAGTCTGCTCCATCGTATTCCAGTGTCAAGAAGTGGGTAGCTGAGTTTAAGCGCGGTCGTGAGAGCATTAAAAATGATCCTAGGAGTGGAAGGCCTACATCCTCTACCACGAAAGAAAACATCGATAAAATTTGTGATCTCATACCGGGTGACCGACGTTTGACCATTGGTAAGATAGCTGAGATAACAAACATTAGTTAGGGCCGGGTGCAACACATAATAATGGAAGAGTTGGGGTTCCATAAGGTTTCTGCTCGCTGGATCCCGAGGTTGCTTTCAGCTGAACAAAAACGAGTTCGATACACAATTTCGCGAGACTGTTTGGAACTTTTTGAGACTGATCCCGAGGAATTTTTGTATGGACTTGTTACCATGTATGAAAGCTGGGTTCACCACTATACTCCTGAATCAAAGCAACAATCCAAACAGTGGGACAGATCAGACTCTCCTACACCGAAAAAAAGCTATGGTCGTTTTGTCGACTAACTAATTATTTTTGTAGATTATTTACCGAAAGGTCAAACTATAAATTCTAGTTATTATTGTAACCTTTTACGAAGACTCCGGGAGGAAATAAAAGAAAAAAGGCCGGGAATGTTGCGTAAGATAGTTTTGTTTCATCAAGACAATGCACGTGTTCACACTTCGGTTGAAACAATGTCTGTAATCCATGATTGTGGCTACGAATTGCTGCCCCACCCACCTTATTCGCCGGATTTAGCCCCCTCGGATTATCATTTATTTCCAAATTAAAAAAAAAACATTTGGATGGCTCGAAATTTTCGACCAAAGATGAGGTGATAGTCGCAGTAAGCGATTATTTCGCCGACCTTCCGGAATCTTTTTTTTCGTGGGGATAAACAAGTTGCAGGTCAGGTGGAAGAAGTGTGTTGAAATAGATGGAGACTATGTCGAAAAATGAAAATAAATTCAGATCCACTTTTCTGTCATTTTCTTGGTCGGGCTTAGAACTTTTAGATTTGGTAGTGTCACGGGAGGAGGTGGTGTCCTGCATGGTGCTTGACACTACATCCTCCAATGCAACGGAATTGGGCCGGACGACCGGGGAGGTACCTCTCTCACTTGATACCGCCACGTAAAGTGACACCTACGGTGTTGCGTTTCGTACGGTTTGTGAGTAGCCGGTGGCCCATTGGGGGGTGGAAAGGAGGACAACGCATCGGCATAATTATGCTGATGTACACTGGCGTCATTAGTCATTGAAAGACTTCGATTACTCCTTTGTACCTCTATACTATAAAAAAGAAAACAAAACTCATTTGTGCTACTGTAAATTCGACTATTAGAGGAGAGGGGTAAAGGAGATCTATACATTTGTATGACCATAAGGCCAATCAATTACAAGAGAGGAGGAAAGGAGAACCACGCAATTGTATGACTATAAGATCGTCTATTAGAGAAGAGGAGGAAAAGAGAGCCGCGCATTTGTATGACTATAAGCTCGTCTATTAGAGGAGAGCAGGATAGGAGAGCCACGCATCTCTATAACTATAAGATCGTCGATTAGAGGAGAGGAGGAAACGAGAGCCACGTATTTGTATGACTATAAGATCGTCTATTAGAGAAGAGGAGGAAAAGAGAGCCGCGCCTTTGTATGACTATAAGCTCGTCTATTAGAGGAGAACAGGATAGGAAAGCCACGCATCTCTTTGACTATAAGATCGTCGATTAGAGGAGAGGAGGAGTATAGAGCCACGCATTTGTATTACAAAGGTTGTCTATTAAAGTAGAGCAGGAAAGGAGAGCCACGCACTTGTATGACTGTAAAGTGATTTTCCAAAACGCTCGTTCTACTTCATTTACTAAATAAAACCCAAGCGCTAAATGCAATTTTGTAATCAAATACCTAATAAGTTATTCAATTCTAAAACCCGGTCTTATTATGATTTAAATTCAGCTCTTCCGAGCTGTATAATTGTTGACATAAGGAAAATTCTATTTCATTTACTAAACTAAACATAAGTCTTCAATATAATTTTAAAATCAAATACCTTGTTGGTATAGATTTTTAAAACCCGAACTTATTACTATTTAAATTTGTAACTCTTCGTAGCCTAAGTTTTTCACATTGAGCACGAAATCCTCTTAACATGAATTTGCACGGCGAAGAAGATTCCCCTTTCAATTTGCACACTCAATGATAGTTTTGAATTTCGAAATGCATTACCGGAGATGACGTAATGTTGGTAGGAGTTCAATATTAGCCATATACAATGCCTTTAGCATCGCCCCGCAGTTTCACCCGTGTAACGTCTACAGCCTTTCTCGAAAAATGGACTATTGTTAAATAACTGTTTCATATCAATCTAGTAGTTTTGGGTTTAGCGCGATCAAACGAACAAACAAACTCTTCAGCTTTAAGAATACATATTCTGAATTTGCTCGCAATTAAAACTATATGATACTAGCGATTCGTCCCGGCTTCGCCCTTGAATGACACAGGCCAGATCGTTACCTTAACAAATCACACACTAAAACCTTTCATTGGTAATCGCTCTATCCGTTGAAGAAAATCACATGAAAATCCGTCCAGCAGATTTTGAGATAATCGAAATGTTTTATAATATGTATATTGTCCTACAACACATGTTTTATAATGTGTTGTTTTATAAAATATATTTTTTTATAGGGTTATATTGCAGGGTGTTATCTCTAATAAACTACCGATTAACTATCGACATACACATAATTGTCATGCAGATGCGTCTCCCTCCTTTCCTCCTCTTCTCCAATGGACCACCGGCTAATCGCAAACTGCACAGAACATAACTGCTTGGGTATCAGTTCCTGGCGATATCATGTGAGAGGTACCTTCCCCGTGCGGGGCACGATGCGAGTTCCACGGTTTATGTTTACCCAAAATATTCTTAACGCGCCTTAATAAGTTATCACTATGACTACACTACTAACGTTTGAATTACTCTCCAGGTTTTGAATGGAGACGAACGGCACTAAGAAACTAAAATAATTTTATGTTTTCCGAACCCAACTTAGGGACTAAACTAGTTTTGTAGTAATAGACATCACTTAAAATACACACGAAACTATCGCTTAAAATAAGCACTGAAGTACCTATTCCAAAGCAATTAATATTATTCAAAGGTCACTCGCTCTAAAGGTCGATACACCATTTACATCCTAGAAAGGTCTAAATTATATTATTGTCAAAGGGTAAATTCCCGAGAAGCGCGCACGTTTGGACGTAAATATAATTGCAATTGGTCTGTGGTCCACCCCATTTTCAATTCATTAATCATCTTAAGTAAACTGCGTTTAAAGTACTGGCATAATTTATCTCTGATGGGCCCGCGGTGGACGGATGTTGGCTCTATACCTCTATAGGCTTTTATATGACTTGACATGGCTATCCCTATTGAGCGACAGTATACAGGAGAGTGATGTTGAGTGAGATCTTCCGATTGTGTGACCAGCCCATTGCCACTTCAGCGAGCTCATTCATGGTGTGTTATCGGATAATTTAGTTGTGGTTAATGTTAAATTGGTAAATGTCTGCTGGAAACTATTACAGGAGCAAATTCAAAAAATTTAAATACCAATAAGTTTCAGTTTTGCGTTTAATGACCATGATAATAGAAATATAATTAGTCCAAACATTGCCGCGCAAAGCGTAAAGTCTTTAACTTTTCCATCAATATAATTTTCCGCACTTAATTGTTCGTTAAATGTGCGAATCAAAACTACATTTATAACCAGGTACCAAGTTAACAACGTCCGGTTTTGTGTTTAATGCAAGGTCGTTCTCTTAACTGTAGAAGGACGTAGGTAAGCTTTTGTAGCTTCGGTCATGTGAAACTCGTAGTAAGGCTCCGTCCGCGGGGATTCGTTTAAAACTACTAATCACATATTGTTTTGACATTTACTCAACTTAGAACTTTGTTATTTAAACCGTCAAATTATAATCGTACGGTTAAATATTCAATCTTTATACTGCACTAGCTTTTATCTGCGGCCTCGCTGGAGTTGAAGCCCTTAAATTACTTTAAAGGCTAGAATAAAACTACTTTTACGGATTTTATCGCGGTTTATTTAATTATTTATCGGTTTATTTTATAAAAGGGGGAGGAGGCCGGCCTCCTCACATATGCCAAACATTAAACGTGCTCTTTATCGACACTGCAACTTAAACGGCATCGTGCGCGCGCCATCCTATTAGTGTGGGGAGGGGGGCCGCTTCCCCCTTTTCGACCCTATAGCAATTATTTCCCAAAAATATTTACTATAGAGTCGCCCACAATCAAACCGGTGCATCTCTTCCCATCTGCTGGAAAAGAGGCGGACTGTCTTCCTAGACAAGGACAAGCGCACCAGTATTGGGTCCCTACGAAAAAAGAAAAGAAAAAAAAGAGCTTAGCTAAGCTTTGTCTAATATTAATATAAGACAGTGTTGGATAGGACAGGTTATGAGAAAAAATTTGTAGGTGGTGCCACGTGCATGTACAGAGCCAATACAATGTCGCCCTTCAAATGAGGCGAGGCGTTCAAGTGATTGAAGTTTTGTGCAGAAACAACTCAACATTTGATGTCATTGTCTTACACTTGAAGCAACTTAAGTTTGTAAGACAATAACAATGACTTGTTTAGAAATATGAGTTTGTTACGGTCTTACATGAAGGCGGAATATGAAATTTGATGTTATTGCAATATAATTATATATAAAATATATTAATCATATAATTCATTTCCTTAATATTTACTTAATGCGAGTGTAATATTAAATCGAAACAAAATTAAAATACAAACACAAAATAAGCAGACAAGATCATTTATTAGATATTATTAAAAGTCGTCAAACATAATCACTAGAACCTAGCTGAATATTATATTAATATACTGCTATAATATATATTCACTGTAACAATTTATTAATAAACTTGGAAAATATGTAATGATGGAATTAAGATATTCAAAATTGTTAAAATATAAAATGATTACAGTACCTATACGATACACATTCAATTGCGCGCGTAATGACACTTTTTTTTTCGGAGGGACCTAATACTGATTAGCGGCGCTAGTCCAGCCTCTACAGTTCGACTGACTACGAAGACTTTTTGTCTTCCGGTTATAGGTAGACGATAGGGGGACAGACACCCCTTTTTTCCCGCAGATGGGAAGAGATGAACCGGGCTGATTGTGGGCGTACCTTATAGTGATTATTTTTGGGACCGAAAAGGGGGAAGCGGTCCCCCTCCCCACTCTAGTGGGACGGCGCGCGCACGATGCCGTTTAAGTTGCGGTGTCGTGGATAAGGATAATTGAGCTCGTTTAGTGTTTGGCTTACATTGCGTCTCCTTCCCTCTTTATAGTTGCAAGGTAACGCGAGTGAGTGGACGTGCCATTTGAAGAGGTACAAAATACCGCCTCTTGTATGTCATATTCAACACCAGACTTTTCTGACAGTTACGGCAACGCATCTAACGTTTCTAACCGATGTTTGGTTTCAATATTTATTCGAATTCGTTGCTGAATACCGGTACCATATTTGATAGCATATCTGTCACTTGTATGGTAATGAATATCGAAAATTTCGTAAAGAAGAAGACCCTAGTTGTTCCGTGTGCTGCGTGTGTCAGCACACAGCCGGTCGTTAAAAAATATTTGGATCACAAAACGTGGATACTTCATATCTCAGGACGGGATGTTACTTGAAGAGACAAGATATGTTTGTTATAATATAAGCTTTGCCTCCGCTAATCTTGTGTATAAATTGCCTGAGCCAATTATTATACCAGTGATTATGATGGGAATATGGATCCACATAAGAGATCTGTAAAAATGTGCAATATATTAAAGACCATAACATAAAACTTAAAAAGAGAAAAATGTATGTATATTGTTATGGGCAAACTGCTGTCAACTAAACTGTATAGGTACTATTTAACATTGATCAATTCTTTTAAGAGGTGTCATAGATTTCTAAATTAAAAATAATAATTACAGAATACGGCTACGCTCAAATGCAAGACATTCTAAATTTTAACTAAATTCTAAATTATAAAAAGAAACTTTTATATTCATAGGAAAATTTCGATTTTGGTTCATTTCTCAAATCGGACTATTGTAAAGTGAGGAATCAAATTCGAGTCGATTTCGTAATGTTATCGTAAGTGTCTACCAAACATTTTCGCCGGAATATTTTGAAGGTGTTTGTACTGGAGAACGCTCACGCTCCGTTCAACTCGCTTTCAAAATGGAGTGTTCTGGAGTGTTTTGATCACAGTGTAATATGACTTGGTAGTGTAGTGTTGCAATTTTTAGCCGAAACTTAACTCATAATGTGCAAAGTATGCTTCGTTACTCGTGTTTAAGTGAATTAGCAGAAATTATTGCTTGGACTGCAATAGCAGACAATTTAAGTGAGACAGGAGTATTCCTATCAAAGCATATATAAAACCTTAGGAGAAGCATACGCGACCATACATTTTGATCAATTTCATCGATTAGTAAAACATTAATCGACCCGAACTCTGTTTATGCGACAATCGGCAAACTTATTTATTTGACGTAAATAAAATGACTCAAAGACAGACAAATCATTGAAGATGCATTTTACATGTACGTACATGTATGTGTATACGCATTGTGTATAATAGCTCTTTTTAACTATCACATTTAC
>JAFELO010000652.1:660744-679049 GCA_017140195.1 Eumaeus atala | reverse complement strand
AGAATTGTTGCTGTAATTTTAGGGTTATCATATCTTCCATATATTTCTAGTGAAAATACTTGAAAAATAAAAATAGAGAACGTTTAGATTTCTTGTAATTAATATGTAGATAGATTTACAACTGGTAGATACTTTACTGTGTAAGAATTTGTGAGCACTGCTCGTTTAGCCCCCTATACTATAATAAAAAGGATTTTCTTATTAAGTAACAACTGATATCGAATACGATGGAATACAGTAGCAAAGTGAAGTGATTTAAACGCTTGTATTCGCTGATAGGAAAAGGAAATTTCCCGCCTATCGTGTCCATGCCGCCATCTTGTTTCATCCATTTCAATGTAACTTAGTCCTACTACTCCGCATTCACCCTTACGTCTATTGAATTATATGTTACACTGAACAAACCTGGGAATGCGAAATAATACTACTGCTCTCGAAGCCCTAATTTCTCTTAACATATCTTCTTACCTAACAAGAAGTTTGAAAAAAATCTTCAAAATATGTACAATGATTTTTGGCAAGAAGTTGCATTTGCTGCATTGCAGTAGAGTAGTCCAGCACCATGGGGGATGTACCTCGCGCTTACAACACGCGAAAAGTTCTAGAAAAGCAGAATAGGGGCCATCTTATTCTTTCTACGCTCTCCAGTCGCATACGATCGGGTTTGGGTGAAGAGTATTGAATTACTCTTTTCCGCGTTTACCTCGACTCTCCATTTTAGGAACCATTCGCCGAGGTCGGTGACGGCCCTTTTGAGTAGTTTGGCTCCCTCTCTGGGAACGTTTCTAATGTACAGTGCAGTGTCGTCCGCGCACATCACCAGCTGCACGCTGGGGTGTGGTGGTAAGTCGCTAGTGTACAGATTGTAGAGGGTGGAGGATAGTACAGAACCTTGCGGAACCCCGGATCTTAAGTGAGCGGGGGCGTGCAGTGTGCCCTCCACTCTGAAACGGAACTGCCTATTTCCTGGTTATCTGTTTATAATCAGTACCATCCTATCAGACAGCTCTAGTCGGTATAGCTCGTTGATAAGGCCAGACCTTATCGAACGCCTTTGCTACATCGAAAAAGACAGCACACGTGCCGTGCGGTCGTTTTCTGTGTAGTCCTGTAAGTACATATTCCGTGAAGCGGGGTACTCGTCGGGAGCAGCTGTGACTATTGACGAAACGCAAATTGTTCGTCTATGACTAAGTCTCTCTCGTATTACGATTTTTAGGCGTGCGAATATATTCCTTTCCTATATTTTTGCTAGCGAACTTATAAGATTTGTAGATCGGTAGCTAGTGGGCTCCGTCCCGGGGTCCGGGTACATTGCGTTAGGAGAGCGTTAAAGATACACACTAGGAGGTGTATGATGGCAGGTGGTAGCTGTTTCAGTACTATGCCTATTATGCTGGGCGAGTGTATACTCCGCGCGTTCGCGTGGGCGTGACGGGTGCGTTGACGGTGCTGTGATCATCGGCAAAAATTTTTTTTACGGTAGTCCCGTATTTTTTGCTGCTCCTACTACCCCAGTTTACGAGATGGGCGTTTAGGTCCCCGACTAGAGTAACAGGGTTCTAGGATATTAAAAGTAGCTTTAAGGTCGCTGACTAGAAGTGATTTAGTGCCAGTTTGCAGGGATGAAATCGACCTGCTGGGGGGTCGGGCGCTTTGGTGCATGTGGGGCTTTCGGTTCTCTGGGTAGGTTAGGTTAGGGGATTCGGTAACTATATCATTCGTCCCGCCTCTGTTTCGCACATAATAAACCCTAAAAAAGAGAGAGACAGTCTGGTTATTTTAGATATTGTTGTGTTTATTGGGCTATTAACGCAATTGCAACTTATGCGTCTCAACTAGTAGCGAATCGAGTTTAGCTGAATTGTGAACATTAAATAGTGATATATCCGGTAGCCGTTACTAGCTATAACAATACCGAATGTTTTTAGTCAATACCGGTATTGAAAACTAATATTGGTTAGATCTGTTAGTCACATGCCTAGCAAAATCCATTATCAGATAAGGCAGAACTTTCATCAAGCTAACTGCCAACAAAAAGTATCGCAACATTGTTGCGGTAATGACTACCGACGTTGCCCATAAACATCGACTAGTAATGATTTGAACGTGGTGCTATCAAAAGACATGAGTGAAGCTATAGCGCGATGTAGCTGGCTGACAGCGCCATCTGTTACGGCAATTTGTAAACTTCGTTTACGCACGTTACACCTGATTTACACAGAATTCCTATTATACAGGGTTGTATTGTTGCTCTTGTCTGATTCGTTATTGGCCATTGTTGCCTAGTAGTATCGGGGCACTGATTGTGAATATTCTCTAGAGCTACACCAAAATTACAACATGAACAATATGACAACATAATAGCAAAAATAAAAATAAACTCTTATTATTTAAATTTAATAACAAATAATTTTATTCAGTTTATTATAGGTTACAAACAACGACTATTTTTTGCATAATATAACGTATATTAAAATAGACTGGTGTAAATGTATATGTTATCTATGTGTATATGTTACCTGTGTGTATATTATGTTACCTATGTGTATAATATGTTTATAGTGCACAGCGGACACTGAGTGTGTACCTCCGCATCAAAACTATTTTATTATTTCTTTCTTTTGTAAACTGTATTTTTTTAATGTGTAAATTAATAAATGGTCTAAAAGGTTTAATTATTGGGCACACCCATAAATGACCCCGGTCGATATAAAGTGTTAGTGGGTATTAAGCTTTGGGTAGCTTAGCCTTTTTTTGTTGACGCGGGAAAGCGCACTTTGGCGCCTTCACTGGCCCTGGGTGGGGTCCAGTGCAATGGGATGAGGTTCTCATCCTCGCCCCTTGCCCCATGTGCAAAAGCGTCGAATCCTTTTGCTTTTTTGTCCCATGCTGCCTTTTAGACCCCTCTTCTTATAGTGGTACAAAGATTTTCCGCCTCCTCGGTTCAATTGGCTTCGCCCAAGGTAGACGGGTTCATTCCAAGCTACTGAGCCCCATCGCCACGAATAGGCTTGAACCGAGATTGGGTGGATAGTTTAGCCTAAAACTGTAGACAGTAAGAACTAACAATTTTACTTCCATACATGATGTTAACTTCAAAGTTACAGTAAAATGATGGCAATATCTAAAATGCTATTGACAGGGTACAAAGTAGAAGAGGCAAGTCGCGCTCACACAGCCCCATCACGCTCGAACCTGTTTCAGACAAAACCTTTTTCTCTAAATCTTTCATTCACGTCAGATGCCATTGCAGCTACCGTGCGCGAGCTGCCCTCGACGTCAGTTTCGAGGCATGAGGGACCCCGCAATCTCTCTGGCTATCATAATAACAGTTTGATTAGCTGTAATAAACATTCCCATATCGGGATGCATCTCTCCCATCTGCGGGAGAATGTGGAATCGGATCACTTTTCGAACCCAAACCTAGTCTCGTCGCCCGACGAGCACTCCTAGCAATCCGAGGAAGCTGTATTGGGCTTTACACAAACACACACACACACACACACATACACGCAGCACGCACGCACGCACGCACGCACGCACAGCCACAAGAAGCTCTTGAAAAAAGGATTGTGGACACGCACAGAGCGCCACTCCAAGAATAAACGCCGAGCTTATCTGTGAGGCGTGTGGACGTCCCTGCTTCTCTAATATTCGCTTGTACACCAATCAAATCGTGTCTTATAGATGCATAAATCATCTGTGATAGATATAAAGGCCAATCACGACGATGAAGAAGAGGCTATTGAAGCACCCACACGACACGTAACGCGACAGCATATCTGAAACTTTTCACGTAAACGTGTAAGCGCGAGGTACCTCCCCCATGGTGCTATGGACTATTCTACTGCAATGCAGCAAATGCAACTTCTTGCCAAAAATCACTGTATATATTTTGAAGATTTCTTACAAATTTCTTGTTAGGTAACAAAATATGTTAAGAGAGATTATGGCTTCGAGAGCAGTAGAAGTTGAAAATAGTTTCGCATACCCAGCTTTGTACAGTCTAACAAAAAAATCAATATACAAAAGAGTGAATGCGGAGTAGTAGGACTAAGTTACATTGAAATGGGTGAAACAAGATGGCGGCATGGACACGATAAGCGGGAAGTTTCCATTTCCTATCAACGAATACAAGCGTTTAAATCACTTCATTTTGCTACTGTATTCCATCGCATCCGATAGCAGTTGTTACTGATTAAAAAAATCCTTTTTATTATAGTATACTAAACTAAACGAGAAGTGCTCACATAATACCGCCGTAAAGTTACATCTTCAGTGTCGCATTTCGTGCGGATTGTGAGTAGCCGGTGGCCCATTGGTGGGGGGAAGGAGGTAAATTCATCGGTATAGTAATAATGTTCATGGGCGTCGGTAGTTCTATATTCAAAAAAAGTGGTACCCTTTTGATGGGTAATCACGCCCATAGAAAGCAGCGTGATTCTATTGCTATGCAGACATATTGCCCTCCTTGCCTCCTTAATGAGCCACCGGCAACGAAAAAGACACTCAAAACGCGACACAATAGCCATCAGTTTACACCAATATCATGTGAGCGAGAATTACCTCTTCGGTCGTGCCAGCCCACTACAGCTGCAATGTAGCTATGACACAAATTCTTACAAAGAAAAATATTTAGCAGTTATAAACATATCTATATTAAATACAAAAACTCTAAACGTTCTCTATTCTTTTTTCAACGATTTTCACTCGGAAGACATGGAAGATAAGATAGCCCAAAAATTAAAACAACAATTCTGTATTAAATATAAATAATTCTATGTACAAATCTATACTAAGTACAATACACCTTCAAAATGTTCCGGCGAATTTTTGGTTACTTAACGATGACATTACAAAGTCCACTCGAGTTGATTCCTCACTTTACAATGGTTCGATCTGAGTAAATGAGCCGAAATCGAATATTTGCTTATGAATATAAAAGTTTCTTTTTATAATTTAGTATTTATTTTAATTTTAGAATGTCTTGCATCTGAGCGTAGCCCGTATTCTGTAATTATTATTTTTAATTTAAAAACCTATAAAACCTCTTAAAAGAATTGTTCAATGTCAAATTGTTCTCATACAATTTACTTGACAGTAGTTTGTCCATAACAATAGACATAAATTTCTCTCGTTTTAAGTTTCATATGTCTTTATTACTTTGCACATTTTTACGGATTTCTTATGTGGAGCCATCTTCCCATCATAATCACTGGTATAATAATTGACTCAGGCAATTTATACACAAGATTAGCGGAGGCAAAGATTATATAATAACAAACATATCTTGTCTCTTCAAGTAACATCCTGTCCTGTGTGCGAAGTATCCACATTCTGGTGTCATGAACATCTTTGTATATATCGGTTTGTGATCCAAATAATTTTTACGATCGGCTGTGTGCTGACCCTTCAAAGGCAGGTTATTACTTCTGAGCTGGTTCTACACCTCTTTTAAACCATTTGACACTCGTTCACCTCGCACAAACTTGACGAACCGACAAAAAGACAATCACCTGTCCAAGAAGTTAACTAAGATCAGAAAACTTTCGTGTATTCTCCGACGAATACTTTGCGTGCAACAAAAAAGTTTGCACGTCCAACTGCAATTGAAAACACTTTAATTTTCCTTTTTCCCTAGGTACTATAATTAAGTTTGAGGTTGCTGTACTAATAATTGGTAATTAGTTATATTAATGTATCTGCAGCAACAGATATATCTATATTTATTTATCTACAGTTGAAATTGTAATTTGCGTAAGAGCTGTCCTGCGTCGTCTATGTTTTTAAATCCTACTTTTTCTTCCGAAAAATAAGGGATGGTCCGTGCATTTAAAGTACCATATTATCTTAAAATGCAGAAACAATATAACGCGATTTTAGAGAGCTCTAGTAATAATAGACAAATCAAAATCACGGCTTGTAGCTGATTTGTAGCCCAAATCAACCCCACCCGTCAGAGGGGGGAGGGGTGAGGAGGCCGGCTTCCTCAGACAAGTCAAACAAATAGATGAGCTCAATTATCATTATCCACGTTCCACAACATTAAACGGCATCGTGCGCGCGCCATCCCACTAGTGTTTGGAGGGGGACCGATTCGCCCCTTTCGGTCCCAAAAACAATCACCATAGGGTAACACCCACAAAATATTCCGGTTCATCTCCTCCCATCTGCAGGAAAAGACGGGGGTCTGTCCCCCTTTCGTCTACCTACAACTAGAAGTCAAAAAAGTCTTTGATAGATCCGACGAACTGTAGGGGCGAAAGCATAAAGCGGCGCCAACAGTAATAGATCCCTCAGAAAAAAAACTAGGCGATTAGGTCGGGAATAAGAAGGCAAAACCATTGAGAGCTGAGTGCCATGCATGGCGAATGACACTACATCCTCCTAAACAACGGAATTGGGCCGGCACGACCGTGGAGGTACCTCAGGCTCACATAATACCGCCGTAAAGTGACATCTACGGTGTCGCGTTTCGTGCGATTTGTGAGAGCGTGTGGCCCATTAGAAGGGAGAGGAAGGGGGAGGAGCAACGCATCGGCATAGTAATTAAGTGGATCTTCATGGGCGTTAGTAGTTGTCAAAAGGCTCCGATTTCTCGCTTGCACCCCTTTTCTAAAAAAAAATAATGAGAAAGATAAAAAATCACAGTTACAAAATACTAACCAAATTTGCATAACACTACATGATTTCATACGTTACTAATGTATATCGTAGAGATGCCAAAAAATATCCATGTTAAATACCCAATAGCGTAGAAAACGATTTTTCAAACAATGTCCTTCGAATGGCTGATGAATCGGATAACACTTTTAGTTGATTCTATTTTTAAATATATTAACTTAAATATAAATTAATTTCAAACGTGGTGTTTTGATATTTACAACATTTATAGTATAAACTATAATATCGCAACTGAACAGACCACGCTACCTAAAGAAACGCAATTATTATTACAATTAATGATTCAGTTGCAATCTGCAATCAATAGTTGTGCTCTGTTATTTTTATTTATCGAGCTCTCTAAGATCGCGTTTTATTATTTCTACATTTATCTAAGCTCACGTCTTACGGATTCGAACCCGGGCTCGTTTCCGTAGCGGTGTGTGAGTTTGTCATTCTGTCATATGTCTTATAGCTGAGTAACTATATGTGAGGTTTGAATGCTCGACCGGTACGAGCGGTGTTCATAGTATTGGTTGTAGCAGGAGAAAATTCATTTACGCACCATCCTGCCGACCCAAGGGGGCCTGAAGTGTGTGTCGGGCTCAGGTCGTGAAGCGATAGCTACTACCGTCTAAAACCTGCTATCCGTAGGTTGGCCCTATTGGCATTTTACAGCGGATGCGTGTCTGGTTGTGTCTTTGCTTGTGTGCAAGGGTGGACTTAGCAACTGCTACGGCTATCGCGTCGTTGGCGTCGTGCACTACGTGCTTCGGCCGACGATATCGAGAATCGGTTATTAGCGTCGGATCATATTCCGACGTCTTTTTTATAAGATTATTTGGGTGATTTAGGGCCCTATCGAAGAACTTTTGAGAGAGCTCTTTAAAGTGGCCCTTAACCGAGGTCAGTTTAAAGTCACAGCGTAGATCGATATCGCGCACGTACCAGGGGCAACCAGTAGCCGTACGCAGGAACCTGTTTTGCAGTTTCTGCAAATGATGTATTTGTTGGGGACAAAATCGGTCGAATGCATGTGATGTACAAAGTGAGCTTATGTCTATTAGCCATTTTGCTCCTTTTGTTTATCAACGGATAGAGTTTGAACAGGACGTATTGCGCCTTTTTTATAACTCTATCGATGTTCTTCCGGAAGTCCATCGATCTATTCAGTGTGACGCCGAGATATTTGACCGTCTCCGCTCCAGGAATTTCGTTCCCGTAGAGCAGAATAGTGGCCATCTTGTTCTTTTTCTTTTCGCGATCTCCTGTCGCGCGTGATCTGGTTCGGGTGAAGATTATCGACTTACTCTTTTCCGCAATCAACTCTATTCTCCATTTCAGGAACCATTCGCCGAGGTCGGTGACGGCCCTTTGGAGTAGTCTGGCTCCCTCTCTGGGAACGTTCCTTTTGTACAGTGCGGTGTCATCCGCGAACATCGCCAGCTGTACGCTGGGGTGTCGCGGTAGGTCGCTGGTGTACAGGTTGTAGAGGGTTGGGGATAGTACAGAGCCTTGCGGAACCCCGAATCTGACAGGGCGGGGGGAGGACAGTGTGCCCTCCACTCTGAATCGGAACCGCCTGTTCTCTAGGTAGCTGTTTATGATCAGTACCAGTCTATCAGGCAGTTCCAGTTGGTACAGCTTGTAGGTGAGGCCCTGGTGCCAGACCTTATCGAACGCCTTTGCTACGTCGAAGAAGACAGCACACGTGCCGTGCGGAATTCTTCTGTGTAGTCCCGTAAGTACATATTCCTTGAGATGGTGTACCTGTTGGGGGCAGCTGTAAATTTTACGAAAAGCAAACTGTTCATCCATGAACAGGTTTCTCTCTCGTATCACGGTTTTTAAGCGTGCGAGGATAATTCTTTCGTATATTTTCACTAGCGAGCTTATAAGACTTATAGGTCGATAGCTGGTCGGCTCGGTCCGGGGTTTTCCCGGTTTGTGGATGCCTATCACTATTGCTTCCATCCAGATGTCCGGGAAGGCGCTATGCGTTAGGAGAGCGTTGAAAATACACACCAGTAGGTGTATAATGGCAGGGGGTAGCTGTTTTAGTACCTTGTTTGTGATACCGTCGGGCCCCGGCGACTTTTCAGTGTGGAGGTTTTTTATAAGCGCCTTCACTTCGTCCGCGTCCGTCGGACGTATGATCTCATCACCGTCGCCCGGCGGCACGGCCAGTAGGGCCGTTACTACCCTCTGCACCTCCTCCAGGTGCGAGGGGTCTGTTGGGAGCGGTGCTGGGAGCACATTGCCTCTCAATCGCGCCTGCTAAACATTCCACTTTTCCCCATCCTCCAGTGCAGGTAGTAGATCTACGCGGTTCAATGGTGGCATTTGCTCTGTTGGCTCTGTCTTCATCGCCCTGGCTAGAGGCCAGTAGGCGGTCTGTGACGGTTTTAGTTCACTAGCGAACTGATCCCATCTTTCGTTTATGACTTCGGTACGGCCTTTTTGACTTCTCTTTCGAGTTGTCGGAGGGCTCGTCTGTTCTCATCGCCTCCGTGGCGGTCGTACAGACGTTTAGTCGCGTTTTTCCTACTTATGAGATACCTAACGTCGTCAGGGAGAGCCAGCCGTTCCTCTGGGACGGCGGAGATCTCTCTAGACGATTCTCCCATCTTGTTCACAATAAAATTGTTGACATTTGAGGAGGCCGCGATGGCGGCCTGTTGGGTGTCTAAGACGTGTGAGATGATGTAGAGGTCGCTCGATTTGAGATTACAAAACTTATCTTTCAATAGTTTGTAATCGATGATCTTTTTTGTGATTTTATTTGTGTTCCTGGTCCTATCGTAGCCTATTTCTATTAATATGGGCCTATGATCCGAGCTCAGCTCGTGTAGCGTTTCAGCCGTCTTTATGGTGAGTGAGACGCTTTTGAACAGTGAGATGTCGATCGTGCTGGGAGATTGTATATTCCGCGCGTTCGCGTGAGCGTAACGGGTCGGCGTATACGGCGCGTTGATGATGATGTTATGATCATCGGAAAAGTCTAATATTGTGGTTCCGTGCCTGTTGTTGTGCCTGCTGCCCCAGTTTTTGTGGTGGGCGTTCAGGTCCCCGGCCAGGATGACAGGGTCGTCTGGGTCTAGGACGTTGAAGACAGCTCCAGGTCGCTAACTGGAAGCGGCTTCATGCAGAGTTAATATGCAGAGACTATGGTGATGGGCTGATGGCCGATCATGCATAGCTTGCATAATGAGACTTCTAGATTTTCTAGGGGGGGGAGGGTCGAGAGGGATATAGTGTAGCGCTCTCTTGTAGTATATGACCGTACCTCCGTGACGGGATCGAGTTCTATCATTCCGAATGATATTGTAATTGCTAATACGCGGATTTGTTTGTGTCGGTTTTAAAAACGATTCCTGCAATAGAAGGATGTATATTTTGTTACGTGGGAGGAAATCCCGCATCTCATGTATGTTGGATCCGATGCTGTTCGCGTTGAACGATGAACGCCAATCGCAATGAGAGTGCTTTAATCCTCCCCGTCGTAGCCATTGGAGGCTTATTTTGTCATGCGCTTGATCGTTTCGACCAGCACTGAGTGCTCCACCATGGCTTGGATCTTCTCCGCCATGGTGCCATATTTCACTTTCCGGGCAAATAATATCAATAATCCACTGCCCTTATGAATTCCGCCAGGAATTCGAAGTCCGCCACGATGCTCTCGGCCCTGCAACCCTGCGGGGGTGCGTATTGGGGCTTCTGACGCAGTGTAACCTTCTGCGGCGCGGCCGCCTTTGTCCTCTGGCCCTCGGGTGCCCGGGGCTTCGAGGCCCTCTGCGGCTGCGGGGGGTAGGGAGGAGGGGTTTTTGTGCTGCTGGGGGCCCTGTGGCCCTCAGCGGTCGTGACCACGCGTTCGTGGTGGGTAGGGGGGGAGGGATGTACTCGACCTGCTTCGGTGTCGGGCGTTTCTGTGCCGGTGCTTGAGGGGCCCTCGGTCCCCTAGGTAGGGGCTCCGGCGTCCCTTGGGGCTTCTGGACCCTCTTCTTGTATAACTCGGGGGCCTTTGGGAACCCCTTGTAATTGGCCGTGTGGCCCGATTGGCCGCACAGCACGCATGCGGGAGGTTCCGCGGAGTTGCTGTCTCTGAGACAGTCCGCGGTGGCGTGATCGCCCAGGCACTTAACGCACCGGGGCGCCCGTAACAATTACGCGCCGAGTGCCCGTAGAGTTGGCACCGGTGGCATTGGCCTGGTACCCTCCTCTTATTCGCGGGCTCGACGCGGAAGTTCGTCACTTTGCTGATTGCTCGGACGTTGTATATCTCCTTGCTCTCAGGAGATAGAGTCAGAACAACCAGTAACATGTTAAACGGCACTTGCATCTGCGTACCCTCTCGCTTTTCCAGTCGGTACATCCTGTGTACCTCTACCACGGTGATCTTCTTCTCCCTTAGCTCGTCGGCAACCTTCTCGGTGGTGACCACCTTCGGGATGCCCTTGATCACCACTCTCAGGAGGCGCTCCTCCTCCAGAGTGTACGTGTGGTACATAATACCACGCTGTCGAAGGAGCGCTGTCAGCCGGCGGTGCTCGCCGGGGGAAGCGGTGTTCACCCGGATGCCGTTTCTTACGGCCCCCGCAGAAATGTAGTTTATACATTCCTCATCTTTTATCTTTGTCACGTTCTTCCACTCACATTCATCGTGGACGATGATGGGTGGTGGACGTTTGTTGCTTGCGGTCGCGGGAGGTTGTACCTCCATGGCGACCGGGGCCGCCTTCGATGACGGTTTGGGGGACGACGAAGGTCCCGCGGTCTGGGCGTCGGAGGGCCTTTCCCCGCCATGTGTTTGACCGCCTTAGTGGGAGGGGCGGCAGTTGCCGATTTTATCGAGGACTCCCCGGCGGAGTCTCCGCTTCCTGAGCGGAGCTTCCTCTTCTTCGTGGTTCGCTTTTTCTTGACGACCGTGAAGCCGTCGTCGGAGCCTGAGTCCGAATTGTTCGAACCCGATGTCGACATGACCTCTGTGGCAGAGATCTCCTCGGACTCGGAGCTGTCGTATGTGGCTTCGTAGTCCTCGGCTGCGTCGAGATAGTTTGCTTTTAGGAACTCATGGAGTTCCTTCTTTTTCTTCTCGTTTGCCATACTGAATTACACATTCGAGCGAGGCAGAGCTTTAAATACAGCTAACTGCCAACAAAAAAGTATTGCAACATTGTTGCGGTAATGACTACCGACGTTGCCCATGAACATCAGTGAGGATAGACTTAATGTGAGGTTATCAAAAAACATATGTGAAGCTATAGCGCGATGTAACTGGCCGACAGCGCCATCTGTTACAACAATTTGTAAACTTGATTTGCCACACATTGTCAGGTACAATTTACACAGAATTCGTATTAGTACAGGTTGTACTTTTGCGAAACGTGCGATATACGGCAACAAAAATACAACTTTGACTGTACATATAATGTTATATAATATTACAGTAGCAAATACGAACTCCACCTCAAGCAATAACAAATTATTAATAATTTTGTCACAAATAAGAGTACTTTTAGTATTTAAATTTAATAAGTTGTTATAGTAAGCTATCTAAAAACAACAATATGTGAATAATTAATTCTCGAAGCCGGTTATGTGAGTGTTTAACTAGCATTCAGGTCATTCTACGCTTACACAAAGCGTAGAATACTTCACGAACTACATAGACGTATTGGATAATTTACAATAACAGTTACATATGTACATGGTTTTAGGAATTAAAAAAGTTTGGATATTTTCTTTTAAGATAATATGGTACTTTAAAGGCACGGACCATCCCTTATTTTTCGGAAAAAAAAGTAGGATTTGAAAACATAGACAACGCAGGACAACTCTTAAGCAAATTACAATTTCAACTGTAGATGAATAAATATAGATATATCTGTTGCTGCAGATATATTAATATAACTAATTACCATTTATTAGTACAGCAACCTCAAACTTAATTATAGTACCTAGTAAAAAATGAAAATTAAAATGTTTTCAATTGCAGTCGGACGTGCAAACTTTTTTGTTGCAAAGTATTCGTCGGAGAGTACGCGAAAGTTTTCTGATCTTAGTTAACTTCTTGGGGAGATGATTGTCTTTTTTGTCGGTTCGTCAAGTTTGAGAGTACCTTATGTTATAAATTAAATACATTTTATTATTACAAAAAACTATAATATAAAGTTATTATAACACCACATGGTGATCTCTCGCTGCCAGCACTAATTAGTGCAATGCTAGGCAGCGAGATAGCCTGGAATGCGTTTGCTTCGCCCAACATGTTGTGCGAGGTGAACGAGTGTCAAATGGTTTAAAAGAGGTTTAGAACCAGCTCAGGAGTAATAACCTGCTTTAGTAGGGGTCGCAGAGCGTCCGTTTGGAAAAATTGAAGTCCGCTCAGAAGACCCGTGTTGTTCGGTGTGCTGCGTGTGCCAGCCGGTCGTTAAAAATGTTTGTTTCACAAATGTACGGGACTAGAACTTTTAGTTTTTGCTATCTACAGTTTCAGGCTAAATTGGTTCAAGCCTTGTCGTGACAATGGGGCTCAATAGCCTGATGTGAACCCAGACACTTTGGGCGAATCCAATTGAACCGAGGCGGCGGGAAATCTTTGTACCCCTCTTATAAGAAGAGGGGAATAAAAGGCAGGAGTATATTCGTATTCCTCTTATAAGAAGAGGGGGCAAAAGAGAAAAAGGATTCGACGCTTTTGCACAGGAGGCAAGGGGCGAATATGAGAACCTCACCTCATTGCACTGTCCCAAAGTTAGTGGGGTTGTCCTGTAATGCGGGACGACACCTGTGTAGGTGGCGTCAGTCCCTCAGGCGGATGACTAGCCGTTGTGGTGCCCTGATGATTTGTTGTTCCGTGGCGCCTCACCAAAAGCGGCACTCGCGGCGGTTTTTGTGGGTATTCGGCACTATCATGTACCGCTAGTCCGACACATCACTGGACCCCACCCAGGACCAGTGGTGGCGCGTAAATGCGTTTCCCCGCGTCAACAAAAATAAAAGGCTAAGCTACCTAGAGCTGAATACCCACTGACACTTTATATCGACCGGGGTCATTTATTGGAGTGCCCAATAATTAATCCCGTTAAGCCATTTATTAATTTCCACATTAAAAAAATACAATTTACAAAAGAAAGAAATAATAAAATAATTTTGATGCGGAGGCACAAACTCAGTGTCCGCTGTGCCGCTGGTGAGACACAGCACTATAAACATATTATACACATAGGTAACATATACATATAGATAACATATACACATAGGTAACATATACACACAGGTAACATATACACATAGATAACATATACATTTACATCAGTCTATTTTAATATACGTTATATTATGCAAAAATTGTCATTATTAGTAATCTATAATAATATAATAAACTGAATAAAATGATTTGTTATAAAATTTAAATAGTAAGAGTTTTTTATTATTCTATTGTGTTGTCATAGTCCGTCTTGTGTTTTTTTGAATTGAGGCTGAGTATTAAGCAGGTAAGGAATGCGCCTTTTGAACGTCACCATAGTAATCACTCGCTCTAGGTACTTCATATTTACCCGCCGACATCGATCTGGTAGAGTATTTATTGCCGACCCGTGATAGTTATGAACTAGTATTAAACATTTATGTTTTAAGTTAATGGGTAGGATTTTTTATATTTTAGATGACTAATAATAATTTCCCTTTCAGCTACCCTTTGTTTTTTTGTTAACTAATAATTTAAAAAAATCTAATATGAAGAGACTCTCATTTATCAACATTACTTTTAAATGTCAGACCATAACAATCAAGACAGTAGTTCAAGAACTAAAGTCATATATAGACACTGTAATGAACAAGGAGGGACTTTAAAACTGAGAAGGTAGAACTTTCCTAGTAATATTCTTAATTTATTACAAATGTAATCTATATGAGAGGATTACGAAAAGCTTATGTCTATTATCATGCCGAGGTAAGTGACGTTTTTTACTTGTTCTATTGGTTTACAAAGACAGCCTGTGTTACTATTGTGCATACAATCATAGCTATGGATGTGCACTTGGGCATTCGTTAAGGATTGGTTTATGTAAGGTGAGTGTATTATTATCATATTAGTTTTATCTGTGTTGAGAACGATACCGTTGTCATGAGACCACTTGACTACAGCGTCTCCATCCTGCTGAGTTAGACGGCAGGTTTCGACGGCTTGTCGCTAGCGGCACGCAGCGCACACAGGTCGTCCGCGAACATATATGCTGAGCAATGGCGTATTATGTAGCTTGAGATGTAGCTCTAGAGACTATTCACAATCAGTGCCCCGATACTACTAGGCAACAATGGCCAGTAACGAATCAGACAAGAGCAACAATACAACACTGTATAATAGGAATTCTGTGTAAATCAGGTGTAACGTGCGTAAACGAAGTTTACAAATTGCCGTAACAGATGGCGCTGTCAGCCAGCTACATCGCGCTATAGCTTCACTCATGTCTTTTGATAGCACCACGTTCAAATCATTACTAGTCGATGTTTATGGGCAACGTCGGTAGTCATTACCGCAACAATGTTGCGATACTTTTTGTTGGCAGTTAGCTTGATGAAAGTTCTGCCTTGTTTGGTACTGATGTTACATAGGCGTGTTTTCTGACAATTTCGACAACATTAAATTTATTATTGACTAAAAACTGTTCTCATACTTATATATCACTTTATTCAATGTTCACAATTCAGCTATACTCGTTTCTCTACTAGTTGCCGCATAAAGCAGTAGACACAACTGCGTAAGCAGCCGAACAAACAACAATATCTAAAATAACTATGCTGTCTCTCTCTTTCTTGGGGTTCATTATGTGCAAAACAGAGACGGGACGAATGATAGCTAACAACTAAAGAACCAGAACATTACACTTTACGAATATCACCCTTGTTTGATATTTCTGTTATGTTCATTAAAGATTGGATTATAAAATGATATTATGTACTTAAACTGTGTGTTAATGGACGGAAAGTCGTTATCTCTTTACGAAATTTGCGATAATCATTACCGATATTAAGCAACAGTTGCTTATCGTTATGCAAATAAAACATCGCACAGTGACTCGCGACTTTATTTATAATATGTATAGATTATAAAGTTATTGGTATATGATTTGTAATAAGCAAGCTTGGTTTTTGTTTCCATATTGCTCCAGTTATATAAGTATAGATTGTTTTTTATATTCTAAGGGTTTTATTACTTGTTAGTACGAAAATATGGACAAAATAGGAGTTTGACTTGATATAATAATAATTTATTAATGAGGCTGACTTTAGAGATAAATACCGACAGCATATCTGTTACTTTACGACGGTGTCATGTGCGTGAAAGGTGCCTCGTGCCTGCCCAGTTCGGCTGCAATGTACCTTGGTATTACCTCTTACTACTGAATTGAAATATTTTCGCAATTGAAATTGTTATAAAGAATGAGCTACTTTAGCGCGATAAATCGACACTTTACGCTCGACATTATGTTTCACACGATTTTTCTTCTCGTACGTTTTCATACCGAGCCTTAACTCGCTTCTTAAGGAAACCCGAGTTATGTACGAAATATATAATAATTCAGTAAAGTAATAATTCAAACATAATTTAATTAATTATAATATATTCGTGTCAGGTAAACGATGAGTAATAAAAAGTATTCCAGATATCACAAACATTTGTTTGATTAATTCCTCAATGAAGGAACGTGCGAGGAATTTTTGTATTATTATTTATGGAAGTTTGCGGTAATTCTATTCTATAACATATAACATTGCGACACACTTTCTGGCGGATTTTCACTCAGCAGAATATGATCCGACGGAATCATTGCCCCGCCGTAATACAAATGGATCGTCTTTTATAAATGACTGTTCGTAATGTAATATGGCTATTTATACAATCCGACACATACACAGATATCTCAAGTTATGTAAAAACAATTTAAAATCATGTGCATGTAAATTACAACGTTTTAGAATGACAATTCAGCATAAAAATGTCTATCTTATATTTTTGTAAATCAATGTCTTCCATCATCATTTTTGCGTCATAGTGAAGTTATGTGGTATTTCCGCATAGCTATTTTACATAATGGGTGTATTTTTACGACCCATGTTATGAATTTTATCAGGACACTATAGTCTATTGAATATATAATACAAGCAGTCCCTCGAGGATTCACCCGCGTAGTCCAGCCCCAAAACCGCACTCTTAGGGGTGAAGTTTCGTAAAATTGAGTGGTCATTTCGCTTTTATACACATATATTCGAGGTGTGTTACAGAAGTATCGCGTATATCCGAATTTCGATCATCAGGACTTCTTGCCACAGGGTGGAACGGTGAATAAGGAATATTACCTACAAGTTATGCGCAATTTGCGCGAAGCAATCAACAACAAAAATTGGCTTTTGCACCATGATAAAGCGCCTGGCTCACAAATCGCTGCTTGTACGCGACTTCTTGGCCAAAAAGCAACACTAATGATACCGCAGCCCCAGATCTGGCCCCCTGTGACTTTTTCTTGTTCCAGAAACTGAAGGGGCCCATGAAAGGATGACGCCACGCAACGATTGACGAGATAAAGACGGCATCGAAGGAGCTGAAAAGATACAAAAAATGTTTTATATATAGCACGAACAGCACTACCCCATAATAGAATTCCATATGACATAATGCTGTGATAATAACTGAAATACTAATCTAGCTGTTCCTACGTCTGTTATTTGTTGAATTTTTTTAACTGTTCATAAAAGTCTGTTGAATAAACTAATCTATGTGGGGGCACAAGTGTAAAACATCCTAGGGTGATTACTTTCAAGGAAACAGAATAGATATCCACGAACAAATAAATATTTTTTTGAAATACACAAGATTCGCGATATTTTTTGAACAGGCTGTGTATAGATTAGCCTTCTTACATATGAAATTAAAGTTTTATATGGAGAAAATAAAACAAAAAATAAAGACAGAATATAATTAGTGAATCGAAATATACCATTACTGTCTACGCACTTTCGCCGTTTTATAGATAGTTTGTTGTTTCCTTCACTGAGTAAAATCTGAAAGCGAGAATCAACAAATTTTCGGAAGGCGGTTTCGAATACCTTATCGTCGTTTCAATAAATAGTCTAAATATACAAATCCGTTGGGACAACCTCGGAAACATTTGTTTTTAATAATTATATCACTTTCATATCACTACTTACTTATTTTTATTTCGAAAAAAAACGATGTCTCGAATTTTCTCGATTTTTAATCGTCACATTCCCCGGTTTTATAATCTTCAATTTGGCAACCCTGTTGGAAATATAACCCAGATACAATAAAAGGTTAACCCGTCTGCCCGGAGGCATCGTCTACGCGTACAAAGATTAGCATAACGTCAGGAGGAACTATTCGTTTTCTATTTACGGCTACAAATGTTTAACGTTGAGGCATTCAGGTGAGACATGAGAGAACCGAGTTATACCAAGTGGAATAGTTGATTTTTCCACTTGAGATCGTTTGTTATGTTTTAAGTTAATTTATCTTCTGTGGTCACGTAATGAGAGTTGGAAGTTTTTGCAATGGTGCATTGCAGCCGAAATAAAATGAAGTTACCTCTCGATCACGTTGAGTTTATATTTCACACGCA